>CM023453.1:153360106-153499083 GCA_013339765.2 Haemaphysalis longicornis | reverse complement strand
TGTGCTTCTAAACGTTGGGATGGTGTTTAAAGGTGCCAGTGTGGAGGAGAGCGTCGTGAGAAACGCTGGGGGGGGGGGTAGCTACAGCGTACGGCGATATAGTGCGCGTTGTATGGCCTTGTTCGTGTCATTTCGGTGCGCGCGATGGCAGATATGGTAGGGTATACGTGATGCGTGGGGTGAAAGGGCGTGGGTAATCTTGAGGCTTTCTGACTCCCTAGGGCCATGTCCTCGCGCGGTGACGCGCCGTAGAAGCCCCGATATTTGGTCTGCGTGGGTCTTGATTTGGTGGATGTTGTGTGTTTGAGTCGATTTTGTTGAATAGTGAGCCCTAGTACTTTGTTTTGGGTTTTTAGAAGTATGGCAGAGCCCGACAAAGCAACTTGGATGTTGGGTGTCCATTGTTTGGGTCGGTGTGTGGGGGGGAGTAGAAGGAGTGTGATTTGGTGGTGCGAGCAGGATAGCCCTGCCGCCGCCGCAGTCGCTGTGATTGTTGTGGCCGCTAGTTGGAGTGCGTATTGGATATGCGCGTCGCTCCCTCGGACATCCACACTGTTATGTCGTCGGCTTGCAAAGCGCTGTGTAGTGTGGGTATTTGTAGGACACCCGAGCAAGGGGTATTAAAGCTACTTTAAAAGGGGGAGGATAGTATTGAGTCCTGCCGGTGGCCTTTGGCGGGTAGGGAATTGAGAGGACTTCAAAGGACCAAGTCGGAGAGTCGCTCTGTGCTCCGTGAGGAAAGCTCGTACGTAACCATAGCAGCGCTCTCCGACTTGCAAAAAATTGAGGTTGTCCAAAATAGCGGAATGGCTAACTTTGGTCGAAAGCCTTAGTGAGGTATACGGCTAGTATAGCTGAAGTGTCTCGTTCGGGTGGGTTCGATAATAGGTGCTGGTGGAGTTGGAGGTGAATGTCGTTGGGGCTGAGGTGGCGTCGAAAGCCGAACATGATGTGAGGGTAAGCATCGATGTCGTCAAATTATTGAGTGAATCTGGAGACGACCATTTGTTCTAGGAGTTTGCCTGATGCAGGAGGTGAGAGAAATGGGTTTTGAGAATTTAGTGGTGGATGTGGTTTCGGGATGAAGGTAAACGGTGGCTGTGCGGTAGGTTTCGAGGAACTTACTATGAGACCACAAGTCGTTAAGTGTTCGAGCAAAGTACCGATGGACGTGGTGGCGAGGTTCGGAGAGCAGAATATGTAATATGGTCTGGGCCTGGGGTGGTGTTAAGATTTAGGTGGTGCAGGGCGAACCGTAATCTCGGCTTTTGTGAAAGGAGCGTCTAGTTCGTAGTTCGGGGGTGCGTGATTATTGCGGCTGAGGGGGCGGAAAGGGGTTGTGGTTGGCCATGTAGATGTCGCGCAGGGTGTCGAGGGGATTCGGGAGGGAGTTCGATAGGTTGCGTGCCAGCATAACTAAAGTACACCGAAAGTTGGGGCGAGTTGGTAACTGATCTTGGAAGAAACACGCCAGCGCGCAAAACAACACGGCAAAAGACGGAGGGATGTACAACACAAGCGCTGACTCTCAACTAGTTTTATTAGATAACCCAAAGAATATATACACGCAAGTATGCACATGCGCAGAGGAACAACATACGATGAAAGCGACACATCACACCATTATACGCTAAAAGATTAAATAACAAGCACACATTCCAACTTAAAGACGCATGTGACGAGTAATTGACATTTCACGCAAAGCATATGCCCAACTATCTTTGCTTCATTTTCGTGGAGCTTGGCTGACGCAGTCATCTTCATAGAGGTTAAAGTAGAAGGCCTCCACTATTTCCCGACCTTCTGATTTCTGGTGCTCGAAGAGCACTTCTGTATCACGAAAAGTGGTTCACAATCCACGCGTTTCACACTTTTTTACAATGTGCGGGCAGATTTGCATACGTGCAGTTTTTCATTGTCCCTGCGTGCTCTCCTAGTCTGATATTTAGGCAACGCCCCGTCTGCCCCACATACACTCTTTTGCAGGGACAGCCGAATGCGGTACACAAACCCCTAATTTGCAAGGCACAACCGGTCGCTTGTGATTGACATACCGCTCGTGTTCTGGCTGGTACAAAGTGGACGACTCTTGTTCACCAAGGAACAAAAGCCTGCCTATTTGTTCTTCGCCGAGATGACCTCTACAACCATATTTAGACCCGATATTTTTCAGCCCGTGTGCCAACTTGTGCATGTAAGGCATGACGGCTCGTTTTTTCCCCCCTTCTTTTCTTTCTGTACCTCGTTTCTTCCGTGCTTAATCTCTCGGACTAAGGTCTGAGAGATTAAGCAAGGAGGGCCGTACCCCCGATATGTCATTGATTGATTGATTGATATTTGGTTTTTAACGCTCGGCGCAACGCAGGCGATGAGGCAGCCACAGTGGAGGGCTCAGGAGCATTTTAACTACCTGGGGATGTTCTAACTGCGCCGAAATCTCGTACCACACGGGCATTTTTACTTTTCGCCTCCATCAGAAAAGCGGGCCGCCCGCGGGCCGGGAATCGAACACGCGACCTCGCGCTCAGCAGCCCGACGCCTCAGGCACTGAGTAATCAGGGCTGGTGGTTATGTGATACTGATGAGCTGTCCTGGCTGTTGACGAGGTCAAGGAGATGGCGCAGGAGTAGCCACGCCTGCACATGCCTAACATGTCCCAGCAAGCGATGGCAGGTTTTTGCCCGTTGTTGGAAGCATACGTGACTAAGGGCAACACCGCATCCCAGTTTTGTGATCTGAATGGACGTACATAGGCACGTTGGTAATGGTCCGTTTCATGTGCTCCGTAAAGCTACGTGGCACAGAAGCGTCGTACTTGCCGACGACCTCCAGCGGCGTAGCTCTGCGCCGTCAGAGAAGGCCACACAAACTCACCACCACGGTGGTCACGTGGTACAACCCATTCTTAGGGAGCACTCTCGAGGTGAAAGCTCTCCCCCGCTTTCCTACGCAACTCTCAGGCGAAATGCATCGTGGCAGAGACGGCGCGCGCTCGCGGAAGCAGCGGCGGGGAACTGGGAACAGGTTGGCGCACGCGTGACGAGCGCGTCATTCCAGGTCTATATCGCTATTTGGCCTTGGCGCCCTGCGCACGACAAAAAATGAGTCTCGGATCCGTTTGGTCTGTGGGAAGAAAATCGTGCCGTTCTCAGTAAGAACAGGTTTCCAGCGGCTGCCGATGGCGGCAAACTGTGCCCGCCACGGCACGGCGCGCTAGTGTGGTACGAACCTTAAGGAGCGGTGTGTTTGTTGATTACAACGGCGCTGCATGCTGTTTTGACTGTAAAGAATATTGGGCCGAACCACGTAGAGTGTCCTCACAAACGCCCACACAACTATATACCTCAATAATGTACAAAGCTGCAATGTAACTGTAGCTTACAGACGGACTGAAATGCGGGAACACTCAAGTGTGGAAGGTAGTGAACAAAGTCATGACGGTAGTCATGCGCTCACAGCCTACGATCGCGCGATGAGACGATCGTGGATGCCACGACGCGGAGACGCACTTCTCTGGCTGGCGACGGAGCAGGTTGCTGTAGTCGTTGAGGTGTATCTCGCTCGCAGGGACGTGACGGTAGCCGGTGGCTAGCGACGGGACGGAAGGAGTTTAAGCCTGGGCTACGGCGAGGCATCGCTGCCCGCGCTTAACGCCACCGGAACACCACTCACTCTGGCGAGCGCCACAGCACTTTGTCCCGTTATCGGCCGTCGTCTCGTTGACGACCTCGACTAGTGGCTTGGGCGGGAGAGGCGGCGAGGGTCCTCTGACCTGCACCGTGAGGGTGGCCGTCTTGCTGCCTCCGCGAACGAACAGCCTCCTCCCCTCTTCTCCTTCGTGGGTCACACCCATAGTATTCAGTAGGTTGGCCACTGTGGAATCGCTGCAGACACACCTAATCACAATGACTAAGCGATGAACCGAGCGGTGACGATATATGGCGACCGATTGAGTGTATTTCTGACGAACCAACCGGTAGAACCGAACCACTACAACTGACTGGCGCGACGAAGTGCTGCTGCGCACTGTATTAAGGAGCCACCAACCCCCGCTAGGCGGTGATACTACCGCAGACCTACGAACAGAAAACCGTGGAGCCCCGTAGGTTCTGGTGTCAAGAGGATGACTTCTGGTATAATAAAAGACTGGCAATTAGCTCCCCGTATAAGGGAAGAAACTTCGGGGTTCTCGCGCGCTTTAGCAATATGCGTTGTTGGCACGGGTGAACTATTCTCTTCACCCTTACTGTGCTCCCATGCAAGTGGAAACGGTGAAGTGTGGGTGAATGTGTGCGTACGCGCTAATTTGAAGGTCGTATCCCTACCTTAAGGTGGTGCTGCCGAGCGAGAAACAGCGCATAACCCAAGGACAGCATTCGGGAACACTCAAGTGTGACGTCCACTTGCAGGAACACATGTATAGTGACCTCCAAACAAGAGATCTAGGGGCGAGTATCTACACAACGACCGAGCTGCTGCTCGCTGGATCATTCGCTGTCTTCTTACTGTAAAAATGTAAACAAATTTGTTGAAGATTCGCTCCAAGATCTCCCATAGGCCAGGCTCAGACGGATCGACGGTGACCGTCCCCACTACCGGAAGACGTCGGACGCTAGCACTCGTAACAACTGGATAGCAGGTGGTTGGATCAGAGCCTGGAACAACAGAGAAGGAACAACACCCCGAGATCACAGAGGCTTACAGCTATGAACTAGTGTGTGCTGGCGTTGTGTTTTAGTCGCCAGGCTGATTACACTGAATTGCAATCTTTTCACTGGTATCAGAGAAGCGGCTTGTCAATAGAACCTTCAGCGTAGAGAGTAGGCTACACTCCAATAGTTTTCTGTCATGATTGGAAGCACTCGTTGAAGAGTCAGCTCCTTAATTTGGGGGAGGATCTTGAAGCTGAAGTAGACGCGGGATACTAAAAACGCAATTGTTCGTGCAATTGCGGAGTTGAATTTCAGCAGTGAAAAGATCAAGGAAAATAGGGACGAGATTCCAAAGTAAACTGCAACAAGAGCATGACGAAGAGGAAAAACAGCAGAAACAGGAGCCTGAGAAAAATCGGGAAGAACGGGACAAGCAGGAGTGCCAGTTACAGCAAACAAAAATAGAGGCAGAACAGTCGCGCCTAGAAGTGGGAATGAAAAAGTTGACAGAGGTTCAAGTAGAAGCAGTGGACAGGCAAAATGCGATTTATCTACGTTCATCCAACCCTTTAAAAACCGTAAGATGTGGCCCTCGCGAACTTCAGAGAACGTGTAAAAAAACATGGCCGCGAAGTTTGCCAAGTTTGCTGGTTTGTGAAGAGCCAGATTGTGATCGCGCGACTTCCGGTGGAACACACTGCGACTATGAACAGGTGAAGGACAGGCCTTGTAAAGATTTTCCGTCTTTCGTCGGATTCGTTTCGGCAGAGATTTTGCATCATGAGGAAGAAGCAAGTGCGCAAAGTGTGCGAAGGTTGCCTACAAGTTGAAAGTCAACTTGGCATAGTGGATTAAGGGCGCCGGCGCTTCGGAAACTTCGAAAAGGCTTTAGAAGTAGTAACCCTGGCACAGTTCTCTTCGTAGCTTTCTGGGCCGATGAAACGGTGGATTGAAGACAGTTCCGGATAGAAACAGTCCAAGCAACTGCGGACCTCTCCAACGAGTACGTTTCAGGCAGGGGAGAAAGAGACGATGCTCCAGCAGCAAACAAAGCGAAAAAGGAAAACCATGGACAGGAAAGCAGGGGACTGGCATATGTGCACAGAGAAAGCGGGATGTCGTGGCAAGTTGTCAGGTATCGCAAGCAAGGCAGGAGACAAAATCTTCGGAGGATAAATCCAAAAAAGAACCTTTTCGACGCTTGAAAACCTCCTAATTGCTTCAAATGGAAACACGTCGTTTGCATTGCTTCAGGATGTCGCAGGAGCAGGCCCGCCGTTTTGTTCACCAGGGACTCAGGAACTAGCGACGAGCTCCTCAGTCCGTACTTTTTCGATGTAACAGTTTATGGAGCCATGCGGCGTATTACGAGACAGCGGGGCAACTATCGACTTTGTGCACCCGCACTATGTCGCACCGGCCTACCACAACGAAACGTGCGCATGGATCATACCCGTTTTGGAGGATATTAGTGGTTGTCCCAGACTGACAATCACAGGGCCATTCGGAGAAGGCGAGTTGGAAGCGGCGGAGTCAGGCAAGCTGCCATCGCAATACCCCTATTGGTTTTCAAATCGCACGGACAATTCGTTCAAAGAACAAAGAGTTTTGAGGAGGGTAAAATTTAGGCCTTTACCTGAGTTAAATCGCGCGCGGTAGCCGCTGAACTAGAGTAGCAAAAGCCCAGTTCAGTCAAACGTGGATATAAAGAAGTTAGACAAAAAGTCGCAATTTTTCGTTACATGCATATTTTCGTTACATGCAGGTTCAAGTTACTACTCGCGTCAATGAAGCAGAAACGAAACCAAATTACTAGACATCAGTGATGCTGAGTTCACCATTTAGGGGTTTAATTCACAGTGAAAAACTGCGGGGTTTGCTCCGGCAGCTATCCCACGATCTTAGTCCCAACACTACTCAAAAGTATAACTCGTGCATTCTGACAACTTGTTGTGCATTAACACGTTTCAATAGGAAAACGTGAGCTGAAAGGGCGACTTTTCGCAGACTTGGTACTCTTTGCCGCACTCAAATTTTACTGAGAAGAAACTAGCTAGGATACTGTACCAAGCGCCGATGTCGTTTGCGACGGAGGGGGAAGCATTTATAATAGCAAGCTTGTCTTGAAAAGAATAAAGTTGACGTTTATGGAAGCGGAACAAATCACCGAAGAACGGACACCACAGATAGAAGTCGATATTCGCGATTACACAGCGGCAGGCAGGCTAGCACCGAACCGACACCGCATCGACACTGGGAACGCACGGTAGTTTGCGGTACGGGCGAAGTTCGCCAAATTAGTGACTTTTTAAACCCAATGTATTTATAAAAATTAAAAAAAAAGAGAATAATGAGCGTAGGAAATTGATTACATCAATTTTCACCATCCTAGCGCACTCGCTATATAGAGGCCGCGAGCACATCGGTTTCAATGGGGCTGGCAATGGGGAACACATAAGCTTTGCTAAATGCAAAAAGAAGAAAAAAATTCCCCCGCACCTCCCCGAAGGGAATCGTGCAGAAATGCGAATGCATTGGGTGCACCGATGAGTGTGTTGCGAGTAATGGCGTAATTAATGACGAGAGTGAGAACGTAATCATTTATTCATCAGCACCTGTTTTGTGTTATCGTTGTACCTGACGGCCACAATCACTGCCTTGTGATCGCTAAAGTGCACGGTCAAAAGGTCTTTGAGAAGCATACGCGCGTCACAGTTTCGCGTAAAGACCAGATCAATGCAACTCCCGTCAATGGTAGTTGGGCACATGTCGAAGCCGGCAGAGAGACAATGCATAGAGTGCCTGGTTTGCATGTACTCGACCAGCCACTCACCACACTTCTTGCGCACGTCAACGTTGAAGTCGCCAACCAAGACTATGGGGTCAGAGGATTTGGAGCGCACGCGCACACTTTCCATAGCCGCGGCCAGCTGCGCGGCAACGGCGTCTCGAGCGAGGTTGGGCGCGAGGTACACGGTCACCACAAAGACTCCGTCTCCGGTGTAGGCAAGGGTGTACAAGTCCTTGTATGGAGACGTGTCTCGAACGGGAGACGTGCCAATGGCGTGCGATATCAAGTTCCCTCGGGCGTGTCCTGTCTCCTTGCCCTCCTCTACTCCCGCCCGAGCTACCACCTGCTCCAGTTGCTAGGCGCGCCACAGCTGTTGCTAGGGGTGAGGAGGAGCGCGGAGAGATAACACCTGCGGGCGCACGCCGACGAGCACGACAACCCCCGACTAAGAAATGCATTCGCATTTACGACGACGACGACGACGAAGGCAGAACTACGAGCGCGCGCTCACGTGCGCTCGCGCTGGAGGAATGCAGGCGCACGCCGGCCAACAGAGCAAGACAACCCCCGGCTAATCAATGCATTCGCATTTAAAATTCCTTACACAGAGGTTCGTTACATCCAGGTTTAAACTTTACCACAGACAGCACACAGCAAGGCCAGCAGGAGGTAGCACCAAGGAAGCCTACCTTCTGAAGGAAAGACGGAGGGCGCGGAGGCGTAGCGTGCGGAAGTGGCTGAGCTAGATTCAGGAGATGAGCCGATAGTTCCGCCACAATCACTAGGTAACGTGCTCGTAAAAGAAAACAAAACGTGTGCTCATTGAGCAGCAGAAGAGTCATCCCAGCCATAGGGATATTTGGGACACCGTGGGGAAACGGGTGGCCAGAAGGAATGTCAGTTTTCCGATTAAAAACAGCATCTTGTACCATCACTGAGAGACCGCGAAAGGTAGCATATATGACCGTGTTGTCGTGCCAGCGCAGTATGGAGCGGATATTCTCAATCTGTATTACGCAGTTGCATCTTCAGGGCACTGGGGCGCCCGTAAAACCAAAGACAAGCATTTAACAGAGTTTTATTGGCGAGAGTGTTTCAAGAAGTTTAAAATGACGTGAGAGCGCATGAGATTAGCACGAAGGTGGGAAAGCTCCACGAGAAGAGAAAGACACCGCTGCAGCTTGTTCCGCTCATTTCCATCGACGTGGTGGCGCCACTCTCTGTGACAAAGTCAGGTAGCGCTACTTGCTCACCCCCGTTTGTCCGCCTACCAAATTTGGGGAGGCGATTCCTAGAAAATAGAAACGCTCAGTAGAGGTAGTCAACGCACTACTTTTCATCTTTTCGAGAGTGGCCTTTCATCAGGATAGAAAGTGCCACCAGGGTTCAGTGTTCAACAGCGTTATGACTACGGGCGTCCTAGACAAGTGTGGGATGGAAATAATTCACAGCTCAATTTATCATCCTCATTCTGATAGTGTGGAGCGGTTACATTCAGTGATGAAACGAGTCCTGCGAGCCCTCATGTCTCAGAAGAAACGTTAGTGGGATGCCTGCCTCAAACAATGCTGTATTGTGCTCCCCTCTGTAACTCCGCTAGGTTTACATAATTTCTCGACGCATAATACTGCAAATTTATTAAATAGAAACAGTTTCATTCATTGACATGTACAAACGTTAGGGAGAACGAAGCAGACACGAAAAAACAAAAAAGGCCAGCTCGAACACGTTCCGGCTTCACAAAACGGATTTCTCGTATTCCCCATCACCAAACACAATAAAATTGAGCTGATATTTTTCCAATGTTCGCACGAAGAACAGCTTCTGTTTGCCTTGGAGATCAGGGCAGTTCACTTCGTTGAACGAAGGGTAAATTCGGTGCCGAAGATGCAGTTCCTCCCCATCAGCGCCGCGAATGGCTTGATTATATCTACCTCATGATTGGAATCCTGGGTTCCTACTTTGCCTTAGTAGATATATTAGCTTACCACGTTTAATTCCTCGTCGCCTATCTCAAACCACTGTCCTGTCGTGAGGCTAGTGAGCATTACTTTATTTTCTGCTGTGGTACCGGTGTTCTTGCACCCTGCCGCGGTTCCCCCGAAAGACACATGGCCCCCTAAAACCACACCTTTACTTGGAGCCACGTTCCACCAAGGGCCACCTCTCAGCCGTTCCGGCTGCGCACACCTAGTCCAGCCGAGTCCGCCATGTTCTACCCTCTGGTAGGAATCAGCCCGCCGCTGTGCTTTGTTCAATACCCCTCGGCTGTGCGGCGAAGCGCCCAGTACGTGCGTCTGTCGAGCAGGCCTTCCTGTAGTTGACTCACACTTGCAGCCGACGAAAAACAAGCTGCGACAGGCCTGGATATCAGGCGCATAGCTATCTATCGGCGTGTTGCAAACCGGCGTTGGCAGGCGAGGCAGGCTTCAAGTTGCCCGAAGGACGCAGAAGCTATGGCGGATACCTACTCTTTGTCCTCTCTCGGACTCAGCGTGCGCAGCTACTACCGACTGCTCACGAACTCTTGAAATGGTGTTGTGTGTGTCTGTGCCATTCGTGTCATGTGTAGAATCTAGAAAGAACGTTTGTTTTGACCGTTGGCGCTTTGGGTATAAATAGGACCCCATTAGCTTAGTCGGTTGTGGTATTACGTACTCCATAAGTGACCATTTGCCAATTTTTTAATCTGTTGACCGGCCCGTCAAGGCCACTAGGTATACACAACGAGACCCATCTTATCAATTGAATAACGCAAGCACATTGGATATATACAGAGAACAGCTTGGTAATATTAAATGGGACAACGTTCTCGAAGATGACAGCCCTGAATAGGCCTATGAAAACTTCATGATGAAAGTCACCGACATTTATAATCGTTCGTTCCCTCTTAAACCATTCAGACAGGCAAAAAACGCGTGGAAGCATTGGATGACTGGAGAAACGCTAAGGCTCATAGAAAAGAGGGACAATCTACACCGAAGGTTTATACATACGAAAGACCCTGATGCATTTAAGATATTTAATGTGTTAAGAAACCATGTTACAAAAGAAGTACGAGCTTCTAAACGACAATATTAAATCAATATATTGTCACGTGGTCAAAAACGATGCAGTTGTTTTCAAGGAAAACAAGTTGATTGGAGCAAAATTATGCTCCCCTAACAACTCAAAAGAATACAAAGGCGGCGAAGCAGCGGTCAACAAATCGACTTGCGCAGGCGAGGATCACCAAAAGGAATGCCGCCACGTCTGCTCTGCAGGCTTTTCATTTTTCGGCGCGAGTGTTTCTGGAACCATCAATTTACATCCAGAACATTGTAAATCAGACAAGATTATTCTGGGCTAGTGACGTTAAGATGAAAGTCTCCTTATCTGAATGAGATAGCCTCGTGGCATAAAAAATAAAGAATGAAAGACGCGCTTCGCTTGGGACACAGATAACAGAGTCGGGCTTGGCCGGGCTGTAAAAACAAACAATAAATAAACAAACCATACGTGGTTCGCGGCATTACCCCCCTCTAAGAGTGTATCGACCCGATGCTAAAAGAAAAGACAATGCAAACAAACAACAATGAAGTCCGTCATCTTGCATAGTAAGGTTTCAAGCGAACCACGTGGACGACTTCGGGTCGTGTGCGTCGTCGGGATGTGCCAGAATCACTATCGGGGATCACCTCGTACGTGATTTGGCCGCACGTCATAGAATCTGGTAGGGTCCGATGTACCGTCGCAGGAGCTTCTCACTGAGTCCGCGCCGTCGGATACGAGTCCAAACTCAAACACAATCCCCTGGCTGTACTCGGCGTCTCGGCGTCGGAGGTTGTAGCGGCCGGCATCCACCAGCTACTGGTCCGTTGTACGAACTCGAGCGAGCTGGCGGGCCTCTTCCTCACGCTGAAGGTATCCGTCGACGACGGGGTTGAGGTCATTCGTCTTCTACATGCGGAAGCATGGCGTCAAGCATCGTAGTCGCCGTCTTCCGTAGACAAGCTCGAACGGCGTCATATTCGTAGTTTTCTGGATAGCCGTGTTGTACGCAAACGTGATATACGGGAGAACGTCGTCCCAAGTGGTATGTTCACGGCGACTTACATTGACAGGATATCTGCGATTGTCTTGTTCAAGACGTTCTCTTAGTCCGTTCATTTTGGGGTGACACGCCGTCGTTCTTCGATGATCCGTGTTGCTGTGGCGTAATACTCCTTGCATCAGCTCCGCAGGAAAGGCCGTTCCACGGTCCATGATTACGACTTCCGGGGCTCCATGTCGCTGCACAATTTGGCTTATAAAGAACTTTGCGACTTCTTGTGCAGTCCCCCTCGGAAGAGCGGCGGTCTCTGCGTAGCGCGTCATGTAGTCTGTAGGTACGACAATCCACTTGTTCTCGGATCGGGATCTAGGGAACGGGCCCAGAAGGTCCATTCCAATCTGTCGGAAGGTCGTCGATGGGACGGCGATTGTGCGGGCTGTTCCGAGATGTGCGGAAGCCGGGTCGTCATGGCACGGTTCCAATATTTCGTCGCGAAGGTCTGCTGGGATGACAAGAAGATAATTTGTTTTGGTTCCAGGGCTGAAATTCGCCTTCACGAGAACGGAGGTTTTCAGGCTGAATTCTGGTAGGTTGCGTATGAAGGTCCTAGGCACGACGAAGTTGCGTCCTTTGAGGTAGTCGATTATGACGCGTAAGTCGTTGTCGGCACACTGCTCGGCGGCTAGGGTCGTTCTCCGTCACGACACCGAAGAACGCGCTCTCCTCGTCGGAGTCTTGTGGTGGTGGGTCGACGGGGGTGCGGGACAGCCAATCGGCGTCGGAGTGTTTCCTGCCGGATTTATAAACTACTGTAACGTCGAATTCTTGCAGGTTCAAGCTCCACCTAGCAAGACGGCCAGAGGGGTCCTTCAAATTTGCGAGCCAACACAGTGCATGGTCGTCTGTCACAACCTTAAACGGTCTTTCATACACGTGTGGGCGAAATTTTTAAATGGCCCAGATATTAGCGAGGCACTCTTTCTCAGAGGCTGAGTAGTTTATTTCTTCCTTGGACAGACCACGGCTGGCAAAGGCGATTACTTTCTCGCACCCGCTTTGCTTTTTCCCGAGGACGGCACCCAAGCCTATATCACTGGCATCCGTGTCCATTTCCTTTTCGGCGTTTTCGTCGAAACGCGCAGGCACGGGCGGGGTTTGCAAGCATTGTTGCAGCTCGCAGAATGCTTTTTCATTGGCATTTTCCGAGCTCGAAGGGCTCTATCTTTGTCAAGTGGATGAGTGGCTCTGCAGTGCGGGCGAAGTTTGCCACGAAGCACCGTTAGTATGCGCACAGTCCCAGAAATCTCCGCACGCCCTTCTTATCTTTTGGTGTTGGGAAGTTCGCTATGGCTGAATTTTTCGCCATGTCAGGCCGGACCCCCGCAGCATTGACGACATGGCCCCAAAACGTGAGTTCGTCGTATGCTAAGCGGCAATTTTCGGGCTTCAGTGTTAATCCCGGCGTGCTGATGCCTCGAAAACAGACTGCAACCTTGAAAGGTGTTCGTCGAAAGTCCAGGATAATACCACAATGTCGTCGAGGTATTCGAGGCAGGTGTGCCACTTCAGGCCAGCTAGCACAGTGTCCATGACTCCCTGAAGCGTTGCTGGCGCCGTGCATAGCTCTAACAGCATCACCTTGAACTCGTATAGGCCGTCAGGGGTTATCAATAAAGTCTTCTCTCGATCTCTCTAGTCCACTTCAATTTGCCAGTAGTAAGACTGCAGGTCCATCGACGAGAAGTACTCCGCGTGGCAGAGGTGGTCAAGGGCGTCATCGATTCGTGGCAGTGGGTCCACGGTCTTTTTGGTGATCTTGTTCAATCACCGGTAGTCAACGCAGAACCTCAGTGTGCGTCTTCTTCCTTGACGAGTAGGACCAGAGCAGCCCAGGGACTTTTTTATGGCTGTATAATGTCGTCGCCTAGCATGTCTTTGACTTGTGTCCGGATGGCTTCTCGCTCGTGCGAAGACACGCTGGTACGGTAACTGTCGGTTAGGTCGGGCTCCATCTTCGGTTACAATTCCGTGTATCGTTAGGGGCATCTGACGCACTTCTGAGTTCGATGAAAAACACTCGCTGTAGCAACGCAGCAAATCCAATAATTTTGTCCTGATTTTCCTGCGCCAGCGCCGGGTTCACCTCGAAAGGATTCGGCCGCTTGAAAGCATCTGCAGGGGCGCATTCGAAGTCGGGAACTCTGGTCACGTCACTTGCATCTTGCGTTTCTTCGAGAAACGCAATATTCAGCGCCCTTGTTTTCACTCCTCGGTGGAATTAGTGACCAAAATTTTGGATTGGCGTTGCATAAAGCTCGCGATGCCTCTTGCGACAGAGACAACCGCGGCTGAGAAGACCCTTTGTCACTCTCTATACTACCGTCCACGTCAGGAGCAGCCTCTTTACAGTAGACGGCGGCCATCAACGTTGCGCGAGGTGGGCAGGGTGGCATGATCGTCGGCGATCCTTACAGCAGCACAGTGCTCGTGGTTCAGCTGCGGCGGCGTGGAGTGATCGGAGGCAAAAGTTATCGACGTGGTCTGTAGGTCAATTATTGCGCCCTTGTCCGTCGAAAAGTCCATTCCGAGAATTACGTCGAGCTAGCAGTTAGGCAAAATGACGAACGCAGCAGGGTAGAGTCATGGCGTCTATGGTGACGCGTGATATGCACATTCCACTTGGCGTCACGAGATGGCCTCCTGTTGTGCGTATATGCGGCCCGTCTCATCTTGTTAACTTTCTTCAGCTTAAACACGAATGATCTGCTCATCACCGAGTAGTCGGCTCCCGTGTCGATGAGGGCGACTACAACAAAGCCGTCGATGGACAACTGGACGTCGGACGCTGCCTTCCTCGAGTTCTGGTGCATCGGGGCATCGCATCTTGGCTTGTGCGTGTTGACGGTCGGGCACTGCGCGTCGTCGTTGTAGTCGTCTCAGCAGCAGGTTCGGTCATGTCGGGTACGCGTCGCGTGGCGGGGTTGTCGTGTTGAGGAGTCACGTCCGGGTTAGATCGGGTCGTCGGGCTGAGGGCAAGTCGGGAATCATTGTCTTCCGCACATCGTTGTGTCATTGGAGGGTTTTTATTTTTCGTGGTCGTGAAACTTTACCTCCTGAAGTTGCTGCTTTTTGTTTCCCCCGCGTAGGCTGGGGGACCTTCTACGTGCGAAATCAGCATTGCTACAGTGTTCGGGGCGACTGGCATGGGTATGGCGAAGGCGATCAGTTGAGAAAGGGCTGGTCCACGGCTGGTGTTGGACCGGTATTCTTCGATCGCCGATGGGCGCTGGCCGGGTCGGGGGTGTAGTGCGTCGACGGAGCACCCTCGCAAACCGAGCCTGTTGTACGGGCAGCGATGGTAGATGTGGTCAGCCTCTCCAGCAGTGGTAGCACCGAGGACGATTATCTGGCGTTCGCCACACGTCGGTCTTCCTCGGAGCGGGGGTTTGCACCACAGATGGTCGGGGGCCAGCGACAGGAGACGACGGCATGGAGTCCTCGTGACGATAGGGTGCATGTGGGCAAGGTCGATGGGCAGCAGCCGCGTAGGTCATGGGCTTGGGGCTCGCGGGGTGCTTCTGGCAGTTGATGTACCCTGGGCTTGATGAATTTCTTCCCTATGACTTCGGTAAGGGAAGCGACTTGGTGTTGCCGGCGGCGTTGGGAGAAGTTTTTGCAGCTCCTTGCTCCTACTGCGCGGATGGTTTGCGTAGGCTATGAGCCGAATCAGAATGTTGTCGACGTAGTTTCGCATTGGTCAGCGCCAACGAAGTTGCGGTCATCCTGTTTAGCACGCACTTCGAGAGATCCTTCTCAACCGTGCTAGGCTTCGGGTCACATTTCGGGCGGGTTGGTTTGGGCGGGTTGCGGGACAAGTCCAGCAAACAGTTCCTTGCTTCACAACCACGCATCAAGAGGCGTAACTTCGGTTTGCTTCTTTCTTCTCTTCTTCTTCCTTCATTTCGGGGTCCGCGCGGCAAAATAGTTGCTTAATCTCCTCATGGAAAATCACGACCCCTTTGTTGGGTATTGCATACGCGTTTCCAACAACAGGGCGGCTCGGTTCTTTTCCGCACAGACGGTGCCGAATGTTTTGAGAAAACTCCTTCCAAAGAGTGTCCAGATCGGTTAGGGAGCTTTCATGTTTTTAAACCACCTTCGGGCCATATCTTCTAGGCAGAACAAGTCATGGCGGAAAGTTTTTTCGTCATCCCACCTGTTAGAGATACGGACGTGCTCCAGCTTTCTCTAACCAGTCCTCGGGGTCTTCTCCGCGGGATCCGCGGAATGATGGTGGTTCCCGGGGTTGTTGAAGAACGAGGGAAGTGCTGGTCATTGGTGCCTGCTTTGATCATAGTGGTGGTCACGACGTCTGTCTTTCTTAACTTTATCCGGAAGGGAGCCAAAACCCCGGTTGAATACCTTGCTATCGCGGCTGGCACGAGTGGGACTTTCTTGTCGGCCTTGACGAGGGCGTAGGGTACAGTCCCCAGCACCTCCATCAGATGTCCCGTGGCCAAAGACGACGCAGTTGTCTGCAAGGAAAACAAGTTTATTGGAGCGAACTTGTGCTCCCCTAACAACTCAAAGAATACAGAGGCGGCCGAGCAGCCGTCAACAAATTGACTTGCACAGGTCAGGATCGTCGAAAAGAATGCCGCGACGTCTGCTCTTCAAGCATTTATCTTTCGGCGCAAGTGTTTGTGGAACCGTCGATTTACATCCAGAACATTGTAGATCAGAGAAGGTTATTCTATGCTAGTGACGTTACGATGAACGTCTGCTTATCTGAATAAGATAGCCTTGCGGCATAAGAAACAAAGAATGAAAGACGCGCTTCGCTTGGGACACAGATAACAGAGCCGGGCGTGACCGGGCGGTAAAAACAAACAATAAATAAACAAACTCATACCTAGTTGCGAGGCAATATTTGCGCTGCAGGAACAAGTTCAGAAGAAAAACTGGAAAATAATAAACTCTTACTTCGACGCTCCACGCAGCCTGTCGCTAAAATGTTTGGGTGTAACTGCGAGCTGACTGAAACTGACCCTGCAAATGCTTTTAATATTTACTTCTTGTCCTTAGCGCCAGTGTCCTGTAACTACAGAGTACGACTTTTATTACATGAAACCCCATCAACAAAACACAATGTTTTTAGAGCCCCTGTCCTCAGATGAAGTCATATCGGCTTTCACGTCACTCAAATATAGTAAATCTGAAGACAATCTAGGGCCTTCAAGTTAAACCGATTAAACATGTGATCTACATAATCTCAGAAATAATAGTCCACATATTCAACGTCTGTTTAGAGCAGGAAGTTTTTCTTCGCAATGTGCAATGTGCCCAAGTGACCGTAGTCAACAGTAATCACTGTCGACAGAAAAAGGCGACAGGAAGGACTTTGGTAACCACCGTCCAATATCTATCGTTTCAATTTTTTTAAAGGAGTCAAAAAGTAATTTTTAAACGACTATTGTCTTTTCCTGACCTGCATAACATTTTAAGCTCGGCCAATTCGCTTTCCGCCAGAATAAATCCCTTAACTAGCACTGCTAGCCCAAATTGAGTAAATTTTACAAAATTTCTAAAAGCGGAACGTGGTGTTTGGTATTTTTTATATTTTACAAACCTTTTTTACCTTACTGACCACTAATTCTTCCGCTTAAACTCGAATACTATTGTTTCTTGTAAAATACACACTCTGATTGCTTCCTATTTTCAATAGCGTTCTTAGTTTGCAGACATTAACCATCATTGCTCCATGATAAAACCAGTAGCCACTGGCGTCCCCAAGGCACTATACTTGGACCTTCATTTTGATACTTTATATCAACAAATTTTAAACATTTATCAATCTGCAAAATACATTCTGTATGCCGATGACAGCAGCTTGTTTTTTTCACAGAAAAAAAAGGTGTTGATCTTGCCACCCAGGCGAACAAAAGGCTTAAACTTATTCACACCTGGATGACAAAAAAACAATGTTAAAATAAACGTAGATAAACTAAGGCAATATTATGTCGGCCATTCCATAACGTTCGCGATCTTCCAGCCATCATGACCGGCACTACACAACTTGAAATGGTACGCCAGTTTAAAACGCTGGGTGTCTATTTCTCGAACAATTTATCATGGGGTCGGCCCGGTAATTACCTGGCCAGAAAACTTGCACAAGTGATAGGTTGTATGCGTCGTCACTGTCTGTATTTTCCATTTTCCGTAAATCGAACTTTGTACAAATGTTTATTTTCCTCATCTATTAATTATGGAGCACTGGTGTGGGCAACTACCACGGCAGAAATATCAACAGTTTCTTCGAGTACAGAAACGAACCGTTGGTATAGTTACTAAGATTGGCTACCTAGCCCACACTGGTAAGTTCTTTCAGCAATTGAAAATTGTTAGGGTAAGCCTCTACATTCTTTCCCATTGTGTCGATTCTACAAAACTGAACCTCAACAAAACAGAACACACTTTGGCTGAATTAGCTAACGTAAGAATAAATTATCCAAGTTATTGCACTGGCCCCCCTGAACCCTACAAAGTTGACACATGCCGAAATGATTATGGCACACAGATGCTGAAACATAATCTACCCCTTCATTCTTAATACGTTATCACGTGAATGCAATTCGGATATCGCTTCCATCTTATTCAAGCGCTTGCGGAAAACATTCTTGTCGTTTCTTTGCACTTGCGCAAAACGTACTTTTTGACTTGTTTCTATTTGCGACGTATGACTGTAATGAATTTGCGTTGTGCCAAGTTCTTTGCGCTGTGCGTACTTTTTCTTGTGTCTGAGCTGTTCTCTCTCTTTTCTCTCTCTTTTCGTATCTCTTTTACTGTTGTGTCTTTTTTCTATCAATTTTGTTGTTGTCTGTTTTTTCTTCTTTTCTCCTTTCTTCCGTTCTTTATTCTTTGTTTCTTTCTATCTTTCTTTGTTTTCTTTCGACTGGTATGCTTTCATTCTTTATGTCCTTGAGTTGTTATTCATAGCAATTTGCTGAGTCACTTATTATGTATATTCCTGATAACGCACAGACTAAGTTACGGCATTTTTCCCTGTATGTGTCACCCCATTTCAGCAATCGGACTGAAGATATTTTCTTCTGTTTCGGAATCCGAATCTGTATTCTTTTATGCAGTGTACTGAGACGTGCTACTAATGTATCCTGTGTTACATTTGCACTATTTGTGAATCGGGGGGTACGGGCGCAGTCAAGCCTCGTTATGGCTTTCTGCCAGAACCTCCCACATCGTGTAATGGTAAATAAATAGAAAAATTGAAACAACAAAAATTGAAGCGCTGTAGTTCATTCCTGTTTGAGCAGTGAATAAATTCTGTCACTCTGCTTCAGTCCCGTACTGTAACCTCGCCCGTCGGGGTATAGGTTCTTGTCTGGCTTCAGCCTTCTCGCCATGAAGTAAAGAAGTTACCTTTGCACTATTGCTTGTGGACTTTCTCACGGCTGGAACATTTGCTGGCCGCTCGCTTCCCCGCGCTACCACACGTATGTCGTAAGCAACGGAGCTCGGCTAGGGTCGGCCTTCCCATAGGCAACAACTAATTGGCAGCGGTCAGATGGCAACTTCGTAACACCTGGAGCCAGCGGTGCGAGATTCAAACAGCACGGACGTCAAGGCGGCTTGGCACTTCGCAGAATTCACGGCGGTCAATGGTGAGTGCGGGACTTTCTTCGCTGAGTTTTACAGGCTTCTGAGGATAGCTGGTAGGGCGTGTATTTTTGTCGTGTGGGTTATTCGCACAAAACAGTACCCTTGACAGGCCATAAATTTGAAGACGTAGAAAAAACCGCAGTTGTTGGAGCTTGCAAAAGATTGGCGCTTGGATGTTTTGGAAGCGCTGAGAAAGCTAAAGTTGACAGAGGCTATAACCCACTGTTGGGGCTGACGATAACGCGAGGAAAGAAAGCGTGAACAGGAGCTCGAGAGCAGCAACAGTTACTCGAGAAAATAAAGCCAGAGCAGGAGCGTCAGCAGGAGAGAAAGCATGAGCTCCTGCTCGATGGAGAAAAGAGACAGCACGAGCTGGAGATGAAGCATCTCGAAATTGAGGCATCTTGATCTAGACGTGAAAGTGACAGCAGCGCGCCAAGCGTGCTGTCTGCGGCGACTGAGCGACGTACGTTGCGAATGAGTGACCTAATCCAATCCTAAGGTAGGAAAGACACCAGACTTTTTTTGGTCAATTTCGACCGTATGTGCGAGAGTACCCAGTTTAGCCGCGACTCATGGCCGCAAAAGCTGCTTAGCTTTTGCCTGGTGATGCATCCGACATCAAGGCCCGCTTGCAAAAGGGAGGAGACGGAGGACTACGAGAAAGTAAAGTCGAGCTTCCTGCGTAAGTACAGGCTGTCGGCAGAGGCGTTTCGCCATAAAATCCGTGAAGCCGAGAAGGCTAAGGGCGAACCGTACTCGGAGTTCGCCTACAAGCCGAGGGCTAACATTAAAGAGTGGCTCACTGAGGCAAAGGCTTTCGGAGAGCACGACAAGGTTGTTGAGTGCTTCGGTCTCGAACAGTTTTACTGCCGTCTACCACAAAACCTGAGACTCTGGGTGCATAATAGGCCAGGGGTAAATACTCTGAATCTGGCAGCTCAGCTAGCCGACGAGTTCGTCGCACGTCGACGTGCGCAGGGGCCAAAATACGGCCAAAAAGAGTTTAGTCTGACGCCGTATAATCACGACCGAAAGGCAAAGCTGCAGACGGAGATGGTGGAGCCAGCATAGTCGTTTTCTCGGATAGTGAAACTGGCCGCGAAAACGAAAAGTGAGCAGACGCTGAGGAGCAGCGCCGAAAGAAAGCTTTCGAAGCGCGCAAACAGGCTGCGTGTTACAACTGCGGCGAAAAGGGAGATTTCGCGGCTAGTTGTAAAGAGGACAAGCTTGTTTTTCACATGGTAGATCACAGTGAGCACAGCAGGCAGTTTTCTAGAGCTGTACACCGTGAGATGGTGGTCAGCGGTAAACCGTGCCGAGTTCTTCGTGACTCCGCGGCGACGGTAGACATGATCCGCCCTTCGTACGTTTGACCGGATCAGTGACGGGACAGAATGTTTTGTGAAGCAGGCCATAGCAGCAGGAAACTTGCGCCTGCCAATTGCTTAGGCCAGCATCACAGGTCGGTTTGGTGAACTTGTCACGCAGAATGCGGTATCTTCCCAACTTCTTCCGGAATACAGGTACCTATTTTCGAACAGGTCGGATCAGCTGTTACGCGACAAGGGCAACAATTTCTACAAACTGCCGAGGAAGGAATCAGCTGAAATCTCTGCGAAGAGCTCTAGCGACAGTGCCACCACCTCTTAGAGAAATGGCGAGACTCAGACCGATAGCGAGGATGGGGCATTTCCGGAGGCTCACGACAGAGTGCAGCGTAAGTACATTGTGTGTAAGGGCCCTGCTGATAGCCGAGTTGTATCAGCGTTGTGTTCGGGGGGCCGCCCTTGCCTAGATTGGCCTTGCCCATTAATTGCCGATTAGATTGCCGAGAGGGTCGCAAAAAATGCGGCAACAGCTCCCATGCGCGCTTTCCGAGTGGCAGCGCACCACGCTTGCTTTGCGACGGGTCTCACCAGACCTCGGAGCTGCCGGCCGACAACGAAACCGCACTCCTTGCTGGTGTGGTGGAAAGTAGAGCAGTTTTCTCTCCGCACGTCTTGGAAGAAGGCTGATGTCCTCTCCACCGGTCGCAGCGGCTTTCTGAGAACGGGCGCACCTAAGTGCGATTCAAAAAGGGGAAAGCTCAAGGCAATGAAGAGAGCTCAAATGGCAGCTCTCAGTGCGAGAAGTGGCCAGTGGACGCGTTATTTTCTCAATTCTACTGTTTTTCCTGAAACCAGGTTTAGACCTTTACGATTACATTTCTTTTTGTGTGGGACATTTTTATTCACGAGAAATGTCAACTTTCAAGTTTGTGTACTTGTCTAAAGTACTGCTGGGCTAAGATATAACTAGTGTAGTTAGTCAATTAGCGTATTTTAATCGCAACTAAAGCCTGGCAGAGCTTCAGTGTGGATTTATCTTTCACTTGCCAACGACGCGGTTGTGTCGTCCTGTGTTGTTCCGTTGCTTGTCTGACCAAGCCAGAGACGTTTTGGCGACTTCAGTGACCGCCCGGAGAAGCTCCGGCATGGTGCCGTACAGCCCAGGCCTGGTATAGAGCATCTCGAGAGCGCTTCTCTCCGAAAGCATTTCTGGGGACAACGGTTGAAGATTCATAGTAAGTAGCACTAGACACGGGACACAGAAGAGAAGACACACATGACGGCGCCAACTCTCAACTGATTTTATTAGGCGTAAACAAAAATATATATCCAGAAAGAAAGAACACGGGCCCAGGTCAACCCCGAAAATGCAGTTTGATAAACACAAAGGTCACAGGATTACGATTCGAAAAAACACACAAGATTACACTGCACATAATCAACAACCAACCAGCGATACATCTAAGGTAATGCATTTGACAAGAACAGAAATTCCTTTTCATGAAGTACCACCGACGCGTGGCTGATACACTTATCATCGTGCTTTCTTATATAAAAAGCTTCGATTACCTCGCGTGTCAATTGGTGCCGGTGTCGCCATAACACACTGGTGTTTTCAAAAGTGGACAGCATTACGCCTGGGTCTTATCTTTGTGGGTCGCGCAATGTCGAGTGATATGTGCATGAGGGTTGTTTTTGAGCGAACTCCTTTGCTCCATCAGACGAACATTGATGCATCTGCCTCATTGGCCGGTATAAACGTTGTCACATGATAATGGCAATGAGTAAACAATTCCTGCCTTGCACGTGACAAAAGGCGAAGCAAGCTTAACATTGCAATATCTGTCAGACTTCTGACCGGACAACCTTCTTTCCACCATGTTACACAACTTACCAAGCTTATTCGGAGCGGAAAAAAGTACTCTAACCCCGAAACGCCCGGCAACATTCTTCAAACCATGGGATTAAACCGTGGATATATGGAATCACAGCGGTTTTCATTTTTTCTGCCCCAAGCCCATCTTTCCTTGATTGCGCTGCCGCACCCACTACTTTAATTAACTTCTGGACAGTCTTGTGCATTAAGTGCTCCGAAAACCGGAGTCGTCCAGCCTGGTAATTTGCGCCTGCAAACTATTTCAGTTTTATGCAAACAGGACTTAAACATCGCAGACCTTAACACAGAAAAGGCTATTCCACTTTTCACCAATTTGGAGTGCCGTGAACTGAAATTTAGAAGTGTTTCGCAGATCTAGGGCAATACTCCCAGCAGACCATGCCCTGGTTCTAAATGTAAGCGCAAATAAAGGAATTGTAGGCATTCCCTTTGTCGGAAACTCACACGTGAAATTAAGTCGAAGACTGTACTCTTTAAATAATTTAAGCCCATCAACGGCTTGGCGCGAAACATTAGAGTTCTCCACAAACACAAGAAAGTCATCCACGGATCTCACTATTTTGAAAGCCAATCCGCGCACGTTTTGCTGTATATGTCCTGTCAATTGCAATCAGGAAAATATTGCTGAGGACGGGAGCCACCCTGGAACCTATACATATACCCGTTTTCTGGCAAATGCAACCCCCCGTTTCACTCTACAAAGGTGGACTGTAAGTAAAAGACAGGAGTTCGAGAAAAAGCCACTTATAGGATCACCGCAATTACTCCAAACCGCATTTCATCATTTTCCTCGGTAATGCACCTCTTCACACTGTTCATCAGCTCATCGTGAGGAATAGAGTAATACAAATCTTCAACATCTATGCTGAACATTTGGCACGTGCCGGGTTTGTTCGAACTCAAAAATTCTACAAGGCTGTCCGAATTCGGGATCAAAAACGGATCATCAAACCCTAGGGCCGTCCAAGTGCTTTTGCAAATACCCCGACACTAACCTCTGCCAGGAGCTCCGCTCAGAAACAATGGCTCGAAAAGGCACATCGGGCATATGCGTTTTAGCGGAAAAGAATAAATCTAGCGTCCGACCTTTTTCCCTGCTTTACTTTGCCCGCAGACGCTCAAGGTTGTGCGGATTTAGTAGGAATCGCCCTTTCCTTTACCTTTGAAGCTTTAACATCTACGGGGCGGAAATTCTTACGAATGGAGTCTAAAGCTTTCATGGAAAACATTTTGTCTGGAACGATGACAAAACAACCCTTCCTTATCAGAGGTCATCACGTGCAACCAGTTACTCACAGCAAAATCGACACACTCGCGTACCGGCTGGGGCTAGCGCCGTGCGCCTTGAGTCCTGGAGATGACATCAACGGTTTCCGCGATGAATCTTGGACGGTCTTCTTTCGGAACGCACCTCGAAATAGACCTGTTAAGGGCTATCTTCTCAGCTGGACCATATGTAGGTTCGACGCAGAACTTCGGGCCGAGTCTTTTTTCCGCTCCGGGGTTAGAGTCCTTTTTTCCGCGCGGAATAAGCTTGGTAAGTTGTGTAACATGGTGAAAAAAGGTTGTCCGGTCCATAAGTCTGACAGATATTGCAATGTTAAGCAGCTTCGCCTTTTGTCACGTGCAAGGCAGGAATTGTGTACTCATTGCCATTATCATGTGACAACGTTTATATTGGCCAATGAGGCAGATGCATGAATGTTCTTCTGATGGAGCACCGAAGTTCGCTCAAAAACAACCCTCATGAACATATCACTCGACATTGCCGCAACCCACGAAGATAAGACCAGGCGCATGCTGTCCACTTTTTGAAAACACCATTTGTTATGGCGACACAGCACCAATTGACACGCGAGGTAATCGAAGCTTTTTATATAGAAAGCACGATGATAAGTGTATCAGCCACGCGTCGGTGGCACTTCATGAAAAGGAATTTCTGTTCTTGTCAAATGCAATGTAACTTAGATGTTTCGCTGGTTGGTTGTTGACTATGTGCAGTGTAATCTTGCGTGTTTTTTCGAATCGTAATCCTGTGACCTTTGTGTTTATCAAACTGCATTTTCGGGGTTGACCTGGGTCCCGTGTTCTTTCTTTCTGGATATATATTTTTGTTTACGCCTAATAAAATCAGTTGCGAGTTGGCGCCGTCGTGTGTGTCTTCTCTTCTGTGTCCGTGTCTAGTGTACTTACGATGAATCAAAACCACTAGCCCAACTGTCATTTAAGGAACGGTTGAAGAACCTTACCCATCGTGATCTCGGACACCCGCGGAGACGCTTTTACGAATCAGCCCACCGCTGTGCTTTGTTCAATACTCCTCGGCTGTGCGGGCAAAGCCTCCACTACGTGCCCCTTTCGAGCAGCCTGAAATTCGAAACCTCGCAAGAAGACGGGACAGGGAAACGACGACACAAGTCAGTGCCTTGTGTCGTCCGTTTTCCTCGTCGAGTCTTTTTGCGCTGTTTCGAAGTATGCAGCACCAACTAGCCCAAACCACCGTTCTTTCGAGCAGCCCTCCTTGTCGGTGACTCACACTTGAAGCCGACGGCAAACAAGCTGCGACAGGCCTGGATCTCAGGCGCCTCGCTATCAATCAGCGGGATTCAAACCGGTGTTAGTAGACAAGGCAGGCTTCAACTTGCCCGAAGGATGCAGAAGCTGTTGCGGAGTCCTCTCTCGCCCCTCTCTCGGACTGAGCATGCGCCGCTACTACCGACAGCTCACGAACTCTGGAAAGAGTGCTGTGTGTGTCTCTGCCGTTCGTGTCGAGTGCAGAAATTTAGAGGAACGCTTCTTTTGACCGTTGGACCCCCCCGAGCGCTGAGACCCCCCAAGCGCTGTTGTTAATTCCTGTTTGAGCAGGGAATCAATGCTGTCACTCTGCTCGAATGCTGTACTGTAACCTCTCCCCGTCGGGGCATTCATGTCTGTTCATGTCTGGATTCGGCCATCTCTTGCCATGAAGTAAACAAGTTACGTTTTTCCTACGGCTTCTGGACTTCTTCACGGCTGCAACATTGGCTAGCCGCTCACTTCACCACTCTACCAACCATATGTTATAGGCAACGGAGCTCCACTCCGGAAGGCCTTCCCGGATGCAACACCTCACCCATCTCGCCACCAAATCTTCCTCTTTACCTCGCACATGTCCATCCCGGGGGATTGTCCCTCCCACTTTTGACCGTTACCACACTGCATACTAACCTTCAGGCCCACGGTTCAAATCTGCTTGTCCAGTGTGGGAAGCATGCTTTGCAATTCGTACCCCGAGTCACTGAGCAAGGCAACGCAATCAGCGAATCTGCGGTTACTGAGGTAATCTAAATGAAGCCTTACTCTGACCTGTTCCCAATCCAATGTTCTGAATTCTTCTTGTTACTTGCTGTGAATAACATTGAGGAGATTGTGTCTCCTTGTCTGATGCCATTCCTTATATGTATTTACTGCTCCGCTTATGAAGGGCAATAGTAGCTGTGGACATATTGTCTATATCTTCCGGTATCCTACTGTAATGCTTCTGTACGCCCTTATTTCACGATGCCTAATGACTTCGGAGTATTCGACCGAGTCAAATGCTTTGTCACAATCTATGAAGGCTATATATAGGGGTTTCAGTATACTCCGCGCGCTTCTCTATCACCTAACTCATCGTGTGAACATAATCCATTGTTGAATACCCTTTACTATCAATATGTTCATTAGGTTGACCGAAATCTAAGGCGGCACAAATTCTGTTAGCGACTACCTTGGGAAGTGCATTGTAGACAACTGACAGTAAGCTGGTCGGCCTGTAATTTTTCAAAACCCTCGTGTCACCTTTCGGAAGGTTAAGGATGATGTTCACGTTCTTCGAAGATTCCGGTACCCTCGCGGAAATTAGGCTTTGTGTATACAGGTTTGCCATTTTTTCAAGTACAATTCGCCCGCGATCCTTTACGATGTCTCCTGTTATCTCATCCTCACAGGTGGTTTGCGACCTTGCATTTCATTCAAACCTTTTTACTTGAGGCCGTTCCTGGTTAAATGCCTATATTTTCTAAACTACCTTGTTTGGTGTTATCCTGGATGTCGCACCTACTGTAAAGATCACTATAGAAGTCCGCGGCTACAGTCACAATTTTATGACTATTTGTTATGACATTGCCTGGCTTCTCTTTAACTACATACATCTTTTTTTTCCCCATCTCTAGACGCCTCTTCGCTTATTTCAGGCGGCCTTCGTTCTTTACAACATGCTCGATCCTCTCCGATGTACTTCTGTACGTCAGCCCTCTTACACTTATTAACTACCTTCAAAAGCTACCTAGCTTTATTCTGTTAGCTGGGGTGGAGATTGTCATGATATGCCCTTTGCTAATTATATCTTCTTTATCCTTGGAAAGTTTATGCCACAGGTATTACATGCAGAAACTTTATGACAACCAGGCCCCCTTGAAGCCGTCAAGATAGTCCACCTTCTGACTGGAAGTTTTACCAGTTGAGTTTGGTCTTCTTGAAGAAGGGCCAAATAAAAAGAGCACCGTGACAAATGCTACGGCCAATAGAAGTAATTTATTGATTATGAGGTTTCAATATGCCAACGCTAAACAGGCGATGAGGCGTCCTGTAGTGCTAGGCTAAAGATTAATTTTTATCACCTACGGATCTTTAACGTCCGCCAAAATCTCGAACATAAGGGCGTTTTCACTTTTTGCCTCTAACAGAAAAGCGGACACTGTGGCTGGGGTTCAAACGGTGTCCATGAGCTCAACAGCCCAACGCATTAGCCATTGAGCCACTGCACTGGGTTACTGCTGCGCCTGCCGTAGTCCTGCAGCATGTTCTAGAGCCACAATTGCTTCAATGCTGACCTTCTCAAGATTGGAGATAATGCTCAGAGCTGCGCGATTTGGCACAATTATGATTTTAATGAGACACAGAAGTTAGTCGTGTTGCCTCCATTAGTCTGCTCGAGTTTGCTGGAAACACCACAAAACTTTTCTGTTGTCTCCTGGGATAGTAAAACTGGATTGTTAGGAACGTTCAATTTGTTTACCGAAAGAAACAAGCTGAGCACCTGCTCAAGAGGCGTACGCACCTCCCCAGTGAGACGTCGTCGTGTGCGTTTCAGAAAAGCGAGATCTAGTTTCAGCACGGTGACCCAAAGACTGCTATAAATCCCGAGAATTCCATGCAGCTAGGGACACACCACCAGTCCTTCCTGGTCGCATATGCAGCTCCCGGTGACAGATCAATTTCTAGATGGCCTCCCGGCTGCACTGCAGAGGACTCTCAAGAGGTGACACCTTTATTGAGAACACAGTCGACGCCTATTCAGTAACAATGACCTTCCATATGAAACCATGTGCGCTATAGTTAGAAAATGTAGCAATTGATGCTACTACGCATTTACCCATGTTGCTTCCCAATATGACATGATGATTGAACAAGTTCCCCCGAAAAAGTAACGTTCATGCAAAAAAAAACAACCAGTGAGAAGAAAGGTACGGGTTGTTGTGGTACATTTGTACGCCGCGCTCACCCGCCTATAAGTGTTTACAAAGAGCGTTTGTGCTACCGGACATTTGTTGCGTGCAGGAGCGGCGTTCTTCCAACAATCCACCCTTAAGAATATTTTACAAACTATTTTACTGTTTGTTTTTTCTTTTAAGAGATCTATTCATATGTCGCCCATTAAAGATACAGGACCAAGAGGATAAGAGGCCGTACTCAGCTCCTGAATAATGAGTTTGCCTTCTGACTAGGTGGACAATGGATATTGATTGATTTATTGTAGCGTTTAACGCGCCGACGCTACGCAGGGGATGGGGCACTCTGTAGTGGAGGGCTCCAGATTAATTTTAACCACCTGGGAATCTTTAACCGGCGCGGAAATCTCGTATACAAGGGCATTTTCGATTTTCGCCTCTATCTCCAAAGCGACTACCACGGCTGGGAATCCACCCGCGTCTTCGTACTCAGCAGGTTGACACTGGATATCGTGATCAAGTGAAATTGCGTAGAGTGAAGGTGTTAAGTTCGCGCACCTCACTTAATTAATAATACTGCCCGGGAGCTACATTATCGTTCGTTAGATATAGCCTGTTTACCTTTATTGTGTTTTTTTACGCCGGCCGAGCTGACTTGGGCGCGAGGCGCCAGGAGAATCCGCGGAAGCTTCTTTTTTGTTTACCGCGCTTTTGTGTTCACCCATGAACGGGCGCGGAGACGGGTTCTACAAATGCGTCGGTCCCCTCACATTATTTAAAAACAATTTAAGCTTTCGAAGGAGGCTCCCCTCTAGTCCATTTGGGTAACCGGCGGAGGGCGACCGTTGATATTCTCACGACCGCGATTGCCGCCATCACAAAGCTAGAGCGGAGAGGAGCTGACAGTCAGTCGTGCGGTATGCGCAGGCTGTGCCCGGGAGTCTGCGCACTTCTAGAGGGTGCATGTGAGGACACGTTGGAGTTCAGGGACGCAGGGGTTCAGGGTGAGTCGGCAGCGCCTTTAGTACAGCCCGAACCCAAAATAGGCTCTCGAAGCGGTGGTTGGCTCATGCCTGACGTCGAGTTTGCATTCGAACCTCATACTCCAAGTGCCGAGTGTGCAGCCTTGCTTGGCGGTGTATGGCCAGAAATAACGGTCGAGGTTGTGTCACGCGCATATGAGCCCGACGGACAAGGAGGCGATGGCGTTGAGGTGCATTTGGTTCGGGAAAGGGCGCATACGTGCGTGTCAGCCAAACGGGTAGCACAATTGGCGTTGTCACAATGTGCTTGTTTTCCCTTTGCTGATATGCCGAGTGACGAAGTGCCGGAGTTGAGAGTGCCTCAAGGCGATGCACCTGGCTGCATGACAAGTGCAGTACTGCTACCTAGAGCGCGTGTCGATAATTTTGCTGATGGCAAGGGGAAGCGGCTCTTTCACCTCAACTGTCGCCTCAACTGTTGACTCACCTCAACTGTCGACAGCCCCAATGACAAGTTACCGTTTGTTAGGCGTCTCGGCAACCTGTTGCTTGTTGAAGTCCAAATTCTCAATTTCCGGCCCGGAGGGATCTAGCTTTTATTCGTTCGCCTCTTCGTCTCCTCCAATAGGCCTAAACTGTTACTGCTAAGTTGGGCATCCCATTTGGGCTGTGTTACGCTCATTCGGACACCCGTGTTCGGTTCAGGGGAGGATATAGAGGAGCATGTGTGATTTTAGATGCGACTGCATCTCATTCACTCGCCTTGTCCCTCCATACGGCGTTTTCCGTCCACACCCCTCCCCCTAAACTATAAAAAATAATAGCGGCGCCCGGTTTCGATCCCACGACCTGTGGGCGGAATGCTATTGTACATGGTGCTTTTCCCACTGCGCCACAAAACCGAAACAGAATCAAATGCTACGATCGCGCCTTATATCCTTGGTTCATTCAAACTACGTCAAGATGCTCTGATACAACGCATTATGGGGCAATAATTAACACTTCCAAAAAAAGAAAGAAGCTCCCACTTACAGCAACAATGATGGAGTAAAGGTCGTTGCGACAGCGAAGCTCCAAGCATGCCACTTAGACAGATTGACCAAGATTGGCCAATAAAACATAATACTAATAATAAAACATAATAATCATACGCGTTCCCGACACGTTTCCGGCGATTTCAGAACCAATCCAACGGAAACACCATTGTGAACCTCACGATGCGTCGCATATACGCTGGGTTCCCCTCGCGGGGAGGTGGGCGCAATTTATCATAACGGAGAAAAAATCCCATCTTGTTACTTCGCACAGACGAAACAAAACCACAGGAGTAATGTTAGATAAATCGCCATAAAGAAGGCAATCGTTTTAGTCTGTTTCTGCAGCTTTGCGGCGCTTCAAACGCAAGGCAAAATGAAAACGCCGGTGTGACTCGAAGGTGCACAGAGCTTCTAAATTGTGCGCGGCCATCCTCATATAATCGCCACAGCTCGCCCAGCCTAATTTCGCTTTGTTTTAGACGCGACGACATCTCATTCACTCGCCTTGTCCGTCCGCACCCCTTCCATTCTCCTCGCCGCGCGAGCTGCGCTCTCCCTCGCTCACCCCCTCTCCTCTCCGATAACGAACACTCTCTCGCGAGGGGCATTGGATTGGATTGGATTGGATTGGATTGGCTTGGCTTGGATTAGATTTAGATTTGGATTGGATTGGATTAAAGTGGATTGTGCTGGATTGTGTTGCGTCATAGCCGCGCCACGTTGTGTCATAGCCGCGTCAGGGGGTTCACGCACGTTTCACGCGATGGGAGAATCAACCTAACGGAAACAACAACGGAACCCCCATGCATCGCATCTACACAGGGGTTCCCGCGAGGGGAGGTGGGAGTAATTTTTGTGCGTGAGACCGTGCCTTTGATGCTTCGCCCGGCTACCGGAATGACCTTTGAATTACCCTAGCCGGTGTGATCAGTTTTGAGTTTCTGCCGTGCATTTTCACGAGTATTCGTGTGCCGAAACGGGAAGAGACGATGAACTTTTTTTGTCATTTTGTGAGTGCTACAAAAGTAGCCGCATTTTGTACCTGTGGGTTTTTCTGTGTGTCTCTTTGTCTCATTAAAGTTAAAGTGCCCTTTGCATGCGTTTGTCGTAGTATTGCGGTTTTTAATATTACTTCGTTTACTTTTCCAGTGTTCGCACATGTGTGCTAGGCATAAAGGGAGATCGCTTTTAGGTTTTAAGTTTGTTGAAACATCCGCCTTTTTGGACGCTGGTAGGGAGTTTGTTGATGTATTCTTTGTTGGGTAATGAGTGTCCTCTTGGACAGTTTGAATTTTGATTTCTATGTGGTAAAGCATTTTCGTTAAGAGTTTGAGTTTTTGGAAGGCCACCTTCTTTCGTGAGGGTATTGAGGAGAGTGTCGTTGTATTTGTTTTTTATTGTTGCAAGTGTCTTTACGGACAGTAAATATGTTATGTGTCGTTTCTGTGTAGGGTATAATATACAGCACGTCTCGGAATGTTGCATGCTGTTCATTCTGTAACGAGTGATAAGAGTGACTTTCTTGGTTGTTATATATCGGGATTTATAACCCAAGGCCAGAGTTTATGTTGTACATACAGCTAGTGTACGGACAGCATTCTTGGTGGGGAGGAGTTAAGTTCCCGCAACCGCACTTAATACCCCCTGGCAACAAGACATCGTTCGTTACGTATAACGTCTTTACCTTTATTGTGTGTTTCACGCGGCCGAGCTGACTTGGGCGGGATGGACGTCAGGAGAAGACGCGGAAGCTCATGTTTTTATTCGCCGCCCTTTTGTGTTTACCCGTCGCGCGGGTCCAGAGATGGCCTATAGAAATGCTTCATTCACCAGACAATAGTGAAAGTGACATAAGGTTTTGCAGGAGGCTGTTATCTAGTTCGTTTTGGAAACCAGCGGAGGGGGCAGTTGCATTTTGACGGTAGCGATTACCACCATGAGAAAGTCCGAAGTGGACGGGAGCTGAAAGTCAGTCATGGCATCAAACACAGGAAGAGGGCACCAGACATTCTCTTTATGACAGTTGCACCCGCCGCGGTACTTCAGTGGCTAAGGCGGTGTGCTGCTGACCACGAGGTCGTGGTAGCGTATCCCGGCCACGGCAGCCGCTTTTCTGGTAGGGGCGAAAAGCAAAAACGCCCGTGTGTACGAGGTTTCGTCCCACTTAAAAACCCCCTGGTGGTCAAAATTAGTCCGGAGCCCTCAACTACGGCGCGACTCTTCGCCTGGGTTGCGTCGGTGCGTTAAACCTACAGTCAATCACGACAGTTGCACTGCTTAAAGTAACCAGGCGGAGGTTCCGTTCGTCACATCCTACCCTGGCAACTCGGCGGCTGGGATGCGTAAATGGGTAGGCGTCTGGGCTTTGTTAGGTATTCACCTTCTTCCAGAAGAAAGGAACTTTAGTGGCGTGACACACAATTATGTGCGCGCACGGTATGGAAACACCCGACAGCCGATAGACGGTGCTGGGTTTGCTTTGAGTTGGGTGATTTTATGTGTGGTATATTTGTGCTTTGTGGAATACCTCCGCATTTCGGTATGAGAAATAAGAGAGGTGGGTCACGTGACTATTTTGAACCCACCTAGGGTTTGTCACGGTAGTCAATCAGTGGCCTAGTGTACTCTAATCAATGAGCCATCCTCACTTTAATTGTGTGAGGTCCCTGTTTGGAGGCGGGGTTTGAGGGGTACATTCGAGGATTTTTATGTTTTAGAGCGAGGAGAGAGTGGCGATTCCCGCTCGATGCGGGCCTTGCCCGACCTATTTTATGCGATTATAGCGGAAGCCGCTCGGCACCCCAGCGCAAGCGGCTCCCGTGAAACAGAAATTTTCCTGTTTGTATGGTCTGCCGCCGGCTTGATGAAAGTGTGCCTTTGTGGAAGAGGCGTATTGGCGACGCGCCACCCGCTTAGTTCAGGGGTCATTCCTCCGCCCTCTTCAACGGTCGCCGTCTGGGAGGCATAAATGTTGTCCGGGCGACTCCTGGAATTATTCTGGCACCGTTGGCGTGTTCTTGCTTGGGGGCCTTTTCTTCTCTCTTTTAGAAGGACGCGAAGGTTCCCTTCTTTCTATCGTCGGGAGAAGCTCTAGGCGTACACATCTTTTGAAAATAAACATTCTTGTCTTGAATCTGTAAACCAGCTCTACGTCCGCTTTCTCCCCTCCTTCGGCAGCCGACATTCCGCGCGATACAAAACTGGTGACCCGAATAACGGTCTAACGAACACAGCGTGATACGCTCCGAGGACAACACTGCTGTCTCCACGCCTGCAGTCTTTGCCACAGAACTGAAGCACACCACCTCGGAGTCGGTGAACTGCGTGTACGTAGCCGCAGCCCTGCCCCCAGAAATAGCCGACGCTATCGACGACATTTTGGTTTCACCCCCTAAACATGGACTATACGACACACTGAAGAAGACGGTGCTTGACCGCCGCGAGTCGCCAGAAAAAGTAGACTTCAGCAGATCTTCTGTCGGGAAGAGCTCGGTGACCAACGTGCCTCCCAACTGCTGCACCGGATGCAACAACTACTCTCTGTGCACGAGCATCAGGACGGCCGGCTCCCACTTCTTCGTGAAGGTTTTCTGCAACCACTGCCCCCTTCGGTGCCCCTGGTTCTCCCGGGTTCAGATTAACATCCTTTGACGATTGGCGCAACTTGCCGATCGTATCACGGAATACTCTACTCCAAACTTCGTGCCCATAGCTGCTGCAAGAGCACACGAACAACCAGATCAACTGTGGCGCGTGGATCGGCCACGAGGGGGCAACCGTTGCAGTCGTGCTTCACGTAGGCTCCAGCAAATGCGCGGTACTCTGACGCGCCAAGTGCACGCAAGGCCACGAAACTGGTACCAATCGACAGATATTCTCCACGCGATCACTGGGAGACCAGATTTTCCACAGGCAAGCCATTAATTCTCATTTTACAAGCCCAGGGGAAATTTCGAAGCGGTGGCCGCCACGGTAAACTAAATCAAGGGTGAGCCGGCCAGCGGTGGTTACGCAATGGCTTCCTCCTTTTACGAGGAAGACGGCGCCTCCGGTGGAGGATTTTGCGGCTTCTGGCCACGGCATTAGCCAGATGCAAGTCGAATGGAGGGAGAAGAAATTACTACCGAGGATTTTCAAGAGGGCTCTGGCTGGACGCACGTGGTCCGAAAACCTAAGACCCAAGGCAAGGAGGCTGCGCGGCCGGCGACACCACAGCGGCAATCTCGGCCTCGAGAAAGGAACCAGTACGCCAAGAGAGTCATCGCCTCTACGGCAAGGGCATCTAAAATGCCGAATGTGTTAAACCCCGCGAACACATCAAAATCGTCGTCAGGCCTTTGGGGAGGCCTAAACATTGCCCAGCGGCAGGCGACCGTGGCCACGGCCATTCGCGCGGCAGCGGGGATATCAAGGGAAGACGCGCGGCAGACACCTTTTGCCCGAATGTACACCAGAACATCGTGGTGGTGAGCAACCCAGACGAGGGACGAGCCCCGGCCTACGCCAGAATTCAGTTCATCCGCATTGGAGATCGAGTACATGAGATCATCATCATCATCATCATCACCAGCCTATCTACGCCCACTGCAGGGCAAAGGCCTCTCCCATTATTCTCCAATTACCTCGGTCCTGTGCCAACTGTGACCAATTTATCCCCGCAAACTTCTTGATCTCATCTGCCCATCTAACTTTCTGCCCCCCCTGCAACGCTTGCCTTCGCTAGGGATCCACTCTGTTACCCTTAATGACCAGCGGTTATCTTGCCTTCGCATTACATGCCCTGCCCACGTCCATTTCTTCTTCTTAATTTCTACTAACATGTCTTTAACACCAATTTGCTCCCTGACCCACTCCGCTCTCTTCTTGTCCCTTAATGTTACACCTATCATTTTCCGCTCCATTGCCCGCTGAGTTGTTCTCAATTTAAGTTGAACCCTCTTAGTGAGCCTCCAAGTTTCTGCCCCGTAGGTGAGTACCGGTAAGATGCAGCTGTCATACACTTTCTTCAGTGACAATGGTAGGCTGCTATTCATTATCTGATAATGTCTGCCATATGCACCCCACCCCATTCTGATCCGTCTAATTATCTCTGCCTCATGGTTGGGGTCTGGGGTCACAACTTGGCCTAAGTAGATATATTCGCTTACCACTTCTACTTTCCTCGCCACCTATCTCAAACTGCTGTGCTGTCCCTAGGTTATTGATCATTAATTTAGTTTTCTGCATATTACTTTTCAGGCCCACGGTTCTACTCTGTTCGCCCAGTACGGAAAGCATGCTTTGCAATTCGTCCCCCGAATTGCAATTGTACATGAGATAGGAGCATACCAAACTACGCCAGAGGGCACAGTGAAGGGAATAATACGAGGAGTTCCAGTGGAGGACACGTCGGCAGAAATCCACCGGAACATCGTCCACCCGGCAACCCGCTGGCGCGCGGAGCGCAACGCATTGGCAATACGACAACGGTGATCATGGCCTTTGAGGGGCTGAAGGTGCCCAATTATGTGTGCTATGAAACGGTACTCCTCCGGTGCAGCCTGTACCGCAAGCACATTGACGTGTGCAGACAGTGTGGTAGGGTCGGACACAGGAGGGACGTATGCCCCAATCCCAGTGCTGAAGTTTGCTTCGACTGCGGCGTTAACAACCCGGCCGAGGGGCACGATTGTAAGGTCAACTGCAGGATCTGCGGGGGGCCACACCCAACAGCGATCGCGACTGCAAGCATCGGTACAAGGTACCTTACGTGGTGACCCGGCGGCAGTGGGAAAGGAAGATGGAGGAGCAGAGTGCAAGACGGCAGCTGCCGAACCCGGACGAGTTCCCGGAACTGAGGACGTCAGTGGAGAGACCAACAACAGCTGCTACCGAGTGGAGCACGTCACGTTCCAGGAAGAACAGCAGGGGCCGAAGCGCGAGTCGCCAGCGCGGCAGATCCAAGTCAGGAGAGCGCGTAAGCTTGGCGGATGCCACCAAAGCAGGAATTAGAAAGAGGGGTCCATCGCTGCAGCAGAGCCCAGGGCCGAGCGGCGGAGGTAACAGCGGGGACAAGAAAGGCGACAAGAGGGACGAGGAGATGGAACTACTCAAGAAGAACGTAGTCATGCTTACCAGAGCAAACGAGTTACTCAACAGAAGAGTCGCGGAGCTCGTGGCAGCGCTCGACAAGTCCAACAAGGAAGTGATGGCGCTCAAGCTGGGTCTACCGGGACGACCCACGCGGACACAACAGTTGGCGAAGGAGCGGCAATGCGAGTGGCGACAACAGCAGCCGCCGCATCAACAGGTGGAGTGGGCCGAGACCCCGGCCAACGCAGCCCTTCACGTAATGGAAGAGGAGACTGTGGAGGGCGAGACGACGATGGTGGCAGCGGGACCGGTGCCCAAGAGGAGAGCCACCGAAAGCCTCCAAGAGCGGAGAATCAACGAGACGCTCAAAAGAATGGAAGAGCAACACAACGCGACAATCAGTGCATTCAACGAGCACTTTGCGAACATTGACACCGCTCTACAACAAATCATGGTGGCGCTGCAGGCGTCAGGAGGACAAGTACCAAGCCAGCAACACCACCCACCGCAAGCATGGATAGAGCAGCAACAACATCAGCTACAACAGTAGGGACCACGCGAGGCCTCCTGTCTGGCAGTGGAATTGTAACAGCTTCGCCAGAAAGAAGGCCGTCCTGCAGCAACACCTAGAACGGACATCGAGGAGTGGACGGTGGGGCGCATGGAGCGGGCCGCGGCCGCGACTAGAGAGATTGACACGGATGCCGGTATCGAGCGAGTGGACAACCGACTGGCCCACCTCATCGAGGCCAAGAAAGCCCTCCTGGCGAGGTGGAAAGCGCAACGCACCAACAGGAAGCTCCGCAAGAAGATCCCCGAGCTAAACCGAGTGATCGAGGCCCTGGCAGAACACTGTGCTCCCAACGAAGGCACGAGATCTGCAGCGCGGTGGACGGGCAGATGCACTGCGGCAGGACGTGAACCCTGCTGCGGCACCTCCTGGACGAAACCAGGACTAAGTCGCACCAGCGAGAACGGCTAACCAGGATCACGGAATGCAGGGAGGATGAGGTGAGGGCGCCTGGACGCTAAGTACCTGCCGGCCACCCCGACGATGCATCACCCGGACTACCAGGGTGTGGCCAACTCGAGCCTGGACAGAGACATTGAGGTATGGGAGGTCCGAGCGGCCCTGCACGACCTCAATACCAGATCGGTGGCAGGCCCAGATCGAGTGACGAACAAGGTGCTGAAGAATCTCGGCGAGTCAGCGATCGCGAGCCTGACGGACTACTACAACCGGTGCTGGCGGGCTGGGACTCTCCCCCGGCAGTGGAAAGCGGCCAAAACCATCCTGATCACCAAGCCGGGCAAGCCGCCAGACATTGGGAACCTCCGGCTCATCTCACTCTCGTCCTGGGTGGGCAAGTACCTGGAGCACGCCCTAATCAACAGGTGGCAGTGCTACCTGGAGGAGTCGCGGCTCTACCCGGACAAGGTCATCGGCTTCAGGAGCAAGCTAGTCACCCAGGACGCTATGATCCAGCTCAAGAGCGAAATTTTGGACGACAACACTAGGACGAGGGACAACCGTGCTGTGCTCGGCCTGGACCTGCAGAGCGCCTTTGATAAGGTGACGCACTCTGCGATCCTGGCGCAGGTGTCGAGGCTGAACATGGGCGAGCGATCGTACAGATACATCAGGGATTTTCTGTCGAATCGCACGGTTGAAATACACGCTGGTGACCTTCAGCTTCCGCAGAAGAAGTTGGGCAGCGTGGGGACCCCGCAAGGGGCGGTCATTTCGCCGCTGCTGTTTAACCTAGTGATGATCGGGGTGGCTGAACGGCTCTTCGCGCAACAGCGGGGTCAGGTGCACCATCTACGCCGACGATATCATGCTCTGGGTAAGGGGGCTGCGACGCCCACATTGAAGACACGCTACAGGTGGCGGTGGACGCCATCGAGGAGCAACTGGACGGTTCGGGGCTGGTGTGTTCACCCAGCAAGTCGGAGTTGCTAGTGGTGCCACCGAAGGGAGTGAGAAAGAAGAAGCGAGACCCGAGAAGGGACAGCGAGAAAATCATGATACGAACGAGCGGCGGCCAGGTGATCCGCACGTCGAAAAGATCCGAGTGCTGGGCATGCTCCTAGAGCGAAGCAGAGCCAATGGCGAAACCATCAACCACCTAATGGACAAAGTCAACACGGCCATACGCCTCATAAAGAGGGTATCGAGCAGAAGAGCCGGAGGCATGAAGGAGGCCAGCCTCACGCGGCTGGTCCAGTCCTTTGCCGTGAGCCATATTGCCTATGTGGCGGCCTTCCACAATTGGAAGGTACACGAGCGCAACAGGATCAACGTGCTCATATGAAGGGCCTACAAGGCCGCACTCGGGCTTTTCTACTGTGCAAGCACGGAGACGCTCCTGTCACTGGGGGTGCACAACACTCTCTAGGAGATTGCAGAAGCAACGAGAACGGCCCAGCTGGATCGAATCTCGGGCAAGAGAACCGGCCGGCAGGTGCTCCGTAACGTAGGACTGGAGCCGAGGAGAGCGGACGAGGAGATTGCGGAAGGAGCGGAGGTACCAGAGTGTGTGCGGAGACACGTGCAAGTGTGCCCGATCCCCAGTACAACACGGAGCGGAGGGCGGCAAGGCCAGTGCCTTGATTGACCTCCACGCCACAGACAGCGGTGCCGTATATGTGGACGCGGCGGAATATCAGGACAGGGGGGAGCCATCGCCGCGGCGGTGGTCAGTGTGGTCACCGGCGAGACGAAGACGGCGGCGAGCGTGTGGACACGGTCGGCGCATCAGGCCGAGGAGGTAGCTCTCACCCTGGCCCTCGCCCACCCCGGATGCACGACCGTGCTGACTGATTCCAGGACCCGCGGTGCGGAACTACGCCAGAGGCAGTGTGTTTTGTGGCAGCAGTGCGCGTGCTGCGGGAGCTGAACCCAACTTACAGAGCGGTGACAATCAAGTAGTTCCCGGCCCACATGGGAAGGGACGTGTCAGCCCGAAGCAACGCAAACCACAACGAGACGGCCAACGAGGCGGCGCGAGGTTTGACATACCGCCCCCCGGTCAACTGGCCGATTCGACGACGGAGTGGTGGTGCGAAGTCAAAGACAGGATGACGGAGTATAGTGAAGTGTTGAACTGGTATAGAATAGGGCGCAGGACTATGCCCCCGCCTCACCCGGGCCTGACCCGAAGCGAGGCGGTGACGTTCCGGCAACTGCAGACTGGGTCGCTACTCCACGCCGGTGCTCATGAAACACGTGTGCTCTAGCGTATATGTGAGTGACTTGTGTCGCGTGTTGAATCGGAAAGGGCTACTGAGGCCCACATTTTGTGGGACTGTGAACAAAATCCGAGGGAGGCACGGATAGTGACGACGATCGCACCGTGGCTTGCGGCCGCTGCGGGAAGCGACCAACGGGAACAACAGACACGGGCCATCCAGTGAATTTCGGCTGCCCTCGAAAAACAGCGCCCGAGCGAAAGCGCGAGGTGCTCGCTACCACCCCAGTACAGGGGTAGGCGCGGGTGCCAGAAGGCGGGAGTAGTGAGGGCTGCTCGCCGAGTAAAGGACGCCACGCCGAGATGATGTGTGGCCGCATCGCGATGACCCTCCCCTCTTGGGGATAGGATAGTCGTCCGCCGGAGGACCAAATAAAGTCTTTTCACTCACCCCACTGCGGCGCGTTGAGGAGAAAGTGCAACAACTTACCGAACCATGCACAACTTTTGCTGTCCTGGCGCTCCCCAACAGGGCTAGCAACGACGCAACCGAAATCTTTAAAGAGCCAAGCTATTCCCAGAGAAGCCTGTCACGAGATATACATGACGGAGTTTGCCAGGTACCACCGTCGTTTCGCATTGGTGCTAGGTGTCACTCATGCTTACTCGTTTCCGGGAAACGCTTCGGTCAGTCGTTAATGGCGGCATACGACATCGGCCTTCCACCCAGCCGCCTGTTCTTCGTAGTCGACCGCGTCCGCAGCTTGCGCCTGCTAGTCGACACGGGAACCGAAGTCTTTATTGTCCCGGCAACCCCCGAGGATCACTGACGTAGCAAGCACATATCGTCGCTGCAGGAGGTGAACAACACTGCCATCCTCACGTACGGCTTCCACTCGCTGACAATAGACGCCGGGCTCTGGCGCCTGTTTCATTGACCCTTCGTGGTAGCGGACGCTAATTTCGCCATTCTCGGAGCAGAATTTCTGAGACACTTCAACCTGAAAGTGAGCGTGCGTCACCGTTGCCTCAAGGATAACAACACATCCCTTAAAGTACGTGGTTTGGAGTCCAACATCTGCTCATCTGGCATCTGACCCTTCCAGCCAGTATATGCCTACCACCACATCCTGGCCGAATTCCCCTCTCTCACCAAGCCCCAAAACACAAACCTGCCGGTGAACATAACGTGACTCACCGCATCGTCCCCCCCGGGCCGCCAGTCACCCCCCGGCCACGATGGCTGTCCACCACTAGGCTTCAAGCAGCGCGCATTGAGTTCCAGCATACGCTGCAGCTGGGAATTATTTGCCCTTCGTCTAGCAACCATTCATCGCCGCTGCATATGGTGCCTAAAGAAGACGGAAACGACTGGTGCCGGTGCGGTGACTACAGAGCCTTGAACACCTCTACAACGCCGGACTAGTATCATCGGCCACACATTCACGATTTTAGTGCACGGCTTTGCAGGTACAAAAATATTGTCACGATGCCAAAAACGACGCAGTTGTCGTCAAGGAAACAAGTTTATTGGAGCGAACTTGTGCTCCCCTAACAGCTCAAAGAATACACAGGCGATGAAGCAGCAGTCAGCGAAAGGACATACGCAACCGAGCGTTGGCGATCGGAAAACCGCGGCGTCTGCTCGGCAGGCTTTAATCTTTCGGCGCGACTGTTCCTGGAACCATCGATTTTAACAATTTAGAACATTGTAGAGCAAAGAAGATTTTTAGAGGCTATTAACGTTAGGGCAAAACGATCTCGGTATCAGATTTTGATAACCCGTTCGGCATAAAAATAGAGAATGGAACAGGGGCTTCGCTTTGGAAATAGCTAACATAGCCGGGCGCGGCCGCGCAGCAAAACCAAAACATAAACAAACAAACCCAATGCCTAGTTTGCCGCATTGCTCCCCACTAAGAGTGTATCAGCCCGATGCTAAAATACAACGACTATCCGGACGAACAACAAAAACAAGTCCGTCATCTTGCCCAGTCAGGTTTGAGGCGAACCACGTGGACAAATTCGGGTAGCACGCGTCGTCGTGATGTGGCGGAGTTACCATCGGGGGTCACTTCGTAGGTAAGTCGGTCGTCTTCTGTAGACAGGCTCGAACGATGTCATCTGCGTAGTTTTTAAATCCAAATGCATTTATTAGCCGGGGGTTGCCTTGCTCCGTTGGCCGGCGTGCGCCTGCATTCCTCCAGCGCGAGCGCACGGGAGCGCGCGCCTCGTAGTTCTGCCTTCGTCGTCGCCGTCGTCGGAAATGCGAATGCATTTGTTAGTCGGGGGTTGTCGTGCTCCGTCGGCGTGCACCCGCAGGTGTTATCTCTCCGTGCTCCTCCTCGCCCCTAGGAACCGCTGTGGCGCGCCTAGCAACCGGAGCAGGTGGTAGCTCGGGCGGGAGCAGCGGAGGGCAAGGGGACAGGACACCCCCGAGGGAACTTGATATCGCACGCCGTTGCCACGTCTCCTGTTCGAGACACGTCTCCGTACAAGGACTTGTACACCCTTGCCTACACCGGAGCAACTTTGTGGCGACTGTGTACCTCGCGCCCAACCTCGCTCGAGACGCCGTTGCCGTGCAGCTGGACGCGGCTATGGAAGTGTGCGCGTGCGCTCCAAACCCTCTGACCCCACAGTCTTGGTTGGCGACTTTAACGTGACGTGCGCAAGAAGAGTGGCGAGTGGCTGGTCGAGTACATGCAGACGAGGCACTCTATGCATTGTCTCTCTGCCGGCTTCGACACGTGCCCCACTACCATTCACGGGAGTTGCATTGATCTGGTCTTTACGCGAAACTGTGACGCGCGTGTGATTCTGAAAGACGCTTTCACCGTGCACTTTAGCGATCACAAGGCAGTGATTGTGGCCGTCAGGTACGATAACACAAACAGGTGCTGATGAAATAAATGATTACGAATAAATGATTACACTCTCGTCATTAATTACGCCATTACTCGCAAGACACTCATCGGTGCACCCAATGCATTCGCATTTCTGCACGATTCCCTTCGGGGAGGTGCGGGGGAATTTTTTGAATAGCTGTGTTGTACGCAAAGTTACAGTGGGGAGCACTTCATCCCAGCTCTAATGTTCAGCGCCGACGTATATGGACAGCATATACGGAATCGTGTTGTTGACACATTCCGTTAGTCCGCTCGTTTGGGGGTAGTACGCCGTGTTCCTCGGTGATGCGTGTTGCTCCAGCGTAAGATTTCTGGCATCAGCTGTCCGTAAATAAAACTTCAGGGTCTCTGTGTGCAGCACAACGTTGTTTATGAAGAACTTCGCGATGTCTTGTGCAGTCCCCCTCAGAAGAGCGGCGGTCTCTGCGTAGTGTGTCATATAGTCCCTCGCTGCGACAATCCACTTGTTCACAGATCCTGACATAGGAATGGGCCGCATAAGGTCTATTCCAATGTACTGGAAGGCCTCGAAGGAACGGCGATCAGCTGCAGAAGACCGACGCGTCTCGCCGGTGGCGTTTTTCGTCGCTGACAGTCAAGGCAGCTCCGGGGGTAGGGGGGGTGACGTCGGATGTAACGCTGTGCCAGTAGGACTTCTTGCTTTTTCCAATTGGGAGAGCTGTGCCGAGAGTTGCGGAAGACTGGTCGTCGTGGCGCGCTTTCAAAATTTTGTCACGAAGATCTCCCGGGATGACAAAAGATAATTCGTTCTCGTTCCGGGGCAGAAATTCTTCTTCACGAGGACGGAGTTTTTCAGGCTGAATGCAGGTAAGTTGCGTTTCAAGGCCCTGGGGACGACGACGTTACGTCCTTGGAGCTAGTCGATTATGACGCGAACACCGGGGTCGGAATGCTACTGGTTGGCCATGACGCTCTCACTCACGACTCCGAAGAACACGCTGTCTTCATCGGAGCCTTGTGGTGGTGGTGTCGATGAGGGCGCGGTACAGGCAGTCGACGTCGCAGTGTTCCTCGTGGATTTATAGACGAATCTAACGTCGAACTCTTGCAGGCTCAAGCTCCACCGCCCAAGACGCCCAGAGGGCTCCTTCAAATTTTCGAGCCAAGACAGCTCATGGTGGTCTGTCACACCTGGAATGGTAATAAATACACGCATGCGCGAAATTTTGAAATCCATATATTGGCGAGGCGTTCTTTCTCAGAGGCTCAGTAGATTTTCTATCCTTCTACAGACCACGGCTGGCATAGGCAATTACTTTCTTGCAACCAGTTTGCTTTCGCATAAGGACGGCACCCAAGCCTACATCACTGGCGTCCATTTGCATTTTTGTTTCGTCATTTTTGTCCAAATCAGCGAGCACGGGCGGGTTGGTCCAGTGTGCAGATTGCTTTTTCTTGGGCTATTTCCCAGCTGAACGGAGTGCTATCCTCGTGAAGCGCGTGAGTGGCTCTGCAATGCTTGCGACGTTTGCGACGAAGCGCTAGTAGTCTGCGCACAGTGCTAGAAATCTTCCCACGCCCTTTTTGTCTATGGGTCTCGGGATTTCCCTACGGCTGAAATTTTAGCCGGGTCAGGCAGCACCCCTGCGGCGTTCTCGACATGACCCAAAAACATTAGTTAGTCGTACGCGAAACGGCACTTTTCGGGATTCAGCGTTAACCTCGACGTATGGATGGGCGCGAGTACAGACTCCAACCTTGCCATGTCGTCGTCGAAAGTCCGGGCGAGCACCACAACGTCGTCGAGGTATAGGAGGCAGGTGTGAAACTTCAGGCCAGCTAGCACCGTGTCCATAACTCTTTGAAACTTGCTGGCGCTGCCTACAACCCAAACAGCGTCACCTTGAACTCGTATAGGTGGTCTAAGGTTATAAATGTAGTCTTCTCTCGATCTCTCTCGTCCACTTCAATTTCCCGTAGCCGGTCTTCAGATCCATCGATGAGAAGTACTTCGCCTGGCAGAGGTGGTCGAGGGCGTCGTCGATTCGGGGGATGGGTACACGTCCTTTTTGGTGATTTTCTTGAGTCGCCGGTAGTCAACGCAGAACCTTAATGTGCCACCTTTTTCTTCTCGAGTACGAGCGGCTCCCTCCAGGGGCTTTTGGATGGCTATAATGTCGTCACTGAGCATGCCGTCGGCATGAGTCCAGATGGCTTCCCGATCGTGTGAAGAGACGCGGTGCAGTAATTGTCGGGTGGATCGGGCTGATCTTCGGTTCTTGTACGGTGCTTCGCTAGATGTGTTCCCGAACAACACACTCTGTAGCAACGCAGTAAATCCAATAATTTCTTCCGTTCTTCTTGAAGTAACGCCAGATTCACGTCGACGAGATTCGGAAGCTTGAAGGTATCTTCGGGTGCGAGTTCAAAGTCGGCAACGCGATCACGTCACTTGCTTCTTGCGTTTCTTCGATAAACGCAATTGAGCGCCTCTGTTTAAATGCTGGTATTCCTCGCTGAAATTAGTGACCAAAACTTGGGATTGACATTGCTTAAAGCGCGCAATGCCTCTTGGGAAGGGAGACACCGCGGTCTAGGAGCAATATTTGGTCACTCTCTACGATAGCGTCGATGTAAGCAACAGCATCTTTATAGTAAACGGTGATCATCAAGCTAGCGCAGGGAGGCAGGTTGGCAGGATCATCAGCGAGCCTTACATGAGCACGGTGTTCGGGGTTCGGTTTCGGTGTTCGGGTGTGATCGGAGTAAAAAGTTATGGATTCGCATGTAGATGAATTATTGCGCCGTTGTTCGTCAAAAAGTCCATTCCGAGAATTACGTCGCGGGAGCAGTTAGGCAAAATGACGAACGCCGCAGGGTACGTTGTGCCGTGTATGGTGACGCGTGATGTGCACGTTCCACTTGGCGTAACGAGGTGGCCTTCTGCTGTGAGAATGTTGGGACCATCACATCTGGTCATACCTCGCTTCAGCTTAGACGCCAATGGCCCACTCATCTCTGAGTAGTCGGCTCCCGTGTCTATGAGGGCGGCAACTTAAAGCCGTCGATAAACAGCTGAACGTCGGACGCTGCCTTCTTCAAGTTCAGGGTGCGTCGTGGCGTCGTATCTCGGCTTGTGCGTGTGACGGACGGGCACTGTGCGTCGCCGTCTTCGTCATATTCTCAACGGCAGGTTCGATCATGCCGTACGCGTCGCGCTGTTTTGCTGCTGTCGTGTTCCCGAGTCACGTCAGGGTTAGATCGGGTCGCCGGCTGAGTTTCTCGTGAATCATGGTTTTCAGCGAGTCGCTGTGGTTGGAGGTTTTTCATTTTTCGCGGTAGTGCAACTTTGCCCCGGAAGCTGCTGCTTTTAGTTTCCCCGCGTGGGCTGGGGGACCTTCCAGTGCGAACTCAGCATTGCTGCGGCGGTTCAGCGACTGGTATGGGTGGGGCGACGGTGAACGGTTGAAGCGGGATGGTCATTGGTTAGGGTTGAAGAGGCTTGGTTAGTGTCGGGTCGTGGGCGTGGAGCATGAACGGAGAACCCTCGTTAACCGAGCCTTTTCTAGGGACAGCGACGGTAGATGTGGTTGGTCTCCGCAGTGGTAGCACAGCGGACGATTATCGGGGTTCGCCATACGTCCGTCTTCCCAGCTTCTGATTTTGGGCTGCGGATGGTCGTGCGGTCGTGCGGCCTACAGTGGACGGCGGTTGGAGCAGGTCGGGGTCGAAGACGTGCCACGGAGTAGGTGGTAGCCTGTGCCTCGCGGATTGCTTCGGACAGCGTAGAAGTTCCCAAAGCATGTTGTACTCCTTCCTGGATCACGTCAGTCAGGGAAGCGACTTGAGGCTGCGGCGTCGTCGGGAAAGGTTTCCGCAGCTCCTCCCTGACCACTGCATGATGGTATCACGTAGTGTGTCCGAGTTAATAGCACCACCACCAATCGTCTCCGAATCCAGCGCATTGATATTCGGTCGTACTGTCTCTATTCTATTTCAAGCGTCTTCTCCAACGCGTCCGCCTCAGACGCAAATTCGGACACATTCTTCGGGGGGTTGCCGACAAGGCTTGCGAAGAGCTCTTGCTAATTCCTGCATCAGAAACCTTAGTTCCTTTTCTTCGCCCATTTCTGGGTCCGCATGGTGAAAACGCCAATTCAGCTTCTCAACGAACACGAACACGCTTTCACCGGGATGCTGTGTGCGTGTCTGCAGCAGCTGCTCGGCCCATTCCTTGCGTACCAGAGTAGCGAACGTTTTCGAGAGTTCGGTATTGAATAACTCCCAGGTTGTCAGCGTACGTTCGTGGTTCTCGAACCAAATCCGTGCGGAGTCTTCAGGTAGATAAAAATTGGCTGACTGTCTGCCCATCGGTTGGACGTCTGCTCGTCTGCAAACACTCTGCAAACACTCTGCAAACGTCTGCAAACACTCGTCTGCCCATCGGTTGGAACCCCTTCAGGGGGTTCGTTCGAACCCCCTGAAGATGCTCAGCCATTCATCGTGATATACATAGGTGATCCATGAAATGATGGTGGTTCCTGGGGTTTCTGCACAACTAGAGGAGGCTCGATGCGTTGGTCAAAGTGCATGCGTTGTTGATTGCACCGGTTGTGGTCTCTTCCGCCTTGAATTTTCTGGCAGTTCTCTGTACTCCGGTTTTAGGCCTTGTTCTCGGCGGCTGGCAGAAGTTGGGCTTGCTTGAAGACTTGAAGAGGGTTTAGAGGCATGTACCCTGCACCTCCACCAGATGTCACAAGGCCAAAGACGATGCAGTTGTTTCAAAGGAAAACACGTTTATTGGAGCGAACTGGTGCTCCCCGATGAGGATGATGATGGTTGGGTTTTTATGGCGCAAGGCCGACTAAGGGCAATGAGCGCCAGAGAAAAGGTTATTTAATGAAGTGAAGTGGTTACCACAAAAACGTAGGCAAAAAAAGTTGCAACCGAACACTGGTGGTGCTCCCCGAAGAACTCAAAGAATAGAGAGGTGGCGAAGCAGCAGCCAGCAAAGTCACGTACGCAAGGGAGCGTCGGCGATCGGAATACCTCGGCGTCTGCTCTGTAGGCTTTTATCTTTCGGTGCTAGTGTTTCTCGAATCGTCGATTCATATCTAGAACATTTTAGATGAAAGAAGTTTATTCGAGGCTAGTGACATTCGAGGATGCTACCGATCATGAGCGTTAAGGGTTGGAAATACGTAGTGTAAATAAACTGTAGTTATTGTATCTGTTCTTTGCTTGGAGTAGCTCATCGTTTTCAATGTCCGTCGACCACGAGCCATCGTTTCATCAGATCATCGCTTGGGTCACCGACTCTGGCGACCGATCTAATGGAGGGTCACATCTCATTAAACTTAAGTGACGTGCAACAGCTACACGCAGGAAACCAGCAAAACCATGAGTACAATAGAAGAAGTCGTGCCATATTGTCACGAAGCCAAGGATGACGCAGTTGTCTTAAGGAGAAACAAGTTTATTGGAGCTAACACCTCAAAAGAATACAGAGGCGGCGAAGCAGCGGTCAACAAAGTGACTAGCACAGGCGAGTGTCGTCGATTGAATGCCGCGGCGTCTGTTCTGCAGGCTTTTATCTTTCGGCGCAAGTGTTTCTGGAAACGTCGATTCACATCCAGAACATTGTAGATCAAAGAAGATAATTCCGGGGCTACTGACTTTAGGGCGAAACAGTCTGCTTATCTAAATGTGATAGCCCGTGCGGCATAAAAGTAAAGAATGTAAGACGCGCTTCGTTTAGAAAGCAGATAACACAGCCGGGTGTGGCCCAGCAGTAAAAAACAAACAATAAATAAACAAAACCATACATGGTTCGCGGCATTACCCCCCTCAAAGAGTGCATCGACCCGATTTTAAAATAAAAGAGCGTCCGAACGAACAACAAAAAAGTCCGTCATCTTGCATAGTAAGGTTTCAAGCGAACTACGTGGATGACTTCGGGCCGCGTGCGTCGTCGTGATGTCCGGAATCACCATCGGAAATCACCACGTAGGTAAGTTGGCCGACACGTCGTAGAATCTGGTAGGGTCCGAAATATCGCCACAGAAGCTTCTCACTTAGTCCGCGTCGACGGATGGGAGTTAAAACCCACACACGATCCCCCCGGTTTGGGACTCGGCGTTTTCGGGGTCGGAGGTTGTACCGCCCGGCATCCACCAGCTGCTGGTCATTTTTACGAACTCGAGCCAGCTAGCGGGCCTCCTCCACACGCTGAAGGTATCCTTGAACGTCGGTGTTGATGTCGTCGTCTTCTACGTGCGGAAGCATGGCGTCGAGCATTGTAGTCGGCCGTCTTCGTAGAGAAGCTGGAATGGCGTCATCGGCGTAGTTTCCTGGATAGCCGTGTAGTACGCAAAGGTGACGTACGGTAGCACTTCGTCCCAAGTCTTATGTTCAACGTCGACGTACACTTTACAGCATATGCACGATTGTCTTGTTCAGGCGTTCCGTTAGTCTGTTCGTTTGGGGGTGGTACGCCGTCGTTCTTCGGTGATCCGTGGTGCTGTAGCGTAATATCCCTTGCATCAGCTCCGCAGTAAAGGCCGTTCCGCGGTCCGTGATTAGGACTTCCGGGGGTCCATGTCGCAGCACAACTTGGCTTATGAAAAACTTTGCGACTTCTTGTGCAGTCCCCTCGGAAGTGCGGCGGTCTCTGCGTAGCGCGTCATGTAGTCTGTCGCTACAACAATCCACTTGTTCTCGGATTCGATGTAGGGAATGGGCCCAGAAGGTCCCTCCCAATCTGTTGAAGGGGCCTAGATGGGACGCCGATCGGTTGCAGAAGTCCGGCGGGTCTCGTCGGGGGCGTTTTTCGTCTCTGGCAGTCACGGGAGCTCCGGACGTAGTGGGTGACCTCGGATCAAGGCGGGGCCAGTAGTACTTCGCCTTGATTTTCCCAATTGTGCGAGCTGTGCCGATATGTCCGGAAGAAGGGTCGTCGTGGCACGCTTCCAAAATTTCGTCACGAAGATCTGCCGGGATCACAAGAAAATAATTTGCTCTCGTTCCGGGGCTGAAATTCTTCTTCATGGAGATGGGGGTTTTCAGGCTGAATGCAGGTAAGTTGCGTTTGAAGACCTGGGCACGGCGATGTTGCATCCTTGGAGGTAGTCCATCATGACACGTAGATCAGGGTCGGTACGCTGCTGGGCGGCCAGGTCGCTCTCAGTCACGACTCAGAAGAACGCGCTGTCTTTATCGGAGACTTGTGGTGGTGGGTCGATGGGGGCACAGGACAGGCACTCGGCATCGGAGTGTTTCCTCCCGGATTTATAGATTACTGTAACGTCGAATTCTTGCAGGCGCAAGACACACCTACCAAGACGGCCAGAGGGGTCCTTCAAATGTCGAGGCAACACAGCGCATGGTGGTCTGTCAAAACCTTGAATGGTTTCCATACACGTATGGGCGAAATTTTTGGGAAATGGCCCATATAATCGCGAGGCACCCTTTCTCAGAGGCTGCGTAGTTTCTTTCTTCCTTGGACAGACCACGGCTGGCATAGGCGATTACTTTCTCGCACCCGCTTTGCTTTTGTACGAGGACGGCACCCAAGCCTATATCAGTGGTGTCCGTGTGCATTTTCGTTTTGGAATTTTTGTCGAAATGCGCGAGCACAGGCGGGCTTTGCAGGCATTGTTGCAGCTCGCAGAAGGCTGTTTCGTGGGCATTTTACCAGCTGAAAGGGGTGCTATCTTTCGTCAAGCGGGTGAGTGGCTCTGCAATGCGGGCGAAGTTTGCGACGAAGCGCCGGTAGTATGCGCATAGTCCGAGAAATCTCCGCACGCCCTTCTTATCTTTCGGCCTTGGGAAGTTCGCTATTGCGGAAGTTTTCGCCGGATCAGGCCAGACTCCCGCGGCGTTGACGACATGGCCCAAAAACTTGAGTTCCTCGTACGCAAAGCGGCACTTTTCAGGCTTCAGCGCTAACCCCGACGTACGGATGGCCTCGAGTACAGACTGCAACCTTGCAAGGTGTTCGTCGAAAGTCCGGGAGAATACCACAACATTGTCGAGGTATACGAGGCAGGTGTGCCACTTTAGGCCAGCTAGCAGAGTGTCCATGACTCGTTGAAACGTTGCTGGCGCCGTGCACAACCCGAACAGCATCACCTTGAACTCGTATAGGCCGTCCGGGGTTATAAATGCAGTTTTCTGGTGATGATTTTGGTTTTAATGGCGCAAGGCCGACAAAGGCAAACAGCGCCATGACAATGATGAAAGAGATGAGAAAGATTTGTAAAGGAGGCACTAGTTTAAATCTTTACTCGGGGGGTTTTTTTTGGCCACCAGGGGGCTCAATAGTGTGTATGCACTCCACATGGGCTCCGTCTTTTCCAACCGTTTGTGGCGTAATTTCTACGTGTATCCCATGAAAATCACCACGACGTGTATCTAGAGGTCTCCGCTACTACGGGACCCTTTCTTCAGAAGATCGGGCCAGCGGCTGGCTCGCACAAGCCGCTTTTCTCATCCAAGGCGGGGCCGCCCCGCTAACCCTACTCAAGGCTTCGCCTCACCGCGGGGGAAACCCGAGCGGCGGCCTAGTCCCAGCCGGCTGGCCCCCCCCCCCCCCCCTCCGCCCCCCCGGCCCCCCAGACTCGCGGGTACCTTCCCCCGAGGACCACAGTCACAGCATGGAAGGCATCGAAGTGGAAGGTGAGCCCATCTCCCTCAAGAAATCACGAAGGAGGCCGGGTGGCTCGAGAGCCATCGCCGACGTGGCGCACGAGCCCTCACAGAGCTAAGCGCAACCTCGGAGCTCCAGCGCGAGCAAGATGATGCCGGCTCCCGCTCTGGGAACAGGATTTCACGTGCTCAGCAGCAGCTGCCCCGGCAAAAGCGGATGCCACGGCAGCCGCCCCTGCCCAAGGAAAAATCAAGGTTGTGCTCCGACCGCGAACGGGGCTAGACGTTCCCAAAGGGTTAGCAACGCGGGGTTACGTGACGGAGTGCTCCGCGCGACAGGCCTCAGATACGAGGAGGCATCGGAGGATCTTCTTCGCATCAACTCTATAAGAAACATCATCGTCGCCAGCACTCCCGCGTACAGCGAGCAGAGAAATACATTGCCGTGCAAGAACTTCGACTCGGAGAGAAGAAGTACGAAGTCACCGCGTACGCAGCCCCCCCTGAAGACACCGTAAAGGGTTATTCATAATATCCCGGATTATGACAGTGCAGAAGATATTACTAGAAGCCTCGTATGCCAGAAAAATCCCACCATCCTTCAAGCAAGGAGGATGGGCCGAACCAACTCGGCCATCATTTTTTTGAAGGCAACACGGTACCATACTACATTTACTACCGCGGAGCCGAATACAGGTGCTTCTTACACAAGAAGAGACACGAAGTATGTGATGCTTGCGGCAGGCTTGGACACCGCGCCGATGTCTCCCCGGGCCCCCGAAAACAAGATTTGCAAGAGCTGCGGCACCAAGGCCCCAACCGAAGATCACGATTGTGAACTAAAGTGCGCACTCTGCGGCCGCGATCACCCGACCGGCGACAAAAAGTGCCCACTTCGTTTCTGCCCCCCCTACCTTCTAAAGAAGCGAAAAGGGGAGAAGAGACAACGACAACAAAACTACAGAAGACAGGAAGACGACTTACGTAACACTACACTGAAGTCACCCAGCTTAAAGCAAGACTGCAACACCAACACGCGTGATCGCTCGAGCTCCTTCCCACGCCTCTCTTGTCAAGACCGACAAAGCAGAAGCGACACCTTAGCAGCCGACCACTCTACCGGAAGCCAACGTCGGTCGAGATCAAAGTCGCGGCGCCGCAGCCCCAGCACTCAGGGTGCAAGACGCAAGTCCAGACCCAAAGTCCCGAAATGGAAGGCATTCACAAGGCAGCATCAACAAAACAAGGTGAGCTGGGCTAGTGCGGTCTCCCACAGCAAAGCTCTGCCGAATAACATAGAAACGGAGGACAGAATTACCCGGGAGGGCAGAACAGGAATCCGAAATTGTAAAAATCAAACAGATGCTGGAACTCGTTCTTGCAGAAAACAAATTGCTGAAATCAGAGTTATCCAGCTAAAGGGGCGCGAGGATGGCACGACACCATCCTCGTCCAAATCAGTCGCTCCCCTTGCAACTCTGGGAAGGTAGCAGGCAAAACTGGGCCCCCCAAGAAGCCATTGGGGGCAACAGAACCACCGAAATTCCGATCCTTGATAATTCGTCTAGCGATGAGATGGAAGAATCGAAGTCAGATTCTCCTCCATCGAAACGCAGAGCGAAGGAATTAGCTTCAGATCAAAGCCATGCCCCGTCGGGTGGAAAAAAATACGTTAATGAAGGAACGCTCCTCCAATTCGGTGAAAAGCTTACCGAGACAATTAGCGCCACGCTTGGCCCCAAAGTTCGACGCCCTTGCCGCGAGTATTGGAACTCAAATCGCAGCGCTGAACGCCAGAGTAACAGCTCTAGAAGCCGCCATCCCGCGCCTCGGAGCTGGGCGGGAAGGGTGCGGGGTCCCATTAAAGCCACCAAACCATTTCCCGACCCACATTGTGGAAGGCACAAGAATTCTCTTGAGTATGCATCGCCCATAGATTATGCAGCAGGGAAAGAGTAACGCGCTGGTCTTGTGGCAGTGGAACTGTGGGGGGTTTCCCAAAAAAAACGAGGTAACAGAACAATTTTTAAAACTACAGGTTGGGATGAAGCGCCGGACGTCATCTGTCTCCAGGAAACTGGCGTCCAAACAAAACTCTCAAACTATAAATCATTTTGCGATTTGGAAGGGGGCGTCGGGTGAATGTCCAAAAAGAAACCAATAGTAGCCACTCTTGTGAGGCGGAACCTTCCGGCCGTGCGTCGCGACATCGGAGAGGACACGACGTCTGCGAACCACGCCCTTGTAGAATTAATCCCAGATAGAAAACACAGGGGAAGCAGCATTTTTGTACTAAACATTTACAGCTCCCCCCGAAGCAACCACAGATTCGCTAAGCTTTTTCGTAAAGTGTTAGACTTAGCTCGGGGGAGCACGATAATTATAGTAGGAGATTTTAACGCCCACCACACGGAGTGGGGATACAAGGGGGCCACGCCTAAGGGTAGGAACCTGTGGCTCGACGCGCACCAGGAAGGTTTTTCCTGGTGACGACTCGGCGCACCCCACACGAATGGGAAATAGTGTTAGCGATGATACGACTCCGGACCTTACGTTCACCAAAAACACACGCAAAGAAGCCACGTGGCTAAACACCACGAAAATTTAGGTAGTGACCATTATATCATCACTATCACAGTGGAGACTAGGATCGCCAAGCAAAATTTGGAAACAACTTAGGATTGTTGACTGGGATACCTTTCGCAAGATCAGGGACGCCGAGCGTGTCTATGATATAAACGATGCCCCTCTTACAAGCGACATAGACGATATTCAAGAATGGGCAGAACAACTGCACAGAGATACTAAGCAAGCCACCAAGGATACCCCGGTAGAGGCGGATCTTTACCAGGCTGATGCTAAACTCCTACACATGTGGGAGGCCAAACAAGGCTTACAAAAGAGACTCCGAAAACAAAATTAAATCGAAACTTACGACGACGTCTTGCTGCCCTCAATAGGGACATTGAAAACTACGCCAATCAACTGATGCGGCAAAACTGGTACAGTACATGCGACAGCATGGAATCCCAGATTGGTCTTGCGAAAACTTGGAATTCTCCGCTGCCTCATTGCCCCGGAAAGTAGCAAGACCACGCAAAGGCACAACTTGAGTATTCTGCTTCACAGATTTGAAGGTTCCGACAAAGAGCTAATTGAAAAAATTCGACAGAAGTACATAGGGGACTGCTCCGCAGAAGTGCTCCCGCCATATTCAGGGCCCGGGGAACGAAACCATGGACCGCCCCTCACGGTGCACGAAGTACGAGGTGCCATTCACAACCTGCAAACCCCGCTCCGCCCCGGTCCAGACGGCATTACAAATAAAATGCTACGGAATCTGGACAACAATTCTGTCGAGGCCTTAACCCGATACATGAACGTGTGCTGGGAACGGGGTCAAATCCCGGGCCAGTGGAAAACCGCGAAGGTAGTCATGATTCCCAAATCAGGCAAAAAGCTCCAGATAGAAAATTTAAGACCTATATCTCTTACTTCATGTGCCGGGAAACTTATGGAACACGTGATCCTCAACAGAATTAACAAATACATGGAGGAAAACGGCCTATTTCCACACACAATGATCGGTTTTCGGCCTAAACTCTCAACACAAGACGTGATGATTCGACTTAAACATGACATCATAGACGGAGCGCATTGCTCACCACTAGACACCAGGGCTATACTGGGAATTGATCTCACGAAAGCATTTGACTGCGTAAGACACACGGCCATCCTCGAAAACCTAACCAAACTGGGTCTAGGCCGAAGGACATACGATTACGTTAGCAACTTCCTTTCGGACCGCACGGCTACCTCAGCGTAGGGGGTATTCAATCGGATACGCTGGAACTGGGGAGCAGGGGGACGCCGCAAGGCTCTGTCCTCTCTCCGTTCCTGTTCAACGTAGCCATGATTGGCCTCCCCGAATTTCTGGATAACATTCACGGTTTGCAATACAGCCTGTATGCAGATGACGTCACGCTGGGGGTTTCCGGGTGGAAGTGACGGACAGATACAAGACACACTACAAAGGGCAATAGAGGTAATAGAAACTTACGTGATCCCTCGTGGCCTGAACTGCTCTCCAGAGAAATCAGCGCTTCTACTCTATCGCCCGACTAGCAGGGGACGCCGGACAGACTCAGTACCTCCGGACATTCAGCTCTTTACATGCGGAGGCCAACGCATCCCGACAGTTTCAAGTATCCGAGTCCTGGGCCCCGCATCCAGGCCAACGGACACAATTCAGAGACCATACTCGCTCTCGAAAAGAGCGTACACCAAACAACTCGCCTGATCTCACGAATAGCCAATCGACACCACGGGATGAAAAACACAACCTCGTAAATTGGTACAAGCCTTCGTCATTAGTAGAGTAACATATGTCGCCCCATTCCTGCACCTGAAACGCGATGAAGAAGCCAAGCTAAATGCCATGATAAGGCGGGCTTATAAACAGGCCATAGGGATCCCGTTAACAGCCCCAACCGCACGGTTCGAGGCACTCGGGCTTCACAATACCCTCAGCGAGATTATCGAAGCTCAAAGGCTGTCACAGAGGGAGCGACTTCTCCGAGTCTAACCGGCAGACATATCCTCAAATCACTTGGCATTTTTCCGCAGGGATACCCCGAGCCAAAATAGACCTACCAGCGGAAATAGGGGATCCATGCACATACCACCGCTACCAAAAAACATGCACCCCGTACATAACCAAGAGCGGCGACAGGCCAGGGCCAAAGCCCTACACAAAAGATATAAAAAATCAGAGGACGTGGTATACGTAGACGCCGCTGATTACATTGCTCGCGACGCCATGGCCCTCGCAGTGGTCAATTTCCGTGGGGATTCAATTGCCTCATGCTCGGTCCGCACGACGGACACAGAGGTGGGTGAAGAGGCGGCCATCGCCCTGGCGATGACAGCTTCTCCAAAAATTAAATTATTGTTAGCGACTCAAGTCGGCTATTTTAAAATTTTTCGAGAGGGCGAATTTCACCCGAAGCGTCCCAAATCCTAAAATCTCGATCCCATGACGAGCGGAACGGGAAGATATACTTGATATGGGCACCGGCCCACTCGGGCCTGGCCGGAAACGAGTGTGCGCACGATGCGGCTCGAGGCTTTACCGACCGAGCTGGCGTCGACACTTCTGACCCAGACGCTCACTCGCTCCCCTGGACGGGCAGAGACAGGCTTGTGTCTTACAGGGAGCTGACTACTCATTACCGGCTTGAACGAGCCCGCTACCCCCGCTCATCCATCCCTCAGTAAAAAGGGAATCTGTGGTTTGGCGGCTTCTTCAGACGAACTCGTACCCGAACCCCCTCGCGTATAGTCATTGTTATCCTGGCAGTTTTCAGATAAATGTCGGAGATGCAAAAGGGGGGAAAAAAGGGGATGTCCTCAGGCGACTCCTCAGAGCCGCAAAATTAGCAGTAATGAGCAGTGGGAGACCGTACTGCTCAGCTCAGACCCGGCGAATCAAGTCTGGGCCGTCCAGTTAGCCGAAGACGCTGCTAGGACCCAAGGGGTCCTGGCCGACGCCCAGGGTGGAGGTCTAGCTCTCCTCCCCAAACTGGACAAATAAAGTTATTTCTCTCTGTCTCAGGGGGTTGGGGTATAGGGGCCTAATTAAAGCATAGGGAGTATACTAAGACAAATGGTGTATAGGGTCATATTAAAACAGTGAGTGCAAGCACCTAAGGTGTAAAGTCCAGGGTTTCCCCCACCTTTTAAAACACATAATGAACACAGGTGAGGTTATGGTCTATATGATATGTATTTTAAAAAGTCTACATTTGCTAGTAACTAAAAAATTTTTTTTATGGGAACATTGGATGGTCTGATAAAAATAATGAAGGGTGCAAGGGGAAAGTTATATGTGTAAGCTTCATTAAAATGACGTTTCCTTTCAATGATGCACATGTCACACTCAATAAGCATATGAAAGGGCAGAAAGCTGACCCCCACATCGATTGCACTGTGGCTTGTTTGCGTCTGTTAAAAGGTATGAGTGTTTGATGTGTGTGTGGGCAATTCTGAATCTGCATAATGCTACCTCTACAAATCTGTCATGTTTTTCAACAGGGGGCTTTTCTATTTTGGGTTTAACGAAAGTAGTTTATTCTCTTCTTCTGTGTCCCATTGCTGCTGCCAGTGGTCCCGCAGCTTCTTTACAAAAGGTTTCGGGTCTTGATATGGGACCTCGTTTATGTCTATGCTGCTTGAAGGGCGGCAGCGCAGCACTACGGTCAGCAGCTTCATTTCCAGCAATGCCGCAGTGGCCAGGAACCCAGCAGACTGTGACAACGAGTTTCAGGCCATAAGCCGAGTAGAGAGCTCTTAAAACACAATTAAAGTGGGTTTCTACTGACCTTCCGAGATGAAAATTTGAGACGACACTCAGAGAGTCCGTGTATATAACTGAGTTCTTAATTTTGTTTTGGAGAAGGGTTAAAGCCGTAGATACCGTACGCCTCTGCAGTGAATATACTTTTGTTCGTGTTCATTGTTTTGACACATTAAGTAAAGGGCCATTTGCAGCACAGGATACGGCTGTGGTAGTTTTTGAGGCATCTGTGTAAAATTCAGCTGCCTTGTATTGTCTTGTAGGAACAGAAAATGCTGAGTGATGACAAAGTTTGGTACATTTTTCTCATGTATTTCTCTAAAGGACATGTCACAGTGAATTGGGAAAGTGTCCTACGGAGCGACCAAATCATAAACTGAGGTACAGTAGACATCAGGAGAGGAACTTGGAACTCGCTGACGAGGTGTGAAACTGCCAGCGGGAAGGTGGAGCTATGGATGGTCGGTTTTCAAAGAGATGATCAGTTGTGTTATTTTTCATTATGGTATTCAGAGGGTGTTCCTTCAAAGAAGTCATCTTTGCGGCATACATCAAGCAGTGTGGGCGCGGCCCCAGAGACCACTGGTTTGATTCGACATGAAGGGATGGAATAGGACTTGTTCGATATGCCCCTGTGGCCAAGCGAAGCCCCAAGTTTTATACTGGGTCCAACATTTTGAGTGTTGTTTTGGTTGCAGACTGGTATAAATGCAGGCGTAGTCTATTCTTGACCTAACAACACTATTAAGAAGTGCTAGCAGACATTTTGTATCCGTTCCCCAGGACTGATGAGATAGTACCTTTAAATGTTCATTGTTTTCAGGCATTTTACTTTTTAATTTAATGTGTGGTATGAATGTGAGCTTGTGGTCGAGCAAAATACCTAGAAACCTGTTTCCTTTTTTACTGGTATGGGCTGACCTCCTAACGTGATACAAGGAAGAGGTTTTACACAGCGTTCCTAGAAATACAAAAAAAGCACTTTTATCAGCGTTAAACTTAAAAACCCTTTCTTTCAGCCCATGTAACCAGCCTGTTTACACTTAATTGTATTTGACGTTCACATATCGACAGATTACAGGATTTAAAGCTAACTTGGGTATCGTCAACGTAGGCAGGTATGAAACAGTCCGAGGCCACAGTTTTAAGAGAACTCATTTTAACAATGAACAGTGCACAGCTCAGCACTCCTCCCTGGGGTACGCCATTTTCTTGAACAAATGTTCTAGACAGGGCAGTCCCCACACGGACACGAAATGTGCGATCAGACCAATATCTTGAATAACATTGAGTATATTGCCACTAAGGCCAAACGACTGCAAGTCCAATAGAATGCCATATCGCCACGTTCTATCGTAGGCTTTCTCCATATCAAAGAATACAGAGAAGCAGTGCTGTTTATGGACAAAAGGTCTTTAACATACGATTCAAACGCAACCAGATTATCGTAGTTGATCTCCCAACCTAAACCCTGCCTGATTTTTGTCTAGAACACCATGAAACTCCAGAAAGTAAAAAAAATCGCCGGTTTATCATTTTTTCCAGGGCTTACACAAACAGCTGGTCAGGGCAATAGGCCTGTAACTAGCAGCAAAGGATGGTTCTTTCCCCTCTTTTAGAAGAGGTGCAACGATTGCTCTTTCCATGCTTTGGGAAAACGCCTTTCTGCCATATTTTGTTAAAGAGAGAGAGTATTTTGTAAAGTGTGTCAATGTGTAAGTGCCTGATCATCTCATAGCTGATTCTGTCAGCTCCAGGGCTGACTTACCACATGTGGACAATGCAGTAATTAGTTCGGGCATCGTAAATGGTGCATTGTATCCTTCATTTCAGCGTTGGTTCACACAAAGGGGGTGGCGCTCAGCTGCTTTCTTGTGCGTAAAAATGTTTGTGTGTAATAGAGGAACTGAATACATGTTCAAAATGTTTGCCGAAGCATCTGCTTGGTCTTTTATTGTGTTACCCCCACTATTTACAAGGGGAGTAGGGTTGGTCTTGTAGCCTTTTAGTTTCTTTATCTAGTCCATACTTTGCGAGAGTCTGTGTAAGAGTTTATAGACGATATAAACCTTGTCCAACTTTCGTTTTTTGCTAAGCGCCGTGTCCGCTTTTCTTTGGCTTTTGCCCGTTTAAACTTAAACAGGTTGTCTCCGTAGGATAGCGGCGTAAGAGTGCCCATGCTTTTTTCTGTTCGGAACGTGCACGCTTGCACTCCTCATTCCCCATGGTCTAGGTCTGGGGAGGGTTTTAGGAGTGGTCTCTGGAATGCTCTTTTGAGCACAGTCAAGAATATGGGCCGTAATAGTGAGCTGGCTGCTTCAACATCTAAATGACTTATTAGTGAAGGGGGTTTGTCTGGAAGTTCTTTGAATGTTTTCCAGTCAGCTGCATGTTGTTTAAAAGTTGAGGCGAATCGGTGTCTTGGGAGTTATTCTTATAGCTAGTAGTTTCACGGGGAAATGGTCGCTCCATAGGGGTTGTTAATTACTTTCCACTCACAGGTGGGCAGTAAAATTGCGGAGCCAATTGCCAGGTCTATTGCAGAATATGTGTTGTGGGCCGTGTTGTAGTATGTTTGGGTGTTTCTTATTAAAGATGCAACTGCCGGATGATGTGATGAACTTTTCAATTAGCCGGCCTCGCGCATCAGCTCGCGCAGATCCCCAGAGAGGGTTGTGGGCATTAAAATCCCCAATAATTAAGTAGGGTTCAGGTAGCTCATTGGTGAGGTTTTCGAATTGACGCTGGATAGACGATAGTCGGTGGAATGTAAAGAGAACACACTGTTATTAGTCTATCAAAAATTATGGCTCTAACGGCAACTGCTTCAAGTAAGTTTGTAGCTGCAGGTGTTGACAAACAAAAGATTTTTGTACTATTATTGCACACCACCAACGGATGGTGGTAGTTCAGTTGTCTTTACAAATATAGTGTATTGTGTTAAAAAATTTGTCTGAGATGAGCGTAGGTGTGTTTCTTGGAGACCAGTATTTTTGGTTTGTGATTTGAGAGTATATCAAAATATCGTCAAGGTTGTTCAACAGCCCCCCACAATTCCACTGGATAACACTTTCAGCAGCCATAATTCCAAAAGAAGAAAAATACAGATCATGAGATGTTCTTTTTCCATTAAAAGGGTCATTAATGAAGGAGTTTTGTTTTTGGGGGGTTTTGGGAGTTTACCTAGGTCGGGAGTTAGTTCCCGGGGTAGTGATTTGGGCGACTTCGGTTTGTTTGATTTACCCCCACCAGCGGAACTGCGGCGCTCCTGTTGTGTTTCAGAAGCAGGTGTCTTGAGAGACATCCATGGCCTCATTTAAGGTTTCTGAAGGAGAAGTGTCAGATGAGACACTGTTTGTGCTAGAGGTCGCAGCCAAAGCCCTGCACATTGCTGCAACAGCAGTAACCGCAGGAGCAGCCTTCTGCTGTTGTGCAGATGCCCGGGATGGAGCCAGATCATCACTCATCTGGACTGAGCTCGTGATTCAGGCCTTAGGCACAGCACCAGAGCTCGTGTGGAGGCCTCAGGCGCAGCAAGGTGGGCGGCCTGGAAGCCTTAGGCAGCAGCACTAGAGGAGGTTGTGGCGGGCAGAAGCCACGGGAGCAACTATCTGCTGCTGAGCGGAGGGCTGTGGCGGGACCAGGTTGCACTTGGGTGCCCGCATCACCAGACAACGCTCCACCACCCGGCGAGCAGCGTCTGCGTAACTTCTGCCTGAAAGCAGTGCATGCTTTCAGGAGTGCTGTGCAAAGGTTAGGTTTTCAGTGACTTTGAGTATGATTATTTCTTTAGGGGCGAAGCTCCTAAAGCCGTAGGTATGTCCATTCCTTGTGTCTCGTGGTACGTCACCGCCTAGTTCGATGACTCACTCGCAGGTAGCGCTAACGTGACCGCCTAGTTCGATGACTCCACTCGCAGGTGGCGCTACGTGACCAGCCTAGTTCGATGACTCACTCGCAGGTGCGCTGTGGTGTGAGTGACGTCATGATGACGTCACTCGACACGTGACGGACACCTATAAAAGGCAATCGCTGTTGACGCGCTTCCTCTTTCGCAACGAGTCACTGGATGGAGGAGGTGGTTGTGACAAGGCTGCGGAGCCGGAGGGCGCGCAGGGCGGCGGCAGCGCGCGCTCGCCGCAGGATCCCGCCGTGCGCGAAAGAGAGGCCGAAGCATCTCGTCTAGAAAGTCGCGCTTAAACTGCGCGTCGGCAGCTTCGGGCTGAGCTCGCTTGATGCGTTTTGCAGCCGCCTCGCGAGCTCTCATTGCATCGGGGTTTGCCTGCCGATACGAGCGCTTTCTTGCAGCCTCACGAACCCTACCACACAACAACAACAAACGAACAAGAACAAAATAAAAGAACAAAATAAAAGTTGATTTGTACAATGTACGCACACAGTTTTACGTCTTTCTTAATGATGTAATGAGCGAACTTTCACGGGAGAGTTACGGTTACCTGATGATCTCCCCCTCTCGAGCTTCGCCCCACTTATCATCATTCATTCCGCGGATATGGCGTGATTTTTTTTTCCTTTTTGAATGCGGGACATGCACGTGAATACGCAGCGTGTGGGTCAGCACAGTTTGAAAATGTCACGTGTTCTTTTTTGCAGTCATCACTGGTGGGGTCAGCACGTGTCGCAGTGAGCACAGGTGGTTCGGCCACGACAAGACTGAGTTCCGTGGCCATACTTCTGGCACTTGAAACACGTTCGAGGACTAGGTATTTAGAGGCGTAATGGACAGGATATGAAGGCAGCATGGACGGATTCAGGAAGCGTTGGACGGTTGAAGGTCAGAACAACATGCTTAGTTCGAATTTCCTCGCCTGCGCGACGCCATGGTGATCCGCCGCACAGCCGTGAAGCCCTGGTCGCTCAGTCCTTCAAGCAAATCCTCATCTGTCTCGTGAAGCGGTTCCCTCTCAGAGATCACGCCTTGCGTTGTATTCAGGCTACGATGTGGTGTGACCGTTACTTTGAGTTCAGCCAGGGTGTTCTGTTTTAGTAGGTTCTGACTTTGGTTCTTTCGTTGCACCTGTACCGCGGATCGCCAGAGGCTAGTTTCTTAGTTTGGTAATCCCGGCCGACGACGCTTTCAAGGCACTTTGCAATGAGGAGGAGACAGATTTTTAGCAAGTGGGTGTATTTTCGTCTTCAGAGTGCATAACAAGGAATTTTGCGAACGTTTCACCTTGCGAGACTGGTTTCAGATGTGTTCCCTCGGTGCGCCCCTTTTAGAAGGCGGTCAGTTTTTTGGGGGGGATAGAAAAAGCCATATGAGCATGGAATCAATTCGGCGGCAGAGCCGGTCGGCCACCACCGAACCCAACAAGGGAACGTGATGTTAAAGTACACGCTAACCGTTACCCTACCGCTATAACCCTATACTTGGTACCAAGGTTCATATGCTTGCACGGGGGTAACCCTTGCCGCCAGGAAAATTTAGAAATCAGGAAGGAAGGAGATGACAGGGACAAGGGTAGGAGGGGAGATAAAAGTGAAAAAGTGGAGAGAAAGAGAGGAAAAGGCGACTGGCTGATTCCCCCCGGGCGGGTCAGACCAGGGGATAAATGCAGTCTTCTCTCGGTCTCTCTCGTCCACTTCAATTTGCCAGTAGCCGGTCTTCAGATCCATTGATCAGAAGTACTTCGCGTGGCAGAGGTGGTCGAGGGCGTTCTCGATTCGGGGGAGGGGGTACACGTCCTTTTTTGGTGATTTTGTTCAGACGCCGGTAGTCTAACGCGAAACCTTAAGGTGCCGTCTTTTTTCTTCACCAGTACGACCGGGGCTGCCCAGGGGCTTTCGAACGGCTGTATAATGTCGTCGGCTGGGCATGTCGTCGACCATAGTCCGGATGGCTTCCCGCTCGTGTGAAGAGACGCGGTATGGTGGATGTCGGGTAGGTAGGGCTCCATCTTCTGTTGTTATTCGGTGCTACGCCAGAGGTGTCTGACGTAGTTTCAGTTCGATGAAAAACACTCTCTGTAGCGATGCAGCAAATCTCATCATTTCTTCCGTTCTTTTTTGCGGTAACGCCGGATTCACGTCGAAGGGATTCGGAAGCTTGAAGGTCTCTTCGGGTGCACGTTCAAAGTCGGCAACCGCGATCACGTCACTTGCTTCTTGCGTTTCTTCGAGGAACGCAATTGCAGCGCCCCTGTTTAAATGCTGGTATTCCTCGCTGAAATTAGTAACGAAAATTTGGGATTGGCGTAGCGTAAAGCGCTCAATGCCTCTTGCAACGGAGACACTGCGGTCGAGGAGCAACCCTTTGGTCATGCTCCACGATAGCGTCGACGCGAGGAACAACATCTTCACAGTGGACGGTGATCATCAAGCTTGAGCGGGGTGGCAGTGTGACATGATCATCGGCGTTCCTTAAAGCAGCACGGTGTTCGGCGTTCGGTTCTGGCGTCATGGAGTGATCGGAGGAAAAAGTAATGGACTTGGTCTGTAGATCAATTATTCCACCGTTGTCTGTCAAAAAGTCCATTCCAAGAATTACGTCGCGGGAAGCAGTTAGCAAAATGATGAACGTCGCAGGGTAAGTTGTGCCGTCTATGGTTGACGCGCGATGTGCACGTTCCACTTGGCGTCACGAGGTGGCCTCCTGCTGTGCGAATGTGCGGACCGTCCCACCTGGTCATAACTTTCTTCAGCTTACACGCAAAAGGTCCGCTCATGACCGAGTAGTCGGCGCCCGCTGTCTATGAGAGCGAATACTTCAAAACCGTCGATGGACAGCTGAACGTCGGACGCTGCCTTCTTCCGAGTTCCGGGTGCGTCGTGGCGTCGTATCTCGGCCTTCTCTGTGTTGATGGCCGGCACTGTGCGTCATTGGTCTTCGTTTGTATTCTCATTCGGCAGGTTCGGTCATGTCGCGTTACACGTCGCGCCAGTTTTTCTGTCGTCGTGGTCGGAGTCACGTCAGGGTTGGATTAGTTCGTCCGGGTCGGGCATGTCTTGGATCATGGTCTTCAGCCTGTCGCTGCGTCATTGAGCTTTTCATTTTTTCACCCGTTGTTCAACTTCACTTCCCGAAGTTGCTGCTTTTTATTTTCCCCCGCGTTGGCTCGGGGACCTTCCACGTGCGAAATCTGCATTCTATGGTGGCTGAAGCGACCGTGTAGGCGTTTAGAGCGACGGCGACGGTTGAAGCGGGTTTGGTCCTCGGTTGGTTGCTGGACAGGTATTCGTCGATCTCAGTAGGGTGCTGGCCGGGTCGGGGGCGTGGAGCGTCGACGGATAAACACGCAGTCCGAGTCTACTGTACGGGCATCGACGATAGATGTGATCGGCGGCCTCTCCACAGTGGTAGCACAGCGGACGATTATCGGTGGTTCGCCATACGTCCGTCTTCCTCGGCGCCTGGTTTTGGCGTGCAGGTGGTCGGGTGGGGCGGACAGTGGACGGCGGTACGGCGGGACTTCTTGATGACGGGTTGTAGCAGGGCGGGGTCGTCGAACAGCCGCGGAGGAGGTCATAGCTTGAGGCTCACAAGGTTCTTCGGAAGGCGTAGAAATCCCCTAAACCGAGTTGAATTTCTTCCCGGATCACGTCGCTCATAGAGGTGACCTGGGGTGTCGGCGTTGTTGGGAAGAGTCTCCGCCGCGTTCTTTCCCTGACGACAGTGCAGATTGTCTCACGTAGTGTGTTAGAGCTAAGAGACCCGGCATCGATGGAGTCCGCAACTAGCGCATTTATGTATGGTCGTACTGCCTCGTGCGAATTTCCAGCGTCTTCTCCAGCGCTGCAGCTTCAGGCGCGAATTCGGCCACCGTTTTTGGTGGGTTGCGGGACAAGGCAAGCAAATAGGTTCTTGCTTTACTCCTCTCATCAGAAACCTTAGTTTCTTTTCCCTCCGTCATTTCTGGCGTCCGCACGGCGGAAAAAAGTCGCTTCATCTCTTCGACGAAAATCATGACCCTTCGTTGGGGGTGCTGCGTTCGAGTTTTCAAGCAAAAGCACAGCGCGTTTTTTTCTGACACGGTAGTGAAGGTCTTATGAACTCGCTTTTGAAGTGAGCCCCAGTTGGTCAAGGCGCTCTTTTGGTTCTCGAACAAAGTGCGAGCTGATCTTCCAAGTAGAAGAAAACATGCCGGAACGTTTCTCAGTCGTCCCACCTGTTGAATTCCGGACCGCGCTCCAGTTTCTCCAACCATTCTTCTGGTTCTTCTGCGGGCGCTCCTCGGAATGATGGCGGTTCCCGTGGGTGCTGCAGGACGATTGGTGATGTTGCTTCTTGCACCATGGTGTTGGTTGCAGCGTTGGTTCTCTTGGGCCCTTCTGGCAGAAGACCGAACTCGGGTAGTAATCCTTGCAGTCGGTGGCTTTCCCTGGTTGGACTGGCTTGGCGGCTTCCAGATGTCGTAGAGAGAATGAAGGGTGCGTACCCCGCACCTCCACCAGATGTCACGAAGCCAAGGATGACGCAGTTGTCTTAAGGAGAAACAAGTTTATTTGGAGCGAACTTGTGCTACGCTAACACCTCAAAGGTATACAGAGGCGGCGAAGGAGCGGTCAACAAAGTGACTAGCACAGGCGAGTGTCGTCGAATGAATGCCGCGGCGTCTGTTCTCCAGGCTTTTATCTTTCGGCGCAAGGTGTTTCTGGAAACGTCGATTCACATCCAGAACATTGTAGATCAAAAGAAGATAATTCCGGGCTAGTGACGTAAGGGCGAACTAGTCTGCTTATCTGAATGTGATAGCCCGTGCGGCATACAAGTAAGAATGTAAGACGCGCTTCGTTTGGAACGCAGATAACACAGAGGGTGTGGCCCAGCAGTAAAAACAAACAATAAATAAACAAACCCATACATGGTTAGCGCAGATATTTACAAACCCTAATGTCGGCCCTCAAGGCCAGTAGGCCTTTTTAAAAGGAAGATGCGACACCGAATAATGCATAAAAGCTGAGTAAGGAATTGGGAGATATTACTGTCAGTTGGAGCAAGAACCCAAACCTATTGTTAAGACACTAACAAGAGGACCGAATTCATTCCAGTGTTTCCGCATGCTTCTGATGTTCGATGTGCAATACGGTGGGAACTGTGATGTGCATGAATGAAATACACAACGGAATGTGTATAAATTTAGAAGATGAGAGCATCTGAAGACACGCAGAAAAAGAAACAAAGGAAATAAATAAAGACAGCGAAACAACGAGAGCAACAATGAGCTAGTCTAGTGAGAGCAGAGAGATGCCCGTGTAGTACACGTTCCTCTGAAATAGAAACGAAAGCCCTTCCGTGTTCCTTCTGAATTTTGGAAGGAGTTCCCGTTACAAGTAGCTATAGTGAGAAAGGAACGCGTTCCATTTACACTTCGAACGTTTTTACATGTCGTTACATTATATTACATTTGATTTCTTGAAATTAAAATGTGGCGCCGGATAATGCTCAGGCAAAATGAAGTCAGCAATTTCACACTCTCATCAAGCTTCGTAGGTTATACAAATATGAACACCGCCGGCAGCAGATTATCTGGAGATAAACAGAATTCAACGAAACGCTCGTAGAAGATTTTTTTAGTGAGGACCAGACACATTCAAAAAATTTTAAACTGCAAGGGTGGTTCTCGTCGATTAAAAGTGCAACCCATTAGGTGCTTTCCACCTAGGTCTTCAATTGCACAGTGAGGATACTGCACTTCAGATTCGCAAATACAAAGTTACTCGCGTGCACGCACATAAATGTCTTGCACAAAAATCGCATCGAAAGAAAGAATACATAGGCGTGGAATGAATGCTGATTCAATATTAGAGCCTGAGTAAAACAAAGGTCCAGGATAGAGATTCGCAACTTGATAGAGTCCTTTGTCTGAACACAGCAAAAGTTCTATCTCGATGTTAGTGTCCTTTAGCCGAACCCGTTTTTTCGTCAACGCTTCGTTGGCACTGCTCAAGAGTCGTACCCCCAAAGCTCTTGAAAGTACTACCGCGTTATACTTGCGTATAAGGTGGTTTTGTCCGTCAGGCTCAGCACACTGTTTCGGCATGCGCTCATGGGCGTGTGCTAGTATAGAGCCGCGCTCTTGACGGACACTGGTTATTTTGTGTATATTGTTGTGTGTATATACTGGTTGTTTTGTGTAGTGCTCTCCACTACCCGGGAGCCCTCGTTATCCAAGTGGTAGTGACTAAAACAGTTACAAGGCAGAATACATCGAGCAATATGAGAGAAGCGCTGGGAACGTTGCGATCATTGTGCATTCGCTGTGTTGTAGACTCCGTAGATTGCAGCTGGCTGGGGAGAGAGAGTTCGCGAGAGAGAAATAACTTTATTAGGTTGATTGGGTATTCCGACTTGGGGGGTAACCCCTGAACCCGGGCTTCAAGTCGATAGGGCGCCGGTGGCTGCTGCTATCGATTTTTCTGCCCTGCCTGTCGTAGTCGTTGCTACACAGCCACTGCTTCCTCCGATAGATGGTGTGCGTGAATGATGTGGCACCCACTTCCGCACAGTAGAGAGTGGCCAGTTGTTCGCGAAAACTGCTTGCGGTATTGGGTTGGGATACATTTTGTGTAGTCGGGCGAAATGAGGCAGGTGTTCGTTTCGGGTTGAGCATGATGCTGTTTGTTCCTGTGTGTACTTTGGAAGCGAATGTGGGGAATTTATTTGGGATGGCCCTTGTTGTAGTTTAAAATTTCAGATTGTATGAATATAACTGGGATCACGAAACTCTTCTTTGGAGCTGTCAGCTCGAGAAAAAGACGGCAGCGCAAGTGTGAGCATGTTGATGGAACTCTAGAGTTTCATGCCCTGGGTACATATGATTTTGATTGTGCTATTTAACTTCTAGCCGATTGGTAATGTGTGCACTGTTTTGCCGATATGCCGTTTTGCCAGTCGGCTGCAGGCGTTTGGGAGTCAAATAGAATGTGCATATGGGCATCCTAAGTAACTATGGGCAAGCTAAGGAACTCGGGGACGAATTGCAAAGCATGCTTTCCGCACTGGGCGAACAGAGTAAAACCGTGGGCCTGAAAATATATGCAGAAAAACTAAAGTACCGATCAATAACCTCGGGACAGCACAGCAGTATGAGATAGGTTGCGAGGCAGTGGAAGCAGTAAGCGAATACATCTACTTAGGCCAAGTTGTGACCCCAGATCCCAACCATGAGGCAGAGATAATAAGTATGATAAGGATAGGGTGGGGTGCATATGGCAGACATTCTCAGATAATGAATAGCAGCCTACCATTGTCGCTGAAGAAGAAGTGTACGACAGCTGCATCTTACCGGTACTCACCTACGGGGCAGAAACTTGGAGGCTCACCTAAGAGGGTTCAACTTAAATTGAGAACGACTCAGCGGTACAATGGAGCGGAAAATGATACGTGTAACATTAAGGGACAAGAAGAGAGCGGAGTGGGTCAGGAAGCCAAACGGGGGTTAAAGACATATTAGTAGAAATAAGAAGAAATGGACGTGGGCAGGGCATGTAATGCGAAGGCAAGATAACCGCTGGTCATTAAGGGTAACAGAGTGGATCCCTAGAGAAGGCAAGCGTTGCAGGGGGCGGCAGAAAGTTAGATGGGCAGATGATATCAAGAAGTTTGCGGGGATAAATGTGTCACAGTTGGCACAGGACCGAGGTAATTGGAGAATAATGGGAGAGGCCTTTGCCCTGCAGTGGGCGTAGATAGGCTGATGATGATGATGATGATGATGATGGACATCCTGTTAACATAAAATGTAAGGTGAGTGTTTTGCCGCTTCTCCTTACAGATATGATGATGTCCGCACGCTGGCAGCTATGCCACGTTGCTGTATTGGGTTGTGTGCGCAGATGGCGGCAATACCACTGGTACTTGTAATAGCAGCATCTGGGCCAGGTGTGCGGTGAATTGGCGTAAATGGTTCGGAAAATTACGGCATTCGTCAACCTCCCGCCGTAGTGGAGTGTCGTATTTATGTTATTAGGTTCTGGTGATTCTTCAGAGCCCTGGATACGCCATTAAGAATCTCGGGGCTGATCGTGTGATCGTGTCACATATTCGGCAACCAGTCGGTTAAGGATTTCCCTGCCCTTGTGGCTGGTTGTTAACCTTTTATATTGGCCACATTTATGTCCCTGGAGGATTTTTAAACTGTATTTTTGATTCCGTTTTCAATAATTTGATTCTGGACGTCCATTGGGGTAATTCTACCGGTGTTTTGGACTGCATTTCTCAGTTTACTGTGTGGAGTCATGATGTTACTGGCGGTCAAAATAAGAACTGGGCCGAGTATGCTACTAGTAAAATTACGAAATCATTGACAATTTTTAAAGTGTACCCTTCTTTAATCCCGTTCCTGCTGTTGGTTTCTCTGTTAATGATTCGTAGTATTTGTCCTATTTTTTCGTTATGTGATTTAGGGCTGCTGCGCAGCCATTGTCCTGCTGTAGTGTCAGCCCTAGCAGTTTTAGTGCCTTCAGTGTTTGGATAGGGTTCCCGCCTATTTTGCTTGTCATCGGACTGGGCGGTACGCATTTTATTCTCAGGGTTCATTGTAGTATTTTGAGTAAACGTGATTTTTTTCACTGAGGCATTAGTCTTCACAATGGGAGACGTGCTCATGCACGGCCATTGCTGCTGGTTGTAGTGCTTCTTGCTTGCTCCGTTTTACCCCGTCGTTCTCCATATGGCCTAAAATCACCCCGCATTGAGTCTCGGAGATGGGGGATTTGTTTAGGTTTTCTGGAAGCTTGTGCGTCGCTACGTTGAAGCGCATTGGAGATATCACCGAGACCTGTGCTGCGCTTTATTCGGTACTTTGGGTGTCTGCGTATTTTCCAAACTCCTATCCTGGCCGTCCGCTCCCGTATGAAAGCACGCACATATTAAAATTTTTATTTCTACAGTTGTACGTTTGTATATAACTGTTTGTTAAGATACAGTGCCGATACCCAGATTAAATCAAGGTAGATGATGACCGTTTAATTTATCCAAAAGCTGCATGTGATTTCTATGTTTGGAGTAAAATGTCCTTGTTTTACAACTTTGACCAAAACCATATATTATGGTAGAGAATAGATTTTTAGGTTCTATGTGAGTTGCCCAGTTCCACAGTTTACGTTGTTAAGTTTGGATATAACTGTTGGTAAGAGATCGTGCCGAAGGCGCGGAATAAATCAAGGGCCATGATGACCGCCTAATTTACACAAAAGCTGCATGTTACTTTCAATATTGGGAAGTAACGTATCCCTGGTTGACAAATTTGACCAAAGCCCTTTTGCTATAGTACGGAATATATTGGTAGTTTCAATGGGAGTTCTGCAGTCTATCCAAGACTACAGTGCTCCATTACCTTACCCTCAGCAGAAGGTTAACGGTATTGGCCTCATATTGCCTATTGGAATCTTAGTCTTTTTACTCCGATTGGGGAGAAGTTTTGCGTGCTTCGCGTGCTTCCCACACCGGTTGAAGGTGCCTCCCCCTAAGTGGCTAGTTTAGTAGACTGCGAGAGCTCCTATAGATCTGTCGTCTAGGTTTTCTAGTATTTGTAAGCTCCGCCGTCTTTGCCGGAGGTGGCGCTGTTTGATCTTAGTAGGGGCCCTCCCGATATCTGCTTCTGTAATTGTACTGTATAGAGTTGGGTCGACATCACCGTTTTACGTGTATGCTTGCGGGGTAGTCCGTACGGGGTTACGAATATATTTGCCAACAAGGGAAAACACGGAGGACACCTCGTCAGCTACCATCACTAATAAACACTAGCTTAAAGAAACAGCACCTAAGTAAGGCCACAATTAAAAAAAATTGCAGACTGGGATTCTGTCTCTAAGGTTAGATCCACCGTTAGTGAACGCGTAAGGGACTTACAGGATGGACAATGCAACTATTGTAGAATGTAGAAACGCACACGAGAGAGATCGTGGCTGTTTTGTATCTAGTAGGGGCCCTCCCGATATCTGCTTCTGTAATTGTACTGTATTAGAGTTGGGGTCGACCATCACCGTTTTACGTGTATGCTTGCGGGGGGTAGTCCGTACGGGGTTACGAATATATTTGCCAACAAGGGCTATTTTTAGCTGTTTCTCTGTTCCTGAGACATTTAAGTACAATCTTGTTTATGTAGTGTTTTTGCTGCTTGCTGCTCTGTATTGGCTCTTCTAGTTATATAAGTACTACCGAGGTTCGAGATAAGTGCAGAGTGCATTGTTGGTTTCACATATTTGCCCAGTTTTTGTTGTTTAGTTGTCTCGCGTATTTATTTGCATCGGCTGTTATCTTTGCTATCTTTATTTTGAGCTTCCTGATGCGTTTTTGCCTTTTTATTGCTTTTCCAGGTTGCTTCAGGCATGACACCGGTTGAAGTAGTCGTTCGAAAACTGCTGGGATGTCCCTGAACCCACGATCTCTCTCGTGTGCGTTTTCTACATTCTACAATAGTTGCATTGTCCATTCCTGTAAGTCCCTTACGCGTTCACTAACGGTGGATCTAACCTTAGAGGACAGAATCCCAGTCTGCAATTTTTTTAATTGTGGCCTTTACTTAGGTGCTGTTTTCTTTAAGCTAGTGTTTATTATGTGATGGTAAGCTGACGAGGTGTCCTCCGTGTTTTCCTTGTTGACCTGAAATTACATTTTTAGTGAAGATCAATTTCCGGACGCATATCCTTGGTTTTACTCGTGCCCATTCTGGTAGGGTATTTGGGATCGGTATGCAGTGTTAAATTGGGTTGACTCGCTACTTCGTAAGCCTTCTGTCTCTTAGTGCATTGTTTGGCCTATAATTCAAAGGAGTGTGGGGTATAAAAGTCCCCCTAAAGAACTAGTGGGTTTTTGCTATTTTGACAGTGTAGTGTACTTGGATGTTGCGCCCCGCAATGTGATAACGAGCCCCACTGTCCCATCCTCTCATTTCACTGGCTCCACATGCGCATATAGAAGAAAGCCCAATAAAAGTGCGTGCGTCTGCTTTGGCTCAGCCTCTTCATGTGTCGTGTTAGTGCCACCAGATATGATACATGGTGTCAAACGCGCAACCGCCAACGCAACAAGCAGCAAGGAATGGGACGCCATAAAAACCACCGGAAGCACTGCAACTGTATGGTAACCTCAGACGCAACTGGGAGCTTTTCAAGCAAGTACTCGACCTATTCCCCACGGCGACTTCGGCGGAGAAACCCAGGACAGAAGCAGTCAAAGCAGCGATCACTATTACCGATGCAAAAACGATGATCAAGGCTCACCGTGCCGCGTCCGCTGGCTTTGGGCGCCTCTGACGGCGCTGGGCTTGTAGGAATTGACCATCCTAGGGAGCCTCGGGTATCTTTGTGACCAAGCTGCTTCCATCAACAACACGGGCGGAAGTTACCATGTCCTTGTCTCCGGCAGGAGAGGTGCGGATCCTGTACTCGCGATTAAAAAGAGCACGACTGTTACGCCTTCTCCGACGTCGCCGAGGACGACGCGTGTTTTGAGACACACAGAGACCTTGGGCTTGGCCACAACATTGCGTTTTCAAACCCTTCAGCGGTGAGCTGCGTGAAAAATGATCAATGCTTTAAAAAACCGTCGCGATGAAACATCAGTGCAGTTTTGATTTAAGGGTCTTTGGGCTTTTCTTCCTTTTTTTCTTCTTTTTTTCTTCTTTCCTTGTCAGTATCTTCTCCAAAACCTAGTCGTTCCTGCACATTGGTTCTACTTTCCTTTTCGGCCAAATTACAGTCTTTAGGCAAGACCACGGGATCGCAAGTTCAAGTTCAAGTTCAAGCTTATTCAAGACAATATTGTAAAAACATTGCCTTGGGTGACATGGCTAGAGGAAAACCAGCTGCCGGACGGAGGCCACGGCACCCTCAGCAGCAGACGGTATGACAAAGCGAATAAAAAGTACAAGAAAAGTGTACAAGGAAAAGAAGACACTAGCACACACTGATACAATTGGACGGGGTTTCTATTTTTGTACCAAGCTGTTTATAAGTTATGGAGTACAGGAGAAACAAAGTAAAATGCAAGAACAGAAACAAATTCAAAACATCGTAAGCAGCGCGTGGTGTTACAAAATAGTTTCACTTATAGTTACAATGATACTTTCATATCTATATAGTAGAAAAGAGTGGCTGTTTAATGAATTTCTTGTATTGTGACGGCGTTGTTCCAGAAATTCAGACTTCCAATATCACCGGGTGTTCGTTCACACATGGGGTATTTTGTGAGAAAGTTTTTGGTCACCATAGTTTCTTCTGGATCTTGGCTTCTTTAGTAAAGTTTTTCACACTCATACGAGCATTCTTTTATTTGGTATCTGGGTAGAAACAGGCTGCCCGAGCTGGATCGTCGCAATATTTAAATGAAAAATTTATACGTCAGTGTTTTGCGGACGTAAAGAATTTTATATTCGGTGTAATACGGAAAATGTCTTCGTTGAGCTGAATATTTCCTATTGCACGCAAAGCTGGATTTTGAAGTGCCTGTAGGAAATCTAAACTTGTTTTGGTTGCGGTTGACCACACTAATGAACAGTAATTGAATCGGGAGTGTTTAAGAGCATGATATATAACGCGTAATTAACTTGGCGGGAGATACCTCAAACTATTTATTCTGGCTACGGCTAGACAAATATCTACTCTAAGTGAATCAATATATGGTGACCATGATAGATTATCGTGAAATACAACCCCCAGAAATGTAATTGTTGATGTGTGTTGCATTTCAGCACCCTGAAATTGCAGATGTAATCCAATCGGTGTTTGTGCTCCGTTTGATTTGAAAAGCATGTATTTTCATTTACTTAAGTTCAGTAGTGTATTTGCAGTTAGCCATGCACATAAGCAGTTTAACCAGGTGGTGGCCTGCCCAAACAAATCGTGCACATTTACACCTAAAAAAACACGTTGGTGCGTCTGCATATAATACCATATTTGTGTAACCTTTGATGTGTACAATGTCATTTATATATAGCAGGAATACGATAGGCCAAGGATGGATCCCTCTTGAACTCCGTATTTATGTACTGTGTTTTAGAAATGACCCCATTTATTGACGAGAACTGAGTTCTGTTCGTAAGTTAGCTTTTTAATAATTTTAATGCGACGCCACGTATCCCATAGAAATGAAATTTTTGAAAATGAACGTCATGTTGGTCACAATCAAAAGCTTTGTTCAGATCAAAGAATAGGCCAAGTGTTACTTTTTTCTCTTCTTTATTTTGGAGCAATTTGTCTTTTATTCCTAGGAGGGCCGTTTTCTGCACATTTGATTTTTCGGAAGCCGTATTGTACTTCTGATTATTTGTAACGCGCGGTCAAAAACGCAGTGATGCTTCTTTGCATGATGTTCTCGGCTATTTTTGAAAAAACAGAGAGTATGGACATAGGCCTATAATTATATAAATCATTAAATGAACCGCTCTTATGAATGACCACTACCCGAGCTAACTTCATTTTTTTCCGGAAATACACCCGTGGAGGGCATTATATTAAAATATGTGCAATGGGAAAACATGCAATCTGACTAATAGCTTTCAGCGGTTTTGATTTAGCACCATCTGCACCAGAGGAGCAATCATCCTTTAACGATAAAATTACAATTTGAACTTCATATGGCATGCATAAACATGGTAGAGGGACAACTCTCTTTGATGAACTGGTCACACTTAGTTCGTTTAAAGACATCTGGGGCAGCTCCCATGGCAATGAAGTGAGAATCGAAAGCATTGGCAACATCTAGGTCCGACAGCCCATTCTTTGAAAGCGAACTCTTCATCAAATCATTTTTATTTAGTATTCGTTTATCGCTTCCACACAAAGCGTGTATTTCCAAAGTACCTTGGAATTTGTTCATATAGTAGTCAAGCTTCGCCTTTTTTATATCCTTATTTAGTGGTTTCGTACCTTTTTAAGTATCCGAAAGTCGTTTTCCTTTCTGGCTGCTAAAAATGATCGGAATAGCTTATTTCGGCGCCTGATTGGTTTATAAAGGCCTTTTGACATACAGGGTTTTCTTGATTTCTTATATTGTGTGAGCGGTTTGAGGGGAAAACATGTATTGTTAATAGGATGTAAAGGTAGAAAAACTAAAAAGCATCGTCAGCAGTATTTTACATCGGTTGCCTCCGTAATTTTGTGCCAGAGATGGGCAGAAAGAAGTTCAATAAAAAATTTTATGTTTTGTACAGAATAGTTTCTACTAGCCCTTCATGGCCAGTTTGACACGGACGCTTATGTGAAATGAGACAGTAGATGGGTAGGTGATCAATAAGGCCGCACATCAAAGCCCCCTGCTTTTAAGTTGTCTCGACGAAAGCTTGTCACACAGAGATCAATAGTTGTGTGCGCGGAAGGCGTAATTCTCGTAGGGGAGTATATTACATTTCACACAGCCATACGATTCAAATATTTTTTCAAATCGTAAGTAAGATGGATTTGTAGAACCTGCATTCATATTAAAATCTCCTACCAAAACTGGTTCTCAAGTCAAAGCGGTGCTGAATTCGAACAACCTTTCTGAGAATTTGAGAAAGACTTCAACAGATCCAGAAGAAGGGCGGTACGCAAGAGCAAACAAAGTGTTATAACATTTGATAGCGAGTGATTCATAACTACTATAAACATTCTTAAAATCGGAAATAAAATTGCAGCTTTAAAGGATTGTGAACCACACACCAAAATACGTTCCCTGAGTAGGCCAATTTATTCGCCGGCACATTTTTTGTCAGAGTAGGAAAGGGTTAAAAACAACAGGTCTATCTACTAAAACACTTTCACGATAGATACACCCACCATCAACAAGGCTTACATCTATTCGGTAAGGAGTCGGTAAACGAAATTCACACTGCTTGTGACTAAACAATTCCAAGTACATTGTGCACTCGGGTCAGGATTTTCGAAGTGCACTACGAACACAAGCACATGAAGGAGGAGAATTTCTTTATTCTGGCGAAGTATCAAATTGTAGTTTGGAAGTTGCGCAGTTGATAATACAAATATGTTCGCTTGAATAAATGAGGCTAACACGAGAATAATGAAGGCAAGAGTGTGATGCTACGTCCTCGATTGAAAGGCGGGAGTACGGGCATGCTGGGAATGATTGCTGCACTTTATACGCAGGCGAGGCAGTGTGCGCAAATCTGGAGCCTAAGTGCGCTTTGCACTATCTTGTGCGAGCGAAGAGCCACAAGCTTTCCGGTGACTTTAATGTTGATAAGCTGCTTTTTAACACCATTGTTAACCTCACACGCCGGCCGCTTGGGACAGAAACTACTACACGTTAAAATACAGTCGTTTTGTCCATCCGTTCTTCACCACACTCAATGTCTGGCGCTTCAGCTTTGTGAGCACCAATCTCCTCCATCTCCGCTGCTACTTTATTCATGAGGTCGTCTAGGGATATGTCTGACAAAATTTGCCGAAGACGCTATCGATGGCCAAAAAAAAACCGTGATCCCTTCCTTGAGTCCCGTTTTGCCGGGTACCCGGGAAGCGTGGCGTAGGCGAAGTACATATCAGTCCAAGCAGACGAAGAAGTTTTTCGGTCACCATGGAAGCAAAATGATTCCTGGTATCGTTGCGCTGCGAACAAACCAAAGAAAATGTTTCCACGCTGGCAGGTGATTTCTCATGCACTAGCGCATAGAATATATAAAGCAATACAATGTTTATACAAAATACAGAACAACATCCGCCAAGCTTCACTTCCGACTTTTACCATCAACTGCAACCAAATTTGTTAAGAAAATTTTAAAACAAAACAAAAAACAACAGTTTTAAAGTTTTTAACACCTTTTCAATCGCGTTCACCATCAGAAAATACTCGCAAATTGCCACTACTTTGAATACATGAGACTATGGTGGAATATTTCAGGTTCAAGGTAACGCTGATGGCTTAGTATGTGGACATAAACGTCAACATCAGGTGATCGGTAAACGAACAGTATTGGGGATATTATACAGATGCCTCTTCCAATGAGCTGCTTAGAACACATCAATGACAAAAATAACCGAGAAAATGTATGGAATTCTTACACGTGCGCCTGCGTTACATGCAGCAGGAACATATTTTTTCCCAGTGAAAATTAAAGTTACGGCACAAATAATCCAAGCGCATCAATTGTTGATGATGCTGCTTCGATTTTAGTTCCGCAATCTATACTTGTCACTACAAAACAAAATAAAATCATGCACCTATTCCTCCTACAATAAGGATGGTTAAACGCGAACCTTTCTCGTGACGGCCTCTTATCTTGTAGTCTGAGTCAGGACTGAGCTTCGACCATATCGTAATGCAGCAACCGCATACACACCACTTCATAATGCGAGGAACCGATATTCAATTTTGGCCTTTGAAGCTTATTTTTTTTCTTTCACTTCACCCATCATCAATCATTATCTTCGCTTCTGAAAGTTACCATTGCTGCACGGAGCATTCGCTGTTCAGACGCCATCAGAAAAACATGAAATCTACGCTTTGAAAAGGTACAATGGTGTTGCTGTTTGTGGGCGTTATGCCGTAGACCAATCCTCTACGCGCCTTAAAAAACAAGGCATCTTCGGATGCGGCGAAAGTCTAAATTCATCAATTGAATCGTTTTGTTCATACAGTTCTATTGCTGCTTCCTTGGATAAAACATGCAACACAACGTTTGAACAGCTCTCACCGGCTATACTCGAAGTCTGGCTGCCTCGTATAGTGCTTTTTTTTTTTGCTTTTTTTTCAAATGTTCCTCAGGTCCGTTCACTTCGGGAGGTAATCAAAAAACAATACCGTTCTGCAATAAACTTGCCCCTTCGCCACTGATGCCATCCTATCTCACTAGGGCATCTATGCGTTCCTTGTGATGCACTTATCGATTCTTGCAGTGGTGTCAAGCAGAAAAATAATTATTCAAATGCAATTGTTATGACAAGCTAAAGTAATGATGATGATGATTGCTCGTGTTGAATGGCGCGGGCCAACGAGGGCAAAGAGCGCAAGAGAAGAAGTTATTCATTCGTTGATGAGGCCATAATAATCAAACATGCAAGTAAAAGTAAAAGCAACGTAAAAAAGACAATGGAGGTGCCTGGAGTATAGGGACAGGGTGATTACACGTGATATGGCAAGAGCTGCAGAAATTTTAAATCAGCTAAAAACTGAAGAACGCGTTGCCTAGAAAACATTGGTTCTTCGGCTAAAAAGTATGATGGTTACAGTGGAATGTGTCGTCTGTTTAATTCAGGGAATCTTTGTGTCATGTTGTGTCAATTGCCTTGCATGTTAATAGTATTGGACTACGGATAGGTCCTTTCGACACCTGTTACACATGTGTCGCGAAGATCCAGTGATCTAATGGGAGTGCGTCACATGTGTGTTGCCTACCCTCACACTAGCCAGGGCGACATCGGTGTATCTGTTGTGTGAGTCAGTTGTGTAGCGTCTCAACTGTGGTTTTATTACGTGTAGTCTGTTGCCTGTTTTTTTACTCCTGTGTAGTTGCCATGTGTTACGGAGCTGTCGACTGATGTCTGTCCTTAGGTCGGTGTACGGTACGGTTGTTATGTCAACTGTGGTCATGAGAGCAGCTGCACCAGCCATTTGGTCAGCGGTATCATCCACAGGGGTCCCACAGTGCCCTGGTACCCGGCATACAGTTATTTAAAATGTTAAGCTCATGCAATGATTATAACCTTGAAAACAACACTGCTCACATAGTTTATAGACAACCTTCCTGATGATAGTGCCTGCAGGAATGCGTAGAGAATGTGTGTACACATGGACTTGGAATTTTAGGTTTGATGATGTGATTGGAAACGAGTAAAATGCCATGCTCTTCTTCAGGGTAAATACTGATATAAAAATTATCGTTTAACTAACACTAAAATTTGGTCCGTGCGCTGCGGAAGCGGCAGTAGAAGCAGTTTTCGACGCGTCGCTGCAGAAGTCTGTGCACTTGTAGTTGTGCTGCCGGAACAGAAAGTGCTAAAGAATCGCACTCCTGGCTACCCTATTTTTCATACTTGCATAAATGACATGTCGCCCGATATAGGATGAAGATGCCGTTGTGGAATGAAGCTATGAATGGGATTCTTGTGCGTCACTGAAAGGGGGACATTAGGTGCGGTAGCCTCATCCCTCACTCCGAGAGAGAAAGATAAGTAAATAGATTGCCTATTTAAAAGGAGAGCTAAGTTGATGTATCGTTCATGGTAAAATTAAAAGGATGTTTGAGTGAGAGACACAATCTTCGATGCATACAGCAAGCCAACATACTCCCGCTAATGCCCTAGGCACCATTGGTCACACTCGACATACAGACTCTCGACAGACCCACTAGAGAAAGCGCCGCATGAGAGGCGAAGGACAAGATGCAGTACTGGGTCGAGCATTTCAAGTGCTGTTTTTATCGCCGACCCATACGCGACACTGCCATAGTCAAGGCAAGGCCTACCAAGGCAGTGTAAGGGCGCAGCAATTGTTTGTGGGCCCAATGAGATTAGTACAGCATGTTGTTGGGCTAGTTGGTGCAGCATTATGACAGTAGAAATAACTGCGCGTAAAAGACAGGACCGTAACAAGTAGACAGGACAAGCGCAGACTCACAACTAACTTTATTGAAACAATGAAGAAGAATATATGTCATTTCTGGCACATGCGCACACAGAAGCCAGTTCGTTTATCTTTTCCTGTCAGTGCACCATCCTCTTTAAAAATTCAAATTCATTGCCGTACAAAGCAACGGATGGCACGCTAACACAATTTTTGTCATTCCTGCGTATAAAAAACGCTTCCATCAACTCTCGGGCGATTCGATTACGGCCTTTGCCCAGCACTGTAGTTTCATTTATCAGCGGCCGACATGGTTTATCTTCACAGCGAAGACAATGGTGCGGAAGGTGGGACCCCTGTTTGTTTCTATATACCGCTCAAATTGCTGGGATAGGTATATCATTGCGGTCATTGATGCGCGGGCGCGGCATCAATGACCGCCTGAGGAACACCAGCTTTCAAATAAAAAACAAAACAGGGTCCCACCTTCCGCACCATTGTCTTGGCTGTGAAGATAAACCATGTGGGCCGCTGATAAATGAAACTACAGTGCTGGGCAAAGGCCGTGATCGAATCGCCGGAGAGTTGATGTAGCGTTTTTTATACACAGGAATGACAAAAATTGTGTTAGCGTGCCATCCGTTGCTTTGTACGGCAAAGAATTTGAATTTTTAAAGAGGATGGTGCACTGACAGGAAAAGATAAACGAACTGGCTTCTGTGTGCGCATGTGCCAGAAATGACATATATTCTTCTTCATTGTTTTCAATAAGTTAGTTGTGAGTCTGCGCTTCTCCTGTCTACTTGTTACGGTCCTGTCTTTTACGCGCAGTTTTTTCTACTGCCCAATAAGATTGGTGTGAGAGGACCTTAAGGATATTCATTGTTTTTATGCTTTTGCATTTAAGCTGTTTGATATGCGGTATGAAATTTAAGCTTTTCGTCAAAGAAAATACCTTAAAACGTGTACTTCTTGTTCACAGGAATAAACACGCCGGTAGTAGTGATTTCTAGGTCTGGGTGGACCCCACACTTCCTGGAGAACACAACGCAAAAGCTTTTTCCAGGATTAATATTAAAACCATTCTTGTCTGCCCAGCCGGTAAGTTTCCTGACACGAAGCTGGACTTGACGTTCGCAGATGGACATATTACATCATTTAAATGATGTCTGGACGTCGTCTACACACATAAAATAAGAGATTGCAGGTGACAATGCCTTTTCGGAAGAGTTCATCTTAATTTTGAAAGAGTGCAGCTCAACGCTCCACCTTGTGGTTCGACATGTTCCTGAACGTGAGCCCTTGAGAGTGCACTACCGACTCTCACGTGAAAGGTTCGCTCCGACAAATAAATAATAAGGGTATTTAACAGGTTACCCGAGACACCGCAAGACTTGAGGTCACTAGGTATGCCGTAACAATAAAAGGTGTCATAGGCCTTCTCGATGTCAAAAAACACCATAAGACAGAACTGTTTGTAATAAAGGCATCCTAGATATATGATTCAAGTGCCGTTCGGGGATGGCCCCGCCCCCCTAAAGCCTGCCTAGCAGCTCTCGAGAAGGCCGTTGCACTCCAAAACGTACACGAGCAACGGGTTTATCATCTTCTCCAGAAGATTCCACAGGCAGCTCGTCAGGACTATGGGACGGTAGCTTGAGACGCACGACGGGCTCTTTCCTCCCTCAAAAATTCACTACTATGGCCTCCGTTTAAGATATTAGAATGTGATTAAAAAACCATATTTTATTACATTGATGTAGAAAAGTTTCAAGGTGTCTGCGTGTAGGCGTTGCATCATTGTATATGTGATGTTGTCTGGGCCTGGCGCTGAGGGTTTACACGTGCTCAGAGCAACCCTCAGCTCATGCAGTGAAAACTCTAAATTATAAGATGTTGACACAGTGTTATCTAGTATAGGCTTCTTTTCGGCAGATTGTTTGTGTTTAAATAAAGTGTTTGTGTAGTGTGCTGACCTGGATACGTGTTGGATGGGGTGTGCGAGTGTCAGCCTGGTCTTCGAGCGTGCCACCTGTCGTGCTGACTCGAGGCAGGGCTGTGTGTTTGTTGTCCCTTGAGTTTGCGTATTCGTGTCCATACTTTTGTGTGTCTGCGTAGGAGTTTATTGATGTTATGAATGAACCCTCACTATCTCGTTTTAACTCACACCGCACACGGTCTCCTAAGACCTATGCCCGTTTGAACAAAAAGAGGTTACCCGACGTGGGGTACCGAGTGAAGGATACCCCACGACTTCTTCTGCACCTCTCGTGCCACTACAGTCGTTTTTACACTACTGCCTCCTCTGGTTGCGCAGGGCACCAGAGGAGTGGGGAAGGGACTTTCCGGCGGCATCGAGGATGTGCTCTGTGAGAAGTTGGGCAGCCTCTTCCACGTGTCTTATGAATGTGTGGTGCAGTTTAGGTGTCTCTGCAAATGTGTTCCAGATTGCTCTTCGATCGTTGAACCTGTTACGGGAACTCAAAAATATGTTTAGTGCAAAAAACCAAAGACAGTACCCAGGAAAGGAGACGGGACGCGCGCTAACTCTCAATCTGTCTTGGAATCGTCGAACTTGCCGCCACAGTTCCGACTTCAAATGTTTGCAGATCTCCTTGAGGAGGTCAAACGACGGGTTCAAGTCACCGCAAAGAGCACTGACATCAGCTTCTAAAACCCCTTTGCGGAGGTTGAAGACCACAAACTTTTCCCGGCACGATGAAGCCACGATGAAGAAGACATTAGTTTTGACTTGAGAAGAGCAGGGGCAGCGGATACAAAGGAGCCCTCAGAAATTTAAGAATCATAAACCAATTAGCCCCCGTGACAACTTTTGTTAAATCACCTGTGATTTTCTGAGGGCTCCTTACGGGATCTGTCCGTTAAGCGGGGTCTGTCGGGTCAGGTGCAGTGTGGTGTGACACTGATGTCCAGATCTGCCATGCCTGGTTTGGGTGAGGAGGTTTGTGGCTTGCTGCGGCGTCTTGACTTCAACCAACGCTTGGCCTTTTCGTAGTTTTTTGCCTCAAATATTTGCGATGACTCCTTCAAGGAACTTGGAGACGAGGAATACAGACTTGGATTACACGTGTTTCGATTTGATCAAGGACCGAAAACGGGGATAGTTGCCAGGTTTCAGAATGTTAATGGTGTTGTAAGGATGGGAAAGAAACTTCGGAGCGGCCCCTTTTTAGGGACCGATCACGTTTTGAGGGGGATTTGATTTATCTATACGGGATAGGAAAAAGCAGAGGACGGGGGTATTTCTTCTTCGCACCCTCATAGCGAGAGAGGTCCCGGAGCTCTCTGCCTGGTAAAATGACAGGAAGCCCATCCACCGGAGCTGACCTGCACTCGGACGGGCACCGTTCCTGGCTTCAACCCTCCACCTATCAGCACATCGCCACAGTTGAATACAGCTTATGTGTGGGGGGCTCAGGGTCCGCGGTGTCGCAATACAGTCACCAAGACTCCTCAAGGCGCCCCGTGCGGGGGAGAAGCGAAAGTGATAAAAAAGTTCTGCTGTCTCAATGAAACCTTGCTCTCTTCGTGAACGTAATCTAACTTTTATGTGATACTGTGCCGTTCAAAAACGCATATAGCGAATAAATACACTTTTCACTAGATTTCACAACAAACAAAACGTCCTAGCAGCGTGAACCCAAGGGTGTTCGCGTCTGAACTTTATTCGAGAATTTGAACTTTATTTGAGAACAAGGGGATCTTGCGCCGACATGCATGCCAGCCTTACTGCGTATTTTCTGTCAGATTTCGCAGAAGGTGACGATTTCAGGTGAATCAAGACGAACAACACTGCCCGCCTGTCGAATAAGATACCGCCCTGGATGCTTCTCGGCCTATCAAAGTTTTGCAACAAATGCCCAACGCAACCAGCGACAGCGCTGCCTAGACCTTTTGACCACCGTGACTCTGGCTGGCAAACTGGGACGCGACAAGGCGGCATAGAACTACAGAAGCCGCTGCTACCGCTGCTCACGCTGTTATCTGGCGCAGACGTAGGTTCCAGTCGCTCCCTACTCATGCTCTTTCAGGATGGTTCTAATTACCTTTTGGTAAACATCAGCTTTCAAAGAGCCGGTGAAAGATCCCAACTCTAGTGTGATTGTTCCCGCCCGGAGTGTCTTGAAACCTGTTCGTGAAATGTCTATCATGTGCCCATACTTTGCGAGAAACGATTGTTGCTGTCGGGTGATGTGGATCAATATCAGGTACCTCTTTATAGAAGAACAATTAAACGCAATTTTGAATATTCACCATCAAAGCCTAAAGCAGTCCAAAATACTAACGAAATTCGTTCTGTTCGGCTGAAGCAATAGGTGGCTGAAAACAACATATCCGACCTAACAGACAAGGTCAAGGCAATTGACAATAACGTGTCCTCAGCATTAACAGGCAAGCATGACGTATCCAGACTTGTTTCTATAACTGGTAGTATCTTCGTTAGGGGTTCCAGGCAAGAAACGGCCTTGATGATCAGGAAAACAATCTCAGACAGAACAGTTAGAGTTTTTATGGACTGAAAAGATGAGGGCAAAGAAAACTTGTTCTCATCGAGATGTCGGGCGCGGAAGATATTGGTTTTGGGGGAAATGCTTAATATTGGAACATAAATAAAAACAGCCCGAAATAATTTTTTCACACGTTATGACTGGTGAAACGAACATGGCAAGGGAAATTCGCTATGGTTTCTGCAGGAATTGGCAAAAATATACCTCGTGGCCTTGTTCGTGACTGGCTGCAGCACATTAGTCAAATAAGTTTAAAGTGAATTCCAGAAAAGTAATGCGCACGTGGGGCTACGATCGCACCAAGGCAGGATACGCATCAAAGCCAGTAGCGGCGATCTTTCAGAATACTCTGGGCTTAGACAAACTCAATGTTTTCTTCGCTTTGTTGGGAATAATATTTGTGAGTCCTACGTTACAGGTAGTTTGTGCGAAAAATACATAAGTATTTCACATTTTGAACGTTCTTAATAACAGGGTCATCAGTTGTATAACCACTATTCGGAGTTCTAGAAAGCGTGGGAGACGTCGTGCTAAGAGATTTTTGTTTATTTGCATTTTCCATATTATTTACAAATGAATTGGCCTATGTAGGTAGCCGTGCATATTCTTTACTGTCTACTTACAGTGATAGCTCGTCCATCAGCAGTCACTGGTACCCCCGTTCATAATAATAATACCTGACTGCCATACAACTCCGATAGGTTCTTCATCGCAAAATGTAACCCACCCTGAAAATCATTGTAGTTATTTTGCGTGTACGCCAACATTTCCACACAGTCGCAATTCTAAATAAAGCATTGTAACCAATTTTCACCCACGTCTTGTAATATTTTTTGATATTTACATACCGCATTGTATGATTAGCAAGTCCAGAACGGCAGAAATATGGTGATGAATAAACGCATGAACGCGGCTATCCTAGAATGGGAACTTGTTTAAAACATCTGTGGTAATTTTAAATACGTAAAGGTTTTCTACATGTTTATTTTATTTCTTAATTGACAAATCTTGTGGAGAAACATTTCTTACCTGCATTGCTGGATTGAGGAGCAGAAAGCCCGGCACACCCTGGGTCGTCAGAGCGATTTGTAGGAGGCCTGGGACATGCTGGGCCTGTATAGGCAACGATCCGATGAGCTTTATGGCTGTAGTACACGTATTTTCTGCATGAAATTGTATTTACCATATATTTCTGGTCTTATCATGCTGGCGAAATTTCTGATTCCTTATTTTGCTTTACCTCTGGCCAGAAAAGACGCGTGATACAGGACCGCCAAATGGCTTTTAAAATATATTTTCAACTACTGCAGGCTCTAGTGGCAAGCCTGCTTCCCAAAGATATTTTATCAGAGGCACTTGGTAAAATGGTTCCTTATATAAAATTGCTCCAGTAATAGTTTCTCAGGTGCGTAAACCAGTAACGGTCCAGTACGCCATTGCTAAGCCCGATTTCAACCTCGATGCTTCATTAAGATAACGAATTGGTCCTTACTAATAATGCTTTTTCAAAATTAGGGTCCTTTGATGTTTTACCCCTAAAACCTTACTAGTGTGAAGGCAGACTCCTGTTAAAACAGGAAGATGAATGAAACATATTGGGAATACGCACATGATTGAATAATTGATTGATTGATTGATTGATTGATGATTGATTGATTGATTGATTGATGATTGATTGATTGATTGATTGATTGATTGATTGATTGATTGATTGATTGTGGGTTTTAGCGCGCCGACGGTACACATGACATGAGGCTCCTCGTAGTGGAGGACCCTGGATTAATTTTCACATCCTGGGAATATTTACGTGCGCCGAAATATCTAACACACGGCCGTTTTTGCTTTCAGCCTCCATCAGAAAGGTGGCCGCCATGGCCGGGAATCTAATTCGCGCCCTCGTGCTCAGCAGCACAACGTCTTACCCACGCAGACACACCAGATACTAAACGCTAGTATAAAGGGTTTCCAAGTATGCTACAGCTTAGGTAAGCAGCCTAGTGAGCAGTGGTGCTCTCCGTGATTTTACTTGCGCGCATTAGGGCAAGCAGTACAAACGAGGGCAAAGAAAGTGCTTCAGCGGACAAGCAAAACGTGTAAGGACGCTGTGAGATCACAGTTGACAACATGTATAAATGAAACTCCGCAAGTTCATGTAAGGCAAAGGTAATATTTAGGAACGTTTTTGTTTATAAAAATTATTCACCACAACATAAACCACGAAATCGAAAAGAACAAGTGTCACATCTGGCGTCTAATGAAGTGAAAAATTTCGGAGACAGACAAAAAAAGTCATGTGGTACCAGCTTCATTTCAACTTGCTTGATGCCATGTCAATGCGCGAGTTGTGCGTAGAGTATAATAAAATAGATTGTTGTGATTCACTTCACCCGCAGTGTTTTAATAAATGTGGATACTGGTGACGTGAAGCGTGAACACAAGAAAGAAGTTAATAACACGCGTAGAAGTGAAAAAAAAAGTTGCAAAAGTGAAAAATTTGAAATAAAATTCCAGTTTGATTCATTTTCGTTTTTCCGAGAACACCATTTGGTGTGCTATTTCAGAAGGCCCGCGTTAGAGCAAGCTTGGGAAAAGCTGAGCTGTAGTAACGATAACTTATCTCATGATATATCTCGAGGCGGGTATATAAGAGCATTAAAAACAATTCATGACATTTCATGCTTATTGTGTGACGTAACCTGTCCAGGGCTGGCGTACCAAGAATGCGAGACTAGGGCGGAGTGCATTTTTCAGCGCGTTCTCTCGCTGCAATGCTGCATTGATGGCTACTGGGGCAAGCAAACCGACTACTTTAGTTCGTTGCAATTATAGTTTATAATCTCTGTTTCACTACAAATTTCACTTATTGTTTATTTCAGGCGTGGGTATAAGTTTTGTTTAAAATTTTCTCGCCTAAGAAGCAGTTCTGCCGACAGATGCAGATATTCCAGTCTGGCTAGCCTGGCCGACTGGCAAAAAAGCGGGCGGTGGACATGCGCAACAATAAAAATAATTGCTGCTCGGTTATACGTTATCGAAACCATTCATCCGCTTTCCGATTGTCTTGGGGCACTCAAGCATGCCTAGGTGCTTTTAAGGCAAAAGCATGGCATTAGTGATGAACGGGACGTGAGAAGACGTTCCGCCGTCATTTATTAGAAGTGCCGAGCGAAGAGCAAAAGGCGAACACAAGCGGGGACAGCAAGCCATGGCGCAGGTGGTGGGACTGCTTTTCCGGGTGTGAGCCCGGCGCTCTCTGCTGCTGTTTGGATTCCAACGGCCAGCCAACCAACAAGAAATGAGTAATTCCAACCAACAAGAAATGAGCAAAAGATTCGAAACAATGTCCTAAGTACATTGTAAACTATATACAAGTACATTCCAGTCACAGTGCCAGAGGGAGTAGAATGGCATAGCTGCAAACTATTACAAGTTCAGTCCAGTCCCTGGTTACGTTCTTGAAGCTACCCGGTAGTTAGCCGACAGTTCGGGTGGTCTTCCCAGGAGCGTGGTGGTGGATGGGAAGAAAACTCGCCCGTTGTGTTGTAGTATGGAATGCAGCCAGGGCACATGCACGCCTCAGTTACTTTGGTGGCGGAGTCGAGACATGACAGGGAACCAGATGATGCCAGGCACGCCTTAAGGGGGGTTATTGTTGGTGTGCTGATAGGCGAAGATAAAGTCACCGACCAGGTGCTGAAGTATGATGCTGGATGCTGGATGGCGAAAAAATCGGTTGCTTCAGCAGGGAGTATTGAACCGACGAAGCAGCGAGCAGTTTTTTACGAATGATAGACAGGCGGGTCGGTTGGTGGGGCTCGAATCACCTGTGTACACTTGAGAATGTCACTAGAAATGCCGTTACCGGCGAAAAATGCCTCGGCCTGAGCCAGTGATACCTCGACATCTTGGAGTAAAATGGCTGTAATCGAAGGTAGGTATTGAGCCTTAAAACTTCTATCTCCTCATCTATGGCATGAAAAAGCTCACCATAAGTGGTGAGCTTGGGGGTGGTATCGACAGTGCCGTGGTTGAGGATCACGGTCACGTACATGTCTGCACCAGGCAAGGCCACAGAGTGTTCTTGTGACACGGAGGACGGAACTGAACATGGTGACTCCGCAGTTGCATCTGATGTACTTGTGGCTGTTACATCAGGGGAAGTTTGCGGACATGAAGAGGGCTGGTCCAGCCGCATTGAACAAGGACTGCCTTTTTGAGGACGTCGAACACATTAGAGGTCTGCAGTGGCAGCCAAGGTGGTGCGACAATGCTCTCTGAAAGAGCCTTGATGGCGATGTTGTATTGCTGCGCCTGGTTGTTGATGCCTCGGATGCAGAAATGGCTGTCAAGTAGCGCGAGCCACACAGCAGGGTCTTTCTCGTAGAACTCCTGGAGTCCCGGAAGCGTGAGATGAACGGAAGAACTACGGAATCCAGACTGCCGTAGTAAAGCCAAGGCTGAAGTGTCCTAGTGTGTACTCGCAACGCTGACGTACCGTTTGTAATACCGCTGAGATAGTTGTCATGAATGCATTGAATAGCGATACGCGCTCGTTTTCAGATAACCAAGTATGGAGGGAGCGTGAGGAGATTTTCAGCCTTCATTTATGAAGAAGTGCCCACCGAAGAGCAGAAGGCGAACAGTGGCGGAGACGGGAGAGCGATGGCGCCAGTAGTGGTACTGCTTGGCCGACTGCGAACGCGGTGCTGTCGGCTGGGTATCTGGATTCCAACTGCCGCCCGGGTGAGACTCGTGCCTCGTGGCTCCCGGCTCGGGAAAGGATCCCAGGTCACGCGGTTTTCCTGCTCCGGTGGCACGAGCTCGGCGTCCGCGTCTGAGTTGTACACTTATTAACAACTTTCTTGATCATACATTGCACCGGCGGGTTTTTCATTGCGTTCACTTTATCTTTTGGCACGGAAAACTTCGACCGGCTTCCATTTTGCTATAACGCGTTTGCATCTGCTTCCTCTGTTTCATTTATTCTTCTTAGTGCGTCAATTACGTGAGCAAGCCATCTGGAGCACGCCAGTTTGTACGGCCAGGGTGCTGTGTACCTTTCTGGGTTGAGGGCAAACTCTCACACAGGGCCTTTTCAGGTGTAGCAGCTCAGCTCGGCCGTGGCCGCTGAGAGAGTTCGCTCCGCCAGAGGACTGCGCGGTGTTCCTGCAGATCCTGGCCCGAGCCCCGAGCCATGTAGCGCGAGTCACGCGGCCGGCAGTGGGAATCGAGACAAACAGTGGTGAGAACTGCGCTCGCACTTTGCCACGCAGGATCACCACCGGCGCCATGGCTCGCACGTCTCTGCTCCTCATTTCTTCTTCTGCTAATTACTCGGGCCTCCTCAAACGACCCGTTCGGGCCTCCCATTCGGGCCTCCCGTTCGGGCCTCCTTCTTACGACCCGTTCATAATTGGTGCCGCGAAGCGAACCCGCTCTGCTGTTGAATGTATTACCGGCCAGCATTTCAGGTGGCGTCACCAACGCTACGTCAGCATTGCGATCGTGCCCTAGCACATGTCCACCGTGGCTTTACCGCCCCGGTAAATATTCCAAACCTCATCTGTTCACCTGCCAACCTCACAATTGCTGGACTACAGGAGTTCTATGAGAAACACCCTCCTGTGTGGTTAGCGCAACTTGAGAGCGATTTTTTAGTCCGAAACATCAACAACAATCGCAACGCCACATCGCCAGAAAGGTTGTCTCAGAGCGCATCGTGCATAACTTCGGCTGCCGCTGCAGAGCCCCAACATGTACGACGACTTCAAAAAGGCAGTTTTTGTTCATTTTGGCTGTGTCGGCTAAGATTGTCATTATGTTTTTCGTGCCGCAACAGCCACTAGCACACCAGCTGCGACTGCAGTGAGGCCAATTAGGTTCTGTCTCCGTGTCACAAGAATACTCTGTGGCCTCGCCTCACGAAATATGCACCTGACTGCCATCTACGCCCGCCGAACCCTTAATACCACCAAGAACCTGAGCAGTTTCGGTGACTTTTTTTGTGCGTAGGTGTGCAGAGAGTTTTTAAGCCAAAACCCTCTCTTCAAATATAGCCATTTTAGGCCAAAGGTGTGGAGGTGTGGCTGGCTCAGGCTGAATCGTTTTTTGCGGTCAACGTCATTACATGTTATATTGTCGCGTAGCCGAAGACGACACAGCTGTCTTGAAAAAAAAAAACAAGTTTATAACAGCAAAATTGTGCTCGCCCAACAACTCAAGAAATACACAAGGGGCCATGCAGCAGTCAACGAAGTGACGTGCGCAGAGGTGTAACCGAATCGAATGCCGGGGTCGGCTCTCGGCATTTATCTGTCGGAGCGAGGGCTTCTTGAACAGTCGAATTGCATCCAGAACATTGTAGATACACAAGATTATTCTAGGATCCCTAAGTTGATTCGCGACACTCTCTCTATCAAATGAGATAACTTGTGTGGCATAAAGAAAGAACAAGCCCTCACTCGGTCCACGGTTAAAGATAACGTAGCCGGACAGCCGGGTCAAACAAAGAAAAACAACCAAAATGGTTCGTGGGCATTCCCCCCTACAGTCATAAACCGATGCTAAAATAGACCGACAAACAAAAAAAGTTCGTCATCCGGCCGTAGTAAGGTTTCAGTCGAACCACGTGGACAATTCGGTCGCGTGCGTCGTCGTATGTTCGTCCCTCAACCTGTAGTTAATTGGCCAACACGTTGTAGGAACCCGAGGGTCCAAATACCGTCGCAGAAGCTTAATACTCGTGGAACTGGAGTGCAACCACACAATATACTGACTTTCGGAGTTTAGGAAGTTGCGTGCCGTTTCTCACGTCGTTCTTGTTTCGAACTTGAACAATTTTTCAAATTATAGGAGGATGCGCTGGGATCGCCACTCCGGGCGTATTTTTGGACGTCGGCGTTGAGGTCGTCCATCACGTGCGGAAGCATGGCGTCAAGCATCTAGAGGCGTCTTCCGTAGACAAGCTGGAATGGTTCATCTGCTAGTTCTTGGATAGCCGGTTGTACACAAAGGTGACATGCGGAAGGACTTCGCGCAAGTCTTATGTTAACGTCGACGTACATAACATACAGCCGCGATTGTCTAGTTCAGCTCTTAGTCCGTTCGTTTGGGGTGGCACGCCGTCGTTCTTCGGTGATCCGTGTTGTGTAGCGTAAGATTCCTTGCATGAGCTCGCAGTGAAGGCCGTTGCGCAGTCTGTGATTAGGACTTCTGGGGCTCCATGTCGCAGCACAACTTTGTTTATGAAGAACTTGGCGACTTCTTGTGCAGTCCCCCTCGGAAGATCGGCGGTCTCTGCATAGCCCGTCTTGTAGTCTGTTGCTACGACAATCCACTTGTTCTCGGATCGTAACGTAGAGAACGGGCCTAAAGGTCCATTCCAATCTGTTAGAAGGGCGTCAATGAGACACGATCGGCTGCAGAAACAGGTGGGTCTCGTCGGGGGTGTTTTTCGTGGCTGGCAGTCACGGCAGCTGCGGACGTTGTAGTGATGTCGGATGCAAGGCGGGACCAGTAGTACTTCGTCTTGATGTATTAAATATGGTGAGCCGCACAAAGATGTTCAGAAGACGGGTCGTTGTGGCATGTTTTCGAAATTTTGGAACGATGGTCTGTAGGGATCACAAGAACATAATTTGTTCTCATTCCGGGGCTAAAATTCTTCTTCATGAGGAAGGGGTTTTCAGGCTGAATGCTGTTAAGTTTCGTTTGAAGGCCCAGGCACGGCGACATAGCGTCCTTCGAGGTAATGGGTTATGTCGCGTAACTCGGATTCGGCACGCTGCTGGGCGGCTAGGTCTCTTTCCGTCATGACTCCGAAAACTGCGCTATCTTCATCGGAATGCTGTGTTGGTGGGTCTACGGGGGCGTGAGACAGGCAGTGGGCGTCGAATGTTTCCTGCCAGATTGATAGACTACTGTAACGTCGAATTCTTGCAGGCGCAAGCTCCAAGTACCCAGATGGCCAGAGGGGTTCTTGAAATTGGCGAGCCACACAGCGCATGGTAGTCTGTAACAACCTTTAACAGTGTTTCCATACATGTATGGGTGAAATTTCGAAATGGCCTATATAATCGCGAGGCACTCTTTTTAGAGGCTGAGTGATTTTTCTTACTTGGAGCGACCACAGATGGCATACGCATTTCCTTTTTCGCAACCGATTTGCTTTTCGACGAGGACAACCCCCACGCCTACATCACTAGGGTCTGTATGTATTTCTGTTCGAAATTCTCGCCGAAATCAGCGAGCACAGGCGCCCTGTGCAGGCGCTGTTTAAGCTCTCAGAATGCTTCCTCTTGCGCGCTTTTACTGCTGAAGGGGGAAATCTATGGTCAAGCGCATGATTGACTGTGTTATGCGCTGGAAGTGTGCGATGAAGCGCCGGTAGTACGCGTACAGTCCGACAAACCTTCGCACAACTGTCTTGTCTCTCGCTGTTGGGAATTGCACTATGGCTGAAGTTTTCGCCGGGTCAGGCAGGACTTCCGCGGCGTTGACGTCGTGCCCAACAATTTGAGCTCCACGTGCGCAAATCGGGACTTTTCGGACTTCAGCGTTAACCGCGAAGTAGGAATGGCCTCGAGTACAGACTCCAACCTGGCAAGTGTTCGTCAATGTGAGGACGAATACCTAGAACTTCATCTATGTATACGATGCAGGTGTGCCGATTTATGCCACCAGCACAATGTCCAAGACTCTGAAATGTTGCTGGTGCCGTGCACAGCCGAAGCGGCATAACCTTGAACTCGTATAGGCATCCGGGGTTATGAATTCAGATTTCTCTCAATCTCTCTCCTCCACTTAAATTACCAGTTGCGTGTCTTCAAATCCATCGAAGAGAAGTACGTTGCATGGCAGAGGTGGTCGAGAGCGTCGTAGATTCGTGGCAGGGGGTACACGTCCTTTTTGTGATCTTGATAAGTCGCTGGTATGAAACGCAGAACTTTAATGTGCCATCACGAGTACGACCGGCGCATCCCAGGATCTTTTTGATTGCTATATAATGTCGTTTAGCATGTCGTCGACTTGTGTCTGGCTGCCTTCCCGTTCGTGTGAAGGCACGCGGTATGGTGACTGTCGGGTAGCTCGGGCTTCATCTTCGGTTATAATTCGGTGCTTCGCCAGCGGTGTCTCACGTAATTTTCGTTCAACAAAAAACACTCGCTGTAGCGATGCAGCAAAGCCAATGATTTCTTCCGTTGTTCTTGCGGTGGCACCGCGTTTACTTCGAACGAATGAGGAAGCTTGAAGGGATTTCCGGCTTGGTTCAAAGTCCGCGACCGCGATCACTTCTCTTGCTTCTTGCGTTTCTTTGAGAAACGCAATTGCAGCGGCCTTGTTTAAGTGCTAATACTCCTCGTCAAAATTAGCGCCCAAAACATGGGATTTACGTTGCTTAAAGCGCGCAATGTCTCTTGCAACGGAGACAGCACGCTCGAGAAGCAATCTTTGGTCACCCTCTACGATAGCATCGACGTCAAGACAGCATCTTCACAAGTAAACGGTGATCATCAAGCTTGCACGGTGTGGCAGAGTGACGTCATCATCGGATATTATTACAGCAGCTCGGTGTTAAGGTTTACAGTTCTGGCGTCCGGAGTGATCGAAGGAAAAGTTATCGACTTGGTCTGGAGATGAATTATTGCACCGTTGTCTGTCAAAAAGTCAATTCCGAGAATTACGTCGCGGGAAAAGTTAGGCAAAATGACAAACGCAGCAGAGTACGTGGTACCATTTATGGTGACGCACGATGTGCACGTTCCGCTTGTGATATGAGCTGGCCTCCTGCTGTGCGTATGTGCGGACCGTTCCATCTAGACGTAACTTTATTCAGCTTAAACGCGAATGATCCGCTCATCACTGAGTAGTCGGCTCCAGTGTCTATGAAGGCGAGTACATCAAAGCCGTCGATGGACAACTTGACGTCGGACGCCGCCTTCCTCGAGTTCCGGGTTCGTCGGGGGGTTGAATCTCGGCTTGTGTGTGTTGAAGGGCGGGCACTGTACGTCGTCGTTGTGATCGTCTTCTCAGGAGCAGGCTCGGTCATGTCGGGTACACGTTGCGCCTTGTTGGAGTCGTCATGTTTAGGAGTCACGTAAGGGTTTCGCCGGGTCGTGTGGATGAGGGCATGCCGTGAATCATGGTCTATGGGGTGTCCTTGCGTCGTTGGAGGGTTTACGGGTTTTTCACTGTAGAGCAACTTCACCTCCAGATGTTGGCGCTTTTAGTTTTCCCGCGCGGGATGGGAGACATTCCACGTGTGAAGTCAGCACTTGTTCGGGGGTTGAAGCGCGCCGAATCTCAGCCTGTTTTGGACAGGTATTTTCGATTTCCAATGGGCGCTGGCAGGTTCGGGGGCGGGGTGCGTCGGCGGAGAACCCTCGCAAATCGAGGCTCTGGTAGCAGCAGCCACGGAAGATGTGGTCGGCCTCTCCAAAGTGGTAGCCCAGCGGACGATTATCCCCGGTTCTTCATACGTCCGTCTTCCTCCGTGTCTGGTTTTGGACTCCAGGGGGTCGCGAGGGCGACACTGGACAGCGGTACGGCGGGACTACTTGACGACGGGTTGGAGCAGGGCAGGGTGGACGAAATACCGCGGAGTAGGTCACAGCTTGTGGCTCATGGGCTTCATCGGATGGCGTAGGATGCCCGAAGCTATTTGAGTTCTTCCCGGTTTACGTTGCTCATTAAGTTGACTTGGGGATGCGTCATCCTTCTGAAGAGTTTCCGCAGTTCTTCTCTGGCTACTGCGCAGATTGTCGCGCGTAGTAAATCGGAGCTAATAGTCACTGCTCCGCTCACCCCCAAAACCAGCGCATTGACTGGGAGTTCGTGCCAGCCTCGTCCGGATTCCTACCGTCTTCTTCGTCTCGACGGTCTCAGAAAAGAATTCGGAAATGGTCTTGGGGGAGGGTTGGGAACAAGGCATGCGAAGAGCTCTAGCTTTACCCCTCGCACCAAAAACCTTTGTTTCTTTTCCTCCGTCATTTCTCGGTCCGCACAGCAAAAAGTCGCTTCATCGCCTCAACGAGGACCATGACGCTTTTCTTGGGATGCTGCGTTCGAGTTCAAGCAAAAACCAGCTGGTTCTTCTCTAACCATGGTGGCAAAGGCCCTAAGGAACTCGCTTTTGAATTGAAACCAGTTGGTCAAAGAGCTCTCGTGGTTCTCTAACCAAGTTTGAGCTAAATTTTGCAAGTAAAGAAAATATGCCGGAACATTTCTTCGTCGTCCAACCTGTTGAAGATACGGATGCGCTTAAGTTTCTTTACCCATTGTTCTGGGTCGTCTGCGGCTGCTCCTCGGCATGACAGCGGTTCCAGGGGCTGCAGCAGGACAAAAAAGACGTTCCTTCTTGCAGCATGGTGGTGGTCCCAGCGGTCGTTCTTTTGGGTACGCCTGGCTGGATATCAAACTCGGGCGGGAGACCTTGCAGGGGGCGGATGGCTGTAGCTGGACTGGCTTTGTGGCTTCCAGAGGTTGTTCGGAGCATAATTGGTGCGTGCCAGGCACCTCTTCCAGATATCACGTAGCCAAAGACGCCGCAGCTGTCGTGAAAAAAAAATGGCAGCATCTGCACACCATGGTTGATGGCGAGGGTGTGGAGTACGAGGACTCAAAATGACAGCCAAGTTGCACTCCGAGTGACATCCGAATCGCACCCAGGCAGTCATTCGATTTGAGCCCTGAGTTGCACCTTGATTATTCCATTTATGAAACCGCACCTCACGGCTCAAATCAAAATTCGCTTGATGGCGGTGTGTGCACGGATGGACGCGGACGGACATTGGGAGGTCCTAAGGTACTCCGCACCTTACAGGCGGGGTAGTAAGCCGTTTGACTCTCGGATGCTTACTCACGACTGAAACTAACTCTGTCTGTTCTACCAGACACAGGCTGGAATCCTTCGGTTCCTGTGTGCGTTTTTGCGATTGAAAATGCTATGCGCACGGACGCGGACGGACATTGTGTGGTACTAAGGTGCTCCGCATCTAAAAACAAGTTTATTGGAGCGAACGTGTGCTCCCCTAACAACTCAAAGGACAGACAAGCGGCAAAATGGCCTTCAACAAGGTGACGTGGGCAGACTGGTGTCGGCGAATCGAATGCTGCGGCCTGTGCTCTGCGGTCATTTATCTCGCAGCGTGAGGGGTTCTCGAACAGTCGAATTGCATCCAGAACACTGTATATTACAGAAGAATATTTTAACCTCGTGACGTTAGTTAGCAGCACTCTCTCTATCAAATGAGATAACGCGTGTGGAGTAAAGAATAGAACATGCGCTTCACTTGGCCCACGGATTACACAGATAACATAGGCCCGCTGAGCCTGTTGGAAATAACAAAACATAAACAAAAAAGCCAATACATGTTTCATTACCATATTCATATTTGCAAACTGGTGATTGAAGCCCTGGCAACCCAGTGCTTGTCCACCAGTCACGTCGTCGGTCCAGTACTCTCTGCTGACACAAAAGATCCTCTCGCCCTCCAGCATCCGGCAATATAACTCAGCACCTGGGCCGGCGATCTCAATCTCGCCTAACATCCAAGCAACCCTCACAACCACTAATGTGTACCTGCATCATCAGGTTCTCCACGTCATACAAGTGACTCAGACATGCATGGCCAAGTGCGTCCCTGCTGCATCCTCGAGTGCAAGCTCGAGTGAGCTGTCCCATCGAAACCTCCACCTCACGTTGATCTAACTCAGCCAGGTGAGTACCCAAAACACTATTGGGGCCTAGAAATATGTCCTGTTCGCTCAACACTCATGATAGTTCACCACCGCCGACGTCTTAGACGTCGCCATCAGTTCTGTGCTCCGCATCGACTGCTAATTCCATCATCACTGCGCCCAATCAGAGCCACGCCGGAAACGCTGACCACTGTATCTCCGCTGATGCACCAGAGCGTGTGACGTTCCCCCCAAGTGAGAGGAAGCTCAAGTTTTGACATCGCGAATCCGACTGCTCGCGAATGTCGAAACGGACCAATGCGAAAGATGTCTGCTCTATAACACTACAGCCCAGGTTCGATTCCCGCCACGGGCAGCGTTTTTGTTTCTTTCACTTCACATACGATCATTCATCATCATCGTCAGATAAAGTTGGCTTTTCGGCAGGGCTCATTGGCGTACAACGGCATCAGTGAGGCCCGTAAAGCTTCGTTTTAAAATAAGGGCCGTCCTTCTCCGTCTTAGTGGAGGGCGAACGGACGTCCGACGTAATTGCCACTTGAAAACGATGGTTCTAATTGATTTCTTGTAATTATAATACACACTGGGCGGTTCATTCCCGGTGCATGCAACGCCATGAGCATCAGCTTACTGAGGTACACTGCAGGACGACGGCCTTTCCCACTGACCTCCAACCACTCCTGTCCTGCGCTGTTCCAGTCCACTGTTCACTGCGCGAATTTTTTTATTTGATCCCTCCATAGGGTCAATGTCATTGCCCATCTTCTAGACACATCACACGGTAGCCAAACCTTTCCCGTAATTGTCCACCCGTTGTCGCTTCGTCTAACTACACGGCCAGCGCAGTTCCATTTCTTTTTCTTTATTTGAACAAATTCTTTTTTCTAGCTTATTCTCCAATCCAGGTAGCTCGTTTCCTGTGCCTAAGTGTTATTCCTCACATTATTCATTCTATGGCCCGTTAAGCAGGCCCAAGTTTGCTTTCTGTTTAATGGCTTGTTGAGCACTTCTAAGTTTATTTCTATTTGTTTAGCAAAGAGCGAAGTTTCAGCTCCGTATTTCAGCTCAGGCAGAATGCACTTGCAGATATTTCTTTTAAGGGACAGAGGTAACCTATTTCCGAATATTTGAGAGCACTTGGCAAGCGCTTCCCAACCAATCCCTATATTACACCGGATGTCGCTCGCTTGGTAGGGGTCAGCACTAACCATCTATCCGAGGTAGTTATATTCTTCTACTGCTTCTAACATTTCGGGTCTCAAGGTTTGGACGACAGTTTGGCATGCTGATTTCTGATTAGTTTAGAAGTTTTCATAATACTTTTTACCCCCACTCCCACGTTTTGATTGTAGTTCCTCATGGAAATTTTGCTGGTGTTGTTCAGTCTTACTCAGCAATTTTATATGGCCTCCAAACTTCAATTGGCTCCAGTATATTCCAGTTATCCTTAGTCCTCTGTTTTCCGGTCAAGCTTTCTGAATTACCCCTCCGGACATACTGTGAACAGTTCCAGTAATAAGGTGTCTCTCTATCTTACTCCCTTTAGGGATTGGTTATTTATAGCTTTGTTTGTGAAGCGTTATCCTGCGTGTATATCTCCTGTAAATCTGGTACAAAATTGTTATGTAGGCCTCTTCTATTTCCAGGTTTTTGGCCTTTTAGCCCGGCTGTGGTTTGTACTAATTCAAACTCATTCTCATATCCTATATATGCCAAGAAAGGGGGTGTAGTGTGCTCTGCGGAGTTTTTTATCACGTGTTTCCCGACATGCGCGTGATACAAGGTTAAGTACCCTTTTCCCAAATAAACCTGCTGTGTGGGTTCTTGACAATCAAGACTTTAACGTATGCGGCTTTAACCCTAGTTACACGGGCACAGTAACCACAGTTAGGCAAATCGCGGTTAGGCAAAACCGCAGTTTGCGGCGTTACACGACAGACGAAACTGCGGTTATCTCGATAACCATGGTTAACGCAAACTGAGCTTGGCACCGCAGTTCGGTCTCGCCGATCGCGCTAACCGCAGTCACAGCAGCCACAGTGCTGAAGCGAGATTGTGGAAGGCGGTGTTGACGCGAGTAGGAACGAAGAAGTTCAGGCGACGAAGCGCATCAAATGGAGTGATGAGAAACAAGGGCCCTGATCGAGCTGTGTAAGGACTATCTTCCGCGGCTCCGGTGTTGGACGGGCAACGGTCGCTACGAGGACATTAGGGCGGAGCTAAACGCTCTTTTTGCCTTGGTGGAGCCGTTCACGGCTAAGCACGTGAAGCAAGAAATAGAGAACCTCACCGAGAGATTCAAGTGTGTACGCACACTTTGTTTTCATTGTAAGCGAGCAAATCACGAACGCTAATACCCTGTGCTGTTTATGATTACCGCGGTATGCTGCCCGACTTCGGCGTGCCCGGCATGGCGCTGTCGTTGTTCATCAGCCTGCGATCTGTCTTTTTATTGCGCTGTCGTGTTGCGTAGTGAATTCAACCTACTTCAATGGCGACGCTCACGTGGCGAGTTTATTTAGCGTAACCATTAAACGTGCTCGAGGCAACGCTCGGAATCGTAATGTTATGTTATGGAAGGGAACCGCGCTGGCCGTCCTGGCATGTATGATTAGGGGAAGGTGCATCGCGTACTGCAGTGAATTTTGTGTATCATTAACGTCAGTAAACCGCGCTTCACCATTACTGGTAGTGGCTGAAGCTTTGTGGAGGCTGCCTGTTGAACTAGAATGGTACATTGCGTTGTTACTGCGACTGGAGGAACGAGCTCTTGTGCACATGCTCTGTTCCCCACCACTATCCTTTTTTCGGCTAGCAGTGAGTTCAACCTTCATTTTTCTAGGAAAGAGCGCCAAGGTTGCAAAAAGACCGGGGCAGCACCAAGTGGTCATTTTTTGACGCCCTGAACGAGTTTCTCCACTCACTGCCAGCCCACGAAACACACTGGTGGACGAGATTGTGGAGGTGATTTGCGCTGCTCAACGCTGTATACTTCTCTCAAAGCACTGTTTCAATTAGGTTTGTACTGGAGCGGTAATATAACAAGTTTAATATTGGGCACTGATAATTTGTGCTGTGAACGCTATAAGGCTATTTTTATTCAAAAGCAATGATGGCTTGCCACACTGGTTAGTATATAGTCTGCTGCACACTTCCAACACACAGGGTAAATGAAACACGAATAAATATAAAACTAAAGCCTCATTTGTACAAAATATAGTACATAATTGTGGACAGAAAGAAGACTACTTGTTCATGCAGCTGCTTATCTGGTAAAACATCCGGTAAGTAATCACTACAGTACTGCACAAGAATAAATGCAAAACTTTGCAGACCTGAAGAATAAGAATATAGCACATAATAGAGAGACAAGACTTCCATCAAACACTGTACTATGGTGACAGTATATCAGTAATAAAGCATAGAAAGTTTTTGAGGACTACGTGATATGCAACATGTGAAATAGATTCACTATCAAGCCTTTAATTGTACTATTTTCGTGTGAGATCGCCCATAGAGTGTGGAACCTCAGTCATGCTCTTGCAGTTGCCAAGCAAAAACAGTGCCCTTATCCTATTTGTCCTATTTTCTCGAAGTTCTGCTTGACACATGAACCCAAACCCATAGAAGATTCTACATGATTCACTTTTGTAAATATGTAAAAATCTTGACAAGCAAGTGACAGGTCATTCATTGTCACTTAACCTCGATATACAGGTGTTGATTGATTGATTGTAGGGTTTAACGCGCCGACGCAATGCAGGCGATGAGGCAGGCATAGTGGAGGACTCCGGAATAATTTTGACCACCTGGGGATCTTTGACGTGCGACGAAACTTAGCACACACAGGCGTTTTTGCGTTTCTCCTCTACCAGAAAAGCGGCGACCGCGGCCGGGAATGGAACCGGCGACCCCGTGCTTATAGTCAAGTGTTGCCTCAAAATTTGCATCTATAAGAACTGCTGAAGGTTGGAAAACACCCTGAAGAAAGACGCTAGCATGAAGGGGAAGCGGGTTTTCTGGCACCAGTGCCTAAGGCAGTCGCTGAGGGGATACATTTTAGGCTTAACAGGCAAAACAGAAGGCGGTGGGTCTTGGAAAAAAAAGGTTGACAAGATGCCTTATTTTCATAAAGTATTGCGCAACATCAAGAAAATTGCAAATTGCTTTGCGACATTGTGTTCAAGAATTGCTTTCTGTGTCGTGGAAGCTGTCCAGATAATAAAAAATCAGGCCCAAAAGAAACAGCACAGGAAAGTCTGGAACAGCACATCTTCACTGTGCAGCAAACTGCTTAGCAAGGGCATTTCGAACGCCCACCCCCGATGGTTTTCCCGGTTGTTCGTGCACACAGGCTGAGGGCGCCGTTCATCATCTGCGTGTGCTGCTTCGAGCCAGCTTGCGTCAAAGTGGTCACTCATAACTTCACAAGTGTTGTAGAGCACAGAAGCTGTACGGATAATGATATTTACATTGTCAATGTCGCACTCAAGCCGTTTGTACACCATACAAAACCTGGCCTTCATTCTTCCAAAACCGTTACCAGCGGCACGCCTGGCACTAGAAAGGCGATAGTTGAAGCCTTCTGAAGGCGACCCTGGATGACCTGGTTGAGGGTAAGGTTTCATGAGATTGCATGCAGTGGAAATGCCTGGTCGGCAAGTAGGCCAGGGCTAACTTTCATTCCTTTATAGTGTTCATTCCGATTTTGAAGAGAGAGTTGTCAAGAATGCTTGGAAGTTGTGAACCACCAAAAACTGCTCCATCATGGTTCCTTTATGAGGAACCAACATTTGCATTGAGAAATTTGTATGCGTGGTCCAAAACAGCCAAAAAACTTACGCTGTACCTCCCCTTGTAGTTAAAATAATCGGAAGCCTGTTCCTTTGAGGGTAAACTTCAATGTGGCACCCGTCAAGTGCGCCTACACCAAGGAGAAACCACTGCTTGCAGCAAACCGCTGCACGTGTTCATCCAATTCGTGGGCCTCGGCATACCCATGTGCTGAGGTTCCAGCTGGCTTACCACACACTGCAGAACTCCCTAAAAATGAGAATAACAGACCTGCGGCTAAAGCCAAAAACATGAGCAACCGTACGTTCTCTCGAAGATGTTGCGAGCCGGTAGAAACCAATTGCGACGCGCTTTTCCAGTGGTATTGCTCAGCGCATGTTCGTGTCTCGTCGCCGCATGCACCTACGCACACCCACGATGTACGAAAATGTCGGCCGATCAACTCGGACGTTTTCCTGAAGCAGCTGTCCGGGAGGTGCGGTAGTGTCTTGTCGTACCAAGAACTTCCCCGCAGGTAGACCCCACATGCCGTTCGTGGGAGCAAAGCTGCACGGCCGCCAACAAGATCTGCTGACGCCGCCTGTGCGTCCGCTTGATTACTTCGTTGGCTTCGTTCAGTTGTGCTAGCAGAACTGCTCGCTGCAGGAAAGCTTCCTGAAGCGCTGCCCTGTTGGCAGCGTACACAACCCAGAAGTCATCATCATCGGTGGCCGCAAGTTTTCTCAAGGCTATCGTGAAAACACAGATGATCGCGTTTCGACGACCACACAACCACTACCAGCGGCGACCACACACACTACGACCCACACTACTAAACCCAGTATGAAAAACGCTTAGGCAGCACGGCTTTGAAAATTAAAGGGGTGGGCACAGGCGGACTGAGAAAACCAGAAAACGTCCAGTGTTGCGAGACTTCGACCTATATATCTGCTAAAGGCTGGTAAATGCGTTTTGCGCGCTGCTGAGAACTCACGGAAACCTGTTTTAACTATATTTGTCCTTTTTAAAACTGCTCCTTGTTTGTTTTTTATAGGAAAGTTAAAAATTTGTTAATCTAATTTTGTTGCGCTTGTAACCACGTAACTGCCATCGCCACCCGACATTGGCCGTTCAACAGCTCAAAACCACGGTTTACAATAACCGCGGTTAAATTTTAGTAACCGCAGTTAAACTTAACTGCGGTTACTTTTGCCTTGTTACTAGGGTGTGACTATAACATTGGTAAACCGCTTGTGAACGACTGAGGGGAGGGTACTTGGTCTGTAAATCTTGCGGTCCTTGGTATCTCCCTTCAAATGAAACAGAATAATGTTGGCGTGTTTATAGGCTGGAGTCATATTTGAAGACTGCAAGCATTCCGAAAATTGTACAGCTATATTATTGAGTACAATATCTGTTTCCTCCATTAAAAGGTCAACGGTTCTGCCATCGTAAGCTGCAGCTTTTCCTAATTTCATGCCTTCGAAAGCCCTTTCCACTTCCTTTTTACTTATAAAAGTATATCGTCAGTTGAGCTTCTACGCTCAGCAGTTTCCAATTGGTCTAACGTCGCTGGCATGCAACCTGGTGTAGAATCGTTCGGCAGCCTTTGTTATCTGGTTGAAGCTGAGCGTAATGTTGCCATGCTGGTCTCTGAGTTCGTCTTTGCCATTAGCTAGCTTTCTCTAAGTTCTGGTCCGGAGGACTTCCACTTTATGGTTCCTACGTTTGGCGATTAGTGCTTGGTTGTCTTTGTTTTTCTGTTTGTGTCCGAGCTGTTGCTTTGTCCACAGCTGTTACTGATAATCTAATTGCTGTCGTCAGGTTCCTATCTAGCCTGCCTACACTGACCGTGTTCTGCTCGTTCAAACGTGCTAATTCGTTTCGAAAGGTTCTGTTAAATTCCAGCGATCTGGCTCTGATTGACTCAATGCGAATTTTTTTCGTTTTGCGAGCTTCCTTTTTTCTCTTGTGAGATTCAGCCTTAGCTTGCCTCTAACCAAACTATGATCGCTGCTCCGAACCTTAGCACCTCCAGGTCTTGCATAATACCTCGCTTGTCACTTAAAATGAAGTCAATTTCTTTTTTGCACCGTGGGGCATTTCCATGTCCATTTTGCTGTTTTTCGGTTGTACAATATTGTATTAATCAACCTCAGGTTTTTTCTCCCTGCAAATCCCACAAGTGTATCTCCTCTATTGTCACCATTGTATATTCCAAGTTTCCCACTGACTTTTCTCGCATGTCCTTCTTATCGACTTTTGCGTTAGTCTCTCATTACTATTGTTAACTGCGTTGCTGCCGTCTTCATTGCTGATTCAAAGGTCTTCTAAAAGCTGTCCACGGCTTTGTCATCATATGTGGGTTTGGGGCACAGGCCTGCACTATCTTTAACCTGTATCGCATGCTTTGCTTGATCACACGAGCCACGGCCCTCTCGCAAATGCGGAAAAATTCTTCCGCGCTTTATGTTATTTCTCTGTGTATTAAAAACGTACCCCATGCTCTTTCTTTTCTGGAGTCCAGAGAAGCACAGAATATGCCCGCTTGTGAGCTGCATCAACACTACTCGTGGCTTTCTAACTTCCCTTAGCCCTCTTTTATCCCAGCTAATGTCCGAGAGATCCTCTATTAGTATAACTATGCTTTTCTTGCAAAATACGGTGCATGCGTTGAACCTTGGCAGAGTCAAGTTCAAAACGTAGTTTGTCCGGACCCAAGGACTCTTCGCACCCTCTGCTGTAACGCTGTCCTCACGGCCGCCGCGGATATTTCTCTGCCGGTGCTGGGGACTGAGGGATGAGAGTTGCCTCGGTCAGTCATGGAAGGTGACGGCCCGCTACTGCACCAGTGTGGTGAACCTTCTCTGGTAATGACGTGCAGTTTGTGCCTGCACAGACTTCCTAGCATAGTTGAACCTTTGTGGTGTAGCCTCTGTTGTATTCGAGATGATGGTTACTTTCGGAGCAGGCAGCACGTATTGTTGTATGCACTGGGCTCAGAGAGCCACACAAAAAGGAAATAGAGCGAGGGAAGTGTCCCACGGACGACGGTTCAGGCACATGCCTGCAGTGATACTGAACCAGCGTTTGCCCGTTTTGGTATTTTATGCGTGCTTCTGAAAGACTAAGCTGAGACGCTGGTTCACTGAAGAGAGATCAATTGATTTCTGGCCGTAGCTACGAAAAAACAGGTAGTTTGAACCTGGTCCAGCTTAAAAGGCCGCTGCCGGTGTATTAGCGTCATACTTTGCCCTTTTTAACCCATTTCTAAACCGAAAATGTGTTTATCGTGCACCCCGCCAACGACGGCTGCATTTTGGCAGGGCGGTGCAAAGGTTACTTGTCCCTGTTCTCTTTTTAATACAGAAACGATGAGACATTTACAAGTGAGAAAAACCTCGATTTCCATATTTTTTTCATAAAAACCGTTTACATATCCTGGTCACCGTTACTCGTCCGGCAACATTAGGTGGTTGTACGTTTCTGTGAATCCAGGATTTGTCAAATCATTCAAATGTTAGCTATGTTACTTGTGTCAGCCTGGGTCACTTGCCTATTCCTGGCCCAGTATGGGCACGGCATTTTGGAAGCAGCGCTGAACTTATTCAGAGTTTTTCGCTTCGATATTTAGTTTCAGGCACTGAAAGAGGCCTACATTAGGTTTTACAGCAATTTTGACCTCTGCCAGCAAAATAATTTTGTTTTTTCAAACATAACCCTGCCTGCTAGGCGGGTTAGGCTTGGGGTTTGTTTACATCGCCGTTCGACGAGCGCTGCTAATATACGGCCTTTTTCGTCTAAGTACATGTGCGACGCAGCGGAGGGATGTTAAACCAATTTAAACTGTGTAAAGGCACCTCCGAGTTAACTACTTGATTATTTTACGCTTTTGCACCGACAGCTTCGCCAATTAGTGCTACGGTGAGTGTGGTCTGTTGAATTCGGGCTTTTGGCTCTACCTTTCCGAAAAAAGCGCCTAGCGAGTTCCTTTGACTCCCCCAACTATCCGAACGGCCCCAAAATATCGCGCATATGACCTTGAAGTGGGCATCCTGCCGTGGACTGTACATGGGTTGTTTTACTTTCCTTGGCTCCTAAACCTACGTCTATAACGACCACTTCCGCCACGTAAAAAACACGTTTATATCTGTAAATCTATTGCTATTCGGAGATTCAAATTTGCTGCAATGTGCTCTAGAACTTGATGAAAGACATGTGGGACAGGGTTCAAACTTACATGTGCCATTTCCTGTCAAAATTTAGAAATTTTGCGCAGCTCCACCCAAACACGTCCGCCATGACGTGATGACGTTATCACACACTCCTGACAATGTAAACTCAATGCAGGTACGCCGCTGGGTGGTTGGATGGGGCGTATTGGTGTGTATTAGGAGCCGAGATGTCTCCAACACAACATGCCTAAACTCCTCCGATTTCCCGTCATAACCCTGCACGTAGTAATTCCTGACCACATGCAATACAAAGTTGTCTTACTGCAACAAACCAATGGTCAGAGCAAAAGCCATGAACTACCAAACGGTTCGGAATGCGAAAACCATTATCCGAATCTGAAATGCTAAAATGCTCTGTTGCTTGCACGCCTTCTCGGAGTACCTGGTTCTCCTCCCGGATGAAATGACTTGGTTCTCGATGTCAGTTTCTGTTTCGCTCTTTTAAATTAGTTCGATCGCTCGCCCATGTTTTGCTCCCCAGCTGCTTGTGTTTCTCTAGTGTCAAGCTACAGCACATGCTGCAGAACGACTCACAGTTCATTGCCACATGGGGCCTCAGAAACTAGAATATTAGGACATTGCATTGTACCACATATTAGCCGAATCCGCTTTGATTGAAGAAATTGAACCAAAGAATAAACTCTGGTATATGAAAAGTTTTGTGGAAGGTACACTCGTGGAAAAATATAACCAGGGCCAAAGTGTTAACCAGAACAGACAAACGGCGCGATTTATTTTCTTGCAAGTCAAATTGATTCACAGCTCATTTACAGCAACGAAGTCAGAAAATATCGCATTCCAAATATAACAATGGCGCGCCATTATTAGACCTCCACGAACGGTATTTTTTTTCTTTTGAAGGCGATGTATACAATCAACCTGAAACAGCCGTTAAATCCTGAAGAAGAATTTGGAAACGTCGCGCAATCGTGATTCTGAACAAAAATTTCCGGCTGGGTAATTAAACGCTTTGATGCATGTCAGATTACATTGTTTTGTAAGATGAACTAAGAGCCAGAACCACTCGCTCTTGAAGAGGGCAAGCTTAAAGTAGGTGACGAACGCCCTCTCGCACAAGAAGAGTTCGAGTGCAAGCCCGTGGGAAATTGCACAAGGGGCCTCACAGTTTTGGCGGCGGTGGGAGTGGCAGAAAGTAGAAGCTCCCGACGAAGGCGACTACCACTGGCGGTTATCGTTGAAGCGGCGTCGCCCCGGCATTGAGAACAGTCACGGCGCCATGACGTCTTGACGAAGAAGCTGGTCCGCGCGAAAAGGGTAGTGCTTAGGGTGGCGCTTCCGCAGTCCGGGCGACTGCCGCTGGTCCGCCAGGCTACCTCAAGCTAGACGCCGCTGGTTGCCCTCGATCGCTTCTCGATCTTTCTCGAACCCCTAGCCTCGTTCGTCTTCTTTCTCGCTTCTCTTGTCTCGAGACACCTTCTGATATTCGCTTCTTCCTCATAACTCAGCCACTCGCGCGCTTGCTGCGTCTTTTTCCCGCGATTTCTTGTCGTTTTTCCTGCGCTCAGGGCACTTTATGACATCACCCCCCCCACAAGAAAGTTGCCGGGTGGAAACACGTGCACTTTCAGAACTTCACGCGGGATAAACAAAATGACGACGGGTATAAAAAGTAAACACTGCAATATTTTGCACGAAAGGACATTGATGCATACTTAACAATTAGGCATACAAGTTCCCATAAAATTGCTAGAGCGTTCCCGCGGATTTTTATATCTGGACCTACGTTTTCACATTCCTTGATACAGTGAACTGTGGGCGAATACGCTTGCAGACAAATGCTCAGTTTGAGCACTTAGTTGTTGCCGGGCTAGACCCTTTGAGCTTAGTGCAGGGGCTCGTGGTCTGTTTGGTACATGAATTCCCTTTCTTAGTGTTAGGTTTCCTTTCGATGGCCCACACACGCGCTAAGCGTTCCCGCTCGACTGTTGCATAGCGGTTTCTCGTGGGGGAAACGTTCGGCTTGCGTATGAACTCTGGTGCGGCTGGGCGCTTCAATTAACGCTGGTTTGAGGCGATCAACAGAAATAGTCTCCTGTCTGTCATCCAAATCCACGGTGAAATGCTTATCAGTACGGTGGATGACGCGGTAGGGTCCGTCATACGGGCGCTGAAGTACTTTGCGCACGGCGTCACGGCGGACAAAAATGTAGGGGACGTTGTCAGCTCGCTGGGAACATGGCAATCCGCACGCTGTTGAGAGCGTGGTGCGGGCGCACGAAGTGAGCGAAACGAACCTCGTAGTTTGGTCACGTAGTCGGTGGGATCAGGGCACGGTGATGATTCGGAATCAGTGAAAAACTCTCCCGGCAGGCGGAGCGACGCACCAAAGACCATCTCTGCGGGCGTGCAGTGTAGATCCTGCTTCAAAGTAGCCCGAAGACTCAGCAGAACCAACGGAAGGGAGGTGGACCAATGGGTAGCGTCCGGCTGTGCCCTGAGTGCAGTCTTGAGGGAGCGGTGAAAACGCTCAACAAGCCCGTTGGCAATGGGGTGGTACGCTGTGGTCCGAATGCGGGAAGTGCCAAGAAGGGTCAGAAGGTTCTTGAAGAGTGCCGCCTCGAACTGGCGACCCCGGTCGGTGGTGATAGTTGATGGGACACCATAGCGGGAAACCCAGCCGGCAATGAAGGCGTTGGCGATGGTTTCACTGCGGATGTCGGGAAGAGGGAACGCCTCGGGCCAACGCGTGAACCGATCCACGCAAGTTAGTAGGTATGTGTTGCCTTTTGAAGGAGGCCAGGGCCCCAAAATGTCTACGTGCACCTTGTCGAAACGCTCAGTTGGTGCCGTAAACAAGCCGAGAGGGGCCTTGGTGTGCCGGTTAACCTTTGACTGCTGGCATACGAGATAGCAGCGCGTCCACTCGCGTACGTCCTTGTTGATGCCCGGCCAAACGAAACGCTGCGTCAGCAGATGTTGCTTGGCTCGTATTCCAGGGTGCGATATTCTATGGAAGGCATCCAAAACAAGACGTCGAAAATTCGCCGGGACGAGTGCACGCGGGGTGTGCGTGGAAACATCGCCAATCACCGGGGCAGCACACGATGTGATGGGTACTTGAGAAAGGTGCAGCGCACTGGGTTTTTTCGAAGGGCTATTATTTTGGCGTCGTCTTGTTGCGCTGATGCGAGGGCGGTGAAGTCGATGTCAGCCGAGTTGTGGGAACTGGAGATTGCGGCGACATGTGAGAGTGCATCCGCGGCAGCGTTGTCCTGCCCTTGCACGTGCCGTATGTCCGTTGTGAATTCCGCGACAAAAGACAGATGGCGGGTTTCACGGGGTAAAAATTTGGTGGAGTTCGACCGGATGGCGAAGGTCAGAGGTTTGTGGTGCGTCTGGATATGAAACTCTCGACCCCAAAGAAGTGCCTGAAGTGACGTACAGCCATGTACATTGCAAGGAGTTCTCTTCCGAAAGGGGCTGTAGCGTGACTCCGCGGGTGACAACTTGCGGGAAAAGAAAGCACGGGGTTGCCAGGTATTGCCCACAAACTGTTGCAGGACAGCTCCGACTGCAGCGTCAGATGCATCAGTCATTAGGCAAAGCGGAACTCACGGTATCGAATGGACGAGGAGGGTTGCCTTGGACAGCTTGGTCTTGACATTCTTAAAAGGTGTTAGTGCTTCTGGAGACCAAGTGAGTGGAGATGCTTTTGGTTTGTTTCCCGTGAGCATGTCTGTCAGTGGGGGAGGAGAGCGGTGCAGTTCGGGATGAAACACCGGTAAAAATTTAGGAGGCCAAGAAACTCGCGGAGTTTGCGTATGGAAGATGGCGGCGGAAAGTCTTCAATGGCCTGTACTTTTGAAGGCAAGCGGCGAATGCCATTCTTGTCTACATGAAAGACGATAAAGTCCAGCTTGTGAGCACCGAAGTCGTACTTGGCTCTATTGACAATAAGGCCGTATTCGGCAAGACGACTGAAGAGTTGGCGAAGTTGCTGGATGTGTTGTTCTTCGTCGCTACTGAACACAAACAAGTCATCGATGTAAGCGAAGCAGAAAGGTAATCCTCGGGTCACGGGGGTCAATGAACCGTTGGAAAATTTGTGCAGCGTTGCGAAGGCCGAAAGGCATGCGCACGTACTCAAAAAGTCCGAACGGCGTGATGATTGTCGTCTTCGGAATATCTGCCGGCTCCACAGGAATCTGATGGTAGGCCTTAACAAGGTCGATCTTAGAGAAAATCGTCGCCCCATGCAGTGGTGCTGAGAAGTCTGCAATGTGCGGAAGGGGGTAACGATCAGGAACAGTGGCGTTGTTGAGCAACCGGTAGTTTCCGCAGGGACGCCAGTCTTCAGGTGACGGCTTTGGAACCATGTGCAGCGGGGATGCGTAAGGGCTCAAAGACGGTCGAACTATTCCGAGCTCAAGCATGTGTTCGAACTCGTCACGTGCGATATTGTAGCGATCAGGCGGTAAGCGTGGAGCTCGAGCGTGAATGGGTGGGCCCATAGTGACAATGTGATGAGTGACTGTCACGCGTCTCGCGCGGCAGAGAAATGAGGCTCAAGTTGATTCATTCAATGGCAACACAATATATTTACAGCACAAAACCACTCAAATGAACGAAATCATAATAAACTCACAAGCTATCACACTATACCCAAAAAACAAGCCCAACCTCACACTATCAAAAATCTACTCCTAAAATCACTATAACACATTAACTGTATCTGTCACATTCAAACAAATCCTAGCGCCGGTACCACGGTGCGATGCAGATGACGTGGCCCAGTGGGTCGGTTGGCTTACGCGTCGCCGAACGTCGCCGAACGTCGCGATGGCCCGTTCTGGTGCGTCGTGGTCCGGCGGACAGCGGTGCGATGACTCGGCTTCGCTGAGCAGCGCGGCTCAGCAGGAGGCCAGCAGAGCGAAGCTGCTGGTAGAACGGGTCCCGAGCTGCCCGCTGCCAGACGGTGCGATGCCGCTGGTGCGTCATGGGGCACGGCTCGACGGGTCGCGGCGGTGCGATGCCGCCGGTCCGCAGGAGGCCAACAGAGCGAAGCTGCTGGTAATCGGTGGTTCAGAGCTGCCCGCTGCCAAACGGTGCAATGCCGCTGGTGCGTTGTGGGGCACGGCCCGAACTTCCACCGTTCCTCCAAGACCTCGTTCCACTCTGTCCACTCCAACTTTGTTCTCTTCCTCTTCACCTCGCATTCTATCGTGTGCGGCTCCCATTCGCTGAACCAGCTACCTTCTCCTCTTCTTCGATTACCCTGTGTTTCTTCTTCATTGGTCACTTCAAAATCCTTCTCACCAACCCGTATGCTGCTTCTTTCTCTTCATCTTTTCTGACAACATCTTCTGGGGCCAATCCCCCTTCAGGTATGGGTTCTTTTACCACATGACATTACCCCCCAAAATTTGAAGAGTTTTTTTCTTAAAAAAAACTGCTACACACTCCGACTGTTCGTGGAAACAAAGTCCACAGTCCGTGCGTCACAACACCATCAGTCCTATTAACCTACTACCTCAGTCCTACTAAACTACTAATATTCATCACACACCAAGTTCAATCTTCACAAAAACTAACTACAAATCCCACAATCACAACACGTAACACTAACAGATAACTCTTTCTCTTCCTCTTACACTAATCTGCTCATACAATCTCATTTCATTCATTCATTGTAGGGTTTAACGCGCCGACGCAACGCAGGCGATGAGGCGCGCCGTAGTGGAGGGCTCCGGATTAATTTTGACCACCTGGGGATCTTTATCGTGCGCCGAAATCTCGTACACACGGGCGTTTTTGTTTTTTGCCTCCATCAGAAAAGCGGCCGCCGCGGCCGGGAATCGAACCCGCGACCTTGTGCTCAGCAGCGCAACGCCTTAGCCACTGACCCACCACGGCGGGTGCTCATACAATCTACTCTAACATTACCAAAATCAAACACATCAACAAATCTCAACATTGCAAATACTCTTAATTACTCTACACTTCTCACGTACATCACTTCCATGTAGGCTTCATACGCTAACCCCCTGAGTTTCCACCATACCATATTTTTGCCTTATCTTATTACCGAACCTCTCCGTCATCTTTATGAGTCCTCTTTCTGTCTAGGTCAGCTCCGTGTATTCCATCAGGTTAGTTGACCTTTGCCTCCATCTTCACCTTCTTCCGCCTTTTTCCATTCAGCACCTTTCACAACACTGTCATCTCGGTTGGCACCACCATCAATGTTCACTTGTCTCACTGCCCTATGACCCGTGACCTGTCTGAAGTCCTTCTCTAGTGCAAGCTTTCTCTCTATTGTGCCTGACTAGCACTATCTCTTCGTTTTTGTCTTCTTACGCGTCTGCGCTTTTGCTCTCCTCTGACGTTGATATTTTGCCTACTCCCGGAGGACTCACTGCACATCTTTTGGCCGACACCACCTTGTCTCGGGTACTGACTACGAAGCCAACCGTTCGTCTTACGGGCCTTAGCTGGTTGTCTGCGCGTCATCTGGGTAGCGTGCGCTAACTCTACGAACTTCCCAGCTACCCTATCACTTTTGGCACAGCTCCACTCATGCACTCGAACTTTCATAAGACCCAAACTCTATTTTCCCCCTCTGCTTCGCACGCTTACGAAAACGCGGGCACTTTTTCTCACCCCCTTGCTTCTCAGCCACCTTACCGTCTGCTGGCAACTGCCTTTTACTTTGGACCAGCCCCTGTCCAGTGCTTAACCTGAATTCTCGAGTCGGGACTCTTAGTCGACCACAAGGAGCTGAGTCTGGGGGAGCTGTCCTAGCTGCTCTGAACTCCGCTGACTTGACAGCGCACTGGTGACCCCGTTTACCATCTTAGACGCGGAGCTGTCTGCTGAACCGTCTAAAAATTTGCAATGTCCTTTTGTGGGACAAGTGTACTCTCAATAGACATAGGCATTTCTACCCGACCAGCCCTGGAGCTTTTTTTCCGGATGTTATTACTGGTAGTGCACGGAGCGGCAGGTACCTCCGTCTCAATTATTAATCTTTCAGAGACCGTAACACCAACTGACTCAACAGAAATACTAGGCGGCAACGCGCTGTCCTCGCATGGCGAGTTCTCAGTGCACTCATCTTTAGGCGCCTGGTCTGCGATTCTGCCCCATCCGGCCAGTTCACCGCCTAGCCGATCAAACGCGCCTGTCGCCTGACTGGTCGTTCCCGAGAACCTTTCTTCTTTTATTTTTTCATTCCCATCACAGCACTGTGCAAACCGCGTTCTCTCAACAGCACGTGCTTCTTCGCGGTCACCTATCTGCGTTCTTTCTTTCTCTCGTGCCTCAGAGAGGTCAGCGACCCTCGTGCCTTCATACTCACGTGCGGCGCGTTCACAGTTCTTTCTCCGTTCTATTTCCTCGCGGCGCCGCTTTAACTCTGCTAGGCGTATCTTAAGTTCCAAAATCTCTATTTCCTGCACGGCTTTCCTCTCATTTCTTGAGCTCTCTCTCGTAACCTTGTACTCTCCCGTTCGTACAGGCTGAACACCTCCTCCTTGGTCAAACCTAATGTACTAGCCAAGCTTAAAGTTTCTCGAGATTCATCTCTCCGCGAGGTGAGACGCGTGGTTGGGCCAAGGATAGATCCTGGCAGGCTCGCCAAATGTTTGTCACGCGTCTCACGCGGCCGAGAAATGAGGCTCAAGTTGATTCATTCAATGGCAACACAATATATTTACAGCACAAAACCACTCAACTGAACGAAATCATAATAAACTCACAAGCATACCACACTATACCCCAAAAAACAAGCCCAACCTCACACTATCAAAAATCTACTCCTAAAGTCACTATAACACATTAACTGTATCTGTCACATTCAAACAAATCCTACCGCCGGTACACGGTGCGATGCAGATGACGTGGCCCAGTGGGTCGGTTGGCTTACGCGTCGCCGAACGTCGCGATGGCCCGTTCTGGTGCGTCGTGGTCCGGCGGACCGCGGTGCGATGACTCGGCTTCGCTAGCAGCGCGGCTCAGCAGGGGGCCAGCAGAGCGAAGCTGCTGGTAGTAACGGGGTCCCGAGCTGCCCGCTGCCAGACGGTGCGATGCCGCTGATGCGTCGTGGGGCACGGCTCGACGGGTCGCTGGCGGTGCGATGCCGCCGGTCCGCAGGAGGCCAACAGAGCGAAGCTGCTGGTAATCGGTGGTTCAAGCTGCCCGCTGCCAAACGGTGCGATGCCGCTGGTGCGTTGTGGGGCACGGCCCGAACTTGCCACCGTTCCTCCAAGCCCTTTGTTCCACTCTGTCCACTCCAACTTGTTCTCTTCCTTTTTACCTCGCATTCTATCGTGTGCGGCTCCCATTCGCTAAACCCAACCCCCCCTCCTCCCTTTCGATTACCCTGTGTTTCTTTTCATTGGTCACTTCAAAATCCTTCTCCCCAAACCCGTATGCTGCTTCTTCTTTCTTTTTCATCTGTCTGACAACATCTTCTGGGGCCAATCCCCCTTCGGGTAGGGGTTTTCTTTTGACCACATGACAGGGGCGTCATGCCGGGGGGGGAAAAAGGGGAAAGGGGTTGGAGGTCGCAAAAGGGGACGGAAATTCCTCAAAAAGGGTTTGTATAGACCGACTTCGACGAGGTGCTTGCGACCGCCAAAAGGGGTTTTTCCTTCGATGCCATACCAAGCACAGAGAGGTGCGTTGTAGCATCAATGAGGCGCTTGCGGTGCATGTCAACTAACAAGTTGTAGTGACGCAGAAAGTCTGCCCCAGAATGGGGTAGGCCACAGCAGCGATCAGAAAAATCCATCAAAATGTTCTCCGGGGGCCAATGTTGAGGGACAGCGATTGTACTCCGTAGGTTGCAATGGGAGTCTTGTTGGCGGCTTGTAAACTGCTTGGGGTTTTTGCCACCCTTTGCGAAACACGGCTGAGGACGGTTTTACGCTTACCTCAGCGCCTGTGTCGACAAGGAAACCCAGCCCAGTGGTTTTGTCCGTCACAAAAAACAAGCGGTTTAAATTTTGCAACCGACACCACTCCCCGCCGTAGTGGTGCGCCGGGGGGGTTTCCCTGAAAAGTGTGGGGGGTGTGCACTTCCGCGCTCCTTTTTCAAAGTTGCGATGATACCAGTATACGCCTTGCTTTGAAGGCGACGGCGAACGGCGGCCCGAGAAGGAGCGGCCGCCCCGGGGGAGAGCTTTGGGCCCTTGAGCTGAGAGAGGGGCGATTTCATCTGATAGCTTGGTGATCTCCCCACGGAATTCCTCACTCAGGCTCTGCAGCGCAGGTGCAGACGGCGTTGTGGGTGCTGCTTTAGTGGGCCCGGAACTTTCCCGGGGGTTATAATTTGAACACGGGACGTTCGACAGTAGTGGAAACGTCCATGACTGAGTCGGCAAGTTGGGCCAGCTGAGAAATGGATAAACCTCTCGCGGTCCCCAGCACCATGCGGAGGGAAATGGGCAGGCGTTGAAGAAAAAGCTCTCGAAGCAAAGCTTAATCGAACGTGGCTTCCTTTTTTCCAAGGAGCTGTTAAAGGCGATGCAGTAGCTGTGAGGGTTTGTGATCACCGAGTTCTTCAGATTGTAGAAGCTGCAACCGTCCCCGTTCCGACTTTGTCGTCCGCTGGATGAGTTCACTCGTCAGGGTGTCAAACGGGGGGTCGCCGGGGGTTTAAAAAATTTGGGGTCGCGAAGCTTGGTTGCGATCTCGGTTTATCTGGGGCCCCTCCCCAAGATTTTTATGACATATGCTACCTTAAAAATGGTCGCAAGCTTCTGTCATTCGTTAGTTGACTTGCAGTTTCTTCCTTGATAAAGACTGCTAGTTGCGTGTGACAGCATTTAAATGAACTGTTCTCCGATCATCTTGTCCCGCAGTTCATCGAACGTTTTCGCGACGCTGGATGTCTCGAGCCACCTGTCAAAATAACCAGCAAGGCGGGAAACGAACTGTACGCCGGTTTCCCCGTCTTCGCCCTTCGCGGCCTGAACTTTTAGTTTTTACTCCTGCGAAGTGAAGCAGAATCGTTGATGCAGGGCTAGCTTCACTTTTTTTTTAACCCCAGGGAGCCTCTGGGGTAATTCTCCCTATCACTGTCAGCGCTTCACCCGCGAAGCACATGCTCAGAGCTACTGCCCATTCACTTTCAGGCCACTTCTGCGAAAGCGCGATTCTTTTGAACCTGACAATATAGGCATCGAGATCGTCTCTCTGCATCAAATGGCGGAATAAGCTTGTGAGCACTCACGCCGTTGCATGTCCAGGTTACGGTTTAGGAATGAGCGATCAGCTTGAGCACTATCTTCGCAAGCTCCTGCAAGCGGATCTTCATCTCTAATGTCTTCCGCTTCCCCCTCGGATGCATACTCGCGCGTTTTGCAGCTTTTTGAGGGGCCCCACGCTCTGCCCCGCATTCTTTCCTTACTCGAGTCTGCTCAGAATTCACCCAATCCCGAAGCTTTTCGTCCTTGAACCCAATTCCTTTTCCCAGAGCGATAGTCTTTTCGAGGGTCCTTGCTGCCACTTCACTCAGGAATTCCCCTCGTTCTTCGTCCTGCTCTTCAAAATGTTAAGAAGATCCTGTCGCGGACGCCACTTTGATATTATGGCAGGTTCAGGGCCGTAGTTTGGGGGCGGCTCACAAGTGACGAGGCAGGTGATCATTTGCAAACAACGGAAGGGTTTTTCTAAAAAATAAAAGATGGAAAAAAGGAAAAAGGGAAAGAAAAAAAGGTGAAGAAGTTGTCCCCGGGGAAATTGGGTCACCTAAAAACATCTCTGCCCCCAAAAAACGGAAGTCCCCCCGCCCCGCCCAAAAATTTCCCCCCAGGGGCCTTCCAACCCCCCCCCTTTCCCCCCCCCCGGCCCAACGGCGGCCCGAAACCCGAAAGCTCCCTCGAAAAAAAAAGTACCCCTGGCCGGTTGTCCTTACGCTTGGGGCCCCGGCACCCAGGGAACCCCCCAAGGCGACTACGATTTCGGGAAGCTTTGGCCCCGGGGGGAACACAGGGCAGGCTTGGGGTGGCGGGGGCCCCCGGGGGCCCCCGTCCGGTCGACTGCCGCTGGTCCGCCAGGCTACCTCGGGGAGACGCTCCGCTGGTTGCCCTCGATCCTTCTCGATCTTTCTCGAAAAAACCCCAGCCTCGTTCCTCCCCTTTTTCTTCCCCCTCTTTTCTCGAGACCCCCTTTGATATTCGCTTCTTCCTCTTCACTGAGCCAATCGCACGCTTGCTGCGTCTTTTTCCCGCGATTTTTTCTTGTTTTTCCCGCGCTCATGGCACTTCAACACACAGTGCTTGTTTCCTTCCACTTCTGCATGACACACAGGCAATCTTGTTTTATATCAAAAAGGTGTTTTTTTTTTGGTAGCTAAACCCTTTAATATTCGGGTTCACGAAGATGTTCTTTATCTAGGATAATTTTCAGTAGGGAGAGCATAACAGAAAAAAATCTCGGTAGAAAACAAACGCTGTGGCATTCTATCTCCCGATGCTCACTTCTGCACTTCATTGGTTTGATTGTTTCTCAGGCACCTGGTTTTTCTGGTTAATTTTCCAAAAACCCCCGGGCACCCTACGTCGTACTCTGCTGCGTGACCCTATGACGCTTTCTGCAAAGATCAAAAAACTTTTCCGCCAAACCAGTGCAAGAACATTTAGATCAATGAATTTCCTACAAGAAAATATATAAGATAGGGAGAGGATTTTGTTACCCACTGACAAGCACAAATAGCACCTGTCCAAAAAAAAGAAAATTTGCCAAAAATTCCCCCAAGGGACCAGATTCTGGGGGAAAAAACCCGGTCTTCAAAATATTCTAACGTAGTGGGGAAAAGGTGATGCGACAGCCCAAGCATTCACACTGTGCCAAAAGAACTCTGATTACACTCACATTTACGGCAAGTCTGAACGAAGAAAAAGCTTCGGTTTCCCCCCCAGGCCCGGGCCCGGGGAGAAGTCCTTGTTAAACCAACGGTAGACTCCGCTGCTCAGAGGAACCGGCTTTCCGTCCTTGCTGGCTATGACGCCTTTTGCTCCGTGGACATCAAATAAAAAACCAAGCAATCGGGGTCATTTTGCTCATCCGCAATGGCCGCACGCGAAAGGATAAGCTGCATTTTTTGTGAGATGTAAAAAAAATGGGAGTCATGTATAAAACTTTCAGTGCTTTTTGTTTGGATAACAAGTATTTAATGTCCTAATGTGCAGTCATGAATCATTAGACAACCTGAAAACAATTTGCGTGTTACTGCACGCAAGCTAGATGTAGAAACAACCTAACATTTTTAGTCAGTAGTGGGCCCAGCGCATTGAAATAAACCTTTTTTGTGAATAACCTGTATAGTATGGTGTCATGTTAACGGTTTGGAAACTAGCCTACACATAAAAAGTGCAGAGGTATCTTTTATTTTTGTACACGACATTTTTACGTTTTCACTTAACCAGAAAAGCAGCCCAGAAGGAGTGGTTTAGAGATAGCTATTTGTGTAGAGTATCAAAATGTCGTTGCTGATGCTGAGCATCTCCCTAATAAGGGCAGCACTGTCGAATGGGTATCATTATTGAGAAAACTAAAAAATCGAGGATGCCTTGTCTGCCAGCTTTGCGAAGACCCGAGATAAATACATTGAGGAGATTTGATGGGATTAGCAGGCTATTAATCTGAAATTAGGCTTTTTGTGTAAAAAATACATAAATTCTTTTTCACTAGTATATTATCAGGTAGTTTACGGAGGCCGTAAATGGCTCTCAAAGTGCCAAAAGGAACTGAAAGCATCTGGTACTTCAAACTTTTATCGAATCAGGTGAGCGCTAGATGCATATGTCAGCGGAATGTTAATTTAGGGTTTGCGAAATCTGCAATCCTTTTGCTTCAACCCATTACCCGAAAGCTTTCGACTGTGAAGCAGGATAAAATTCTGCAAAGGGATTTTTACGAAGAAAGTAGTGAGCTTTTCAGAGCTTGGAATTCGGCCAGTTGCTTTTTCAATCGAAACACTGCTGGCGCTAAGCTGGATGAAGTAGGAAGAACCTAATATTGCACAAATCAATGCAGCGCTCTCTACCAACTGATTTTATTCACAACACAGATTATAAGCAAACAGTCAGATGACGTTACAGAAGGGGGTAATCTTTCTCGATAGATATAAATACAAGGTTCGTCGTTGCGCATGCGTGGCCTACGCACTGTGAAGTACTGCCTTTCCGTTGTTGTAATGTAATCTATGGTGAACTGACAAAGTCTTTTTCTTTCCGAATTGCAAACGCTTCCCAAATCTCGTGCGTGAACGTGTCAATGGGTGCAAAGACAATCGTGGTGCGTTGAAATTGCGCTGAACAACAACGTCTGGCACAGTGGGGAGCCACGGGCTTTGGTACTAAAACTTGCTTGCACAAGTGGTTGTGTTTTCTAAGCCTTTCCTTGACGCATCCTCAAGATTGTCCTATGCAAGCTCTGTCTCAGAGCATAGATATCCTGCGAACAATTCCAAAACAGAAGACGACCAACTTGTTCCTGTGTTTAACGTCGCATTCTGTTTGTTTACCGTCTCTATTTTTTTAGTCATCTTGTACAGCATTTTTAATTTCTTCGGTGCCGAAAAAGCCACCGAGACGTCATGCCTCATGCCAACCTTCTTTATTTGTGTGAGTCTTTGTGAATGTACTGCAGAACTAAACGTTTCAGTACTGATTGCAAGAGAGGGAGATCTTTCTATTGTTTTTATGCATTTCATAAAAAAATGAGTAGAGGCATGAAAGGTTTGTTCACGTTATTGACATAATCTGGAAAGCAGTGTAAATTTAGAGAAAACGTGGTGTCAGTTATGTGATCCACAGTCTAGTGTAAGTTCCGCAGTGTTTTCTGACGATGTATAGGGCAAACTACCGGCTTCATCAGTTTAAATTTCAGAAGAAAGAGGGACTGTAATTTTTATTACGCAATTATAAATTCCAACGTGCGTACATACACCTCCTGCCAAACCTTAAAAATGAATATTTGGTCCAACCGTACGGCGTAATATGGAGTGTCAAGTCCATTTTCCAAAATACGGTCGAACACGCTTATAACAAACCTGAGCGTCACGCGGCCTCCATTCGTTATATACCGAAGTTCGTAGTAAATGGACGATAGTAAAAAATGTCAAAACACTACTTTTTCGCATAAACTTTGTGATGGCTGTTTCTTTCTGCACTGCAGACTTGATTAGGGTAGTCTCCAGTTTATTTGGAGCAGCTGCGTGATCTTCACCGAGGCCCTTGGCGTAAACAAATTGTTTAAGGTCCTCTATGTAGCCCATTGAAGCAGGCACGCGTATAGGCGCAGTCTCAGAAGTTTCGTCTGGTTCGCATCTTATTCCTCCGCTTTGCTTCAATACGATTTATATTAACGTTTCCTGCGCACTTCATTAACAATATCCTCGTCCGTGTACGGTTCCGCAGTATCAGCAGCTTCATCGGCACAAACAAAATCATTCCACATCGGGGTAGATGACTCGCTGCCGCAAATCGCCGCCGGACTGACCATCGGAAGCATCAGGCTCGGCTTCACGTTATGTGTCGACGAAGCCGGCCTTGCGGAAACAATTCCGCACGCAAGTGGCTGTCACCTCCGACCAGGCTGCCTTACCATGGCTACAGATGAATACGGCGAACCTCGAAGCGTCAAGTTGGCTGCCGGGCGGTCAACAGCTATCACCAAAGGCTTCACAACGCGGGGCCTGTACGATGCCCGAAGGGCACGCATTATTCCCAAATCAGAGCGCGCACTTTCGAGGTAGTATTGGGTGGCAGGAAAACAGGGTCACTGCCGTCAGGGAAGTTTGCAAGTGGTGCGCAGAGCAGTTATCATCCCAACAGCACGCGCCTGCCTTGCCTCTGCATGTCACGGTCGAACTCGCTCAGCCAATCCACGAATCAATCAAACATCATCATAGCCTGACTTTGTGCATGTAGCACAAGGCCCATATCTCCTAAAGCAACGCGGCCTTTTCGACTTTCCGATGATGAAGGGCACGCGCCGGTCGCTGCCATCCATGTTAGTGTACAGAAGAGCTGTGACGCGCACTTTGCTATGCTTCCCGCCAGTGCATGTGTCGCATTTCATAGCGTGCGTTTTATCGCAACATCTGGCAAAATAACGCAGTTTCATCTGCGTTGTAGACGCCACGGTCCGCATAGCTTGAAATACCTTCTCCGTTTTTTTAATCCACGTTGCAACATCTTGGTCACCTGCGGCCACCGCCTCGCTGACAATCAACTTCAAAACAATGCCGTGCTGCACCTCGAAGCGATGTAGCCAGCCGTGGCTTGGGCAGAAGTCGGGAAAATCCCGACTTGCCCGTTTTCCCTGCGAGGAGGTTTGGGAAAGCGAACCTGTTCCGGCAGAGCTGGGCAGAGGCCGTCATTTCAACCCACATCGCGGCGCCGGCCGTTCGCTGTAACCGATCGGCAGAGCTCAAAAGTTCGTTGTACGTGGGATTTTATGCCATGGAAATAACGTATGTTTTGACGGTGACGCATTTTGTTCTTTATAAAAAAAAGTTCGTTTTAAGTGGGGCCGTTATATGTGGGCTCAACTGTACTAGTATTGCAAAATGAGGGCGAAAAAAATTGATGAGGTCGTCGTGCTGGCGGTAATGTGCTTGACCATAGCGAGAACGTTTGTCTCCAATGAAGATGTCTGGAATCGCTGGGTTGCAGCGCCACGCCGGAGAAATAGTAGCAGCGTGCAGGCTTTCCAAGATTGAACTGCCCCTGCTTTGCTGGTGCACCGAGTACGTTATCCCTCGTGTCTCTTTTATTTTGTAATCTTTTGTGGCCGGTGCCCAGGCGCCGGCTGAGAGTTCGGACGAAGTGGTGCTACAAAGAAATACATACTATAGGGTCACAAAGTGTCTATGTGCATTTTCTGTAGTGATGCAACAAATCATTCGTGACCACTGTTGGCATTTATACGTTGGATAAGACATATAAGGGTTGATATAAAACGTTACCAGCTTCAAAACTTCGTGTCCTGGAGGTTCTCCGCAGAACCTAAATAATTGTCGTTTCCAGCCCCAGGAACAGGCGTTATAGAATGCCCGTATGGTGTTTTCCAACTGGTAAAAATGAACTAAATATGCAATACGGTCATCTGCGATGTAAATACGGTACACATCATTGTGGCGAATTGTGTAAACAACCGAACTAAATGTTTTTTAAACGTTCAGTAGGTGTCATTTTCGACAGATATTTAGATGTATTGTGCGTGCTTGCGTGTGTGTGTTTGTACATGCGTGAAAAGGAAGCGCGAGTGTTTTGTGTGCGTGTTGGTGTGCCGCACGCAAGATACTATTGTATTTCTGGTTTCACAGTGCTGTAGCTTTTGTGTTCACTTTGTGGTTCCTTGCGTGCATTTTGCTTCCACGTTCGCAAGTTAACACTAGGTAAGGAGTAGGACGTAGCCGCGAGTACCGCTCCATGCTCATTGTAGAAACAACCGACTTCTTGCAACAAAATATTGACGTACAGTAAAACCTCTGAGCAGTCAACTGTCATCCGCTACTTTATGGTATGAAACAAATCATTCCAATTGTTTTTTTTTATTTTTTGGCTTTCTTGAAGGAAACAAAAAGTTTGATCTCGATAAGCAATGGCAACCTGTTTTTAATCCGAAGCAAAGCGGCAGTAGGTACCGTGGCGGGTTCTTTATAATATAGCACAAAACAGTGCACCGCGTGAACATCTCAAATACTCAGCGACGAAGCTACACAAACCCTACTTCGCTCCCGCGTTGTCGGTATCTGGCTGTCAATGTATTCAACACACAACCTAAACCGATCGACCACGGACGGCACCCAATTCGGAACGAGCGTGAGGTACACGTTGCAATCTTCTAGCAGCAGAACGGGCATGTCGTTGAGGTTTGGTTGCTTATAAATTTTAAAACATAACAAGGAAGAATGCACTCCGGTTATTATTCTACCCAGGCCCAGAGTACGCATGCAAACAACACCGTGCAGAGGAGAGAAATGCAAGGGGGAAGGAATTTTTAGGGTGACAACTCTCCAGGGACACCGTAGTTGAAGTCGTCACTTTCTGGGTGGAGGGGGCAGCACGTACCCCAAATCTAAATAACTACACGACATTACCCCTTTAAAAACAAAGCACAAAGCGCTGGCTCCTAGATGCACTTACACACAGAACATTTATATATCGGGCTCTATAGTCTTAATACTCACACACACATTTTTTTAAGAATGCAGTCACAGAAACCTTCTCTGTTTACGAATAGGAATTAAGGGCAGCGGGATAGGATTGGTAGTAGAGACAGTTCTGTTCTGCTGCTTAGTGTTCCTTACCAGAATATGAAGTGGGCTTCAGCGAAGCGAAATGTTCCTACCGAGACCCGTGCAGCTAAAGCCCTACTTCGACCACACGGATACATTAAATTTCTGAGCCTGTTTGGTTTGCATGAAATGACTTAATCTCTTCTTTTAACGAAGTAATAATTGAAGTGCTTTCAATGCCTTTATTGCTAATTTTACTTCGGGCCGTATGCAGTGCGGATGGCTTTAGCAGGGTGCGGGGTAAAGAGGTTCAATATTTTTTCCAATTTAAAATGGCGTTCACTTTGATACGTCCATATGACGACACTTCAAAGTTAACAGTATTTCGCGAGCTTGATATGATACATAGAAAACAGCGTGACTTTTAAACTTGCATTGTTTTTGCTAAGTGTATATCAACAGCTTTTTAGACCATGCCAAACGCGCAGAGAATATCCAAGATCTGTTTTCACAGTTAAGGGATGTGAAAGACCACACTTCATTACAAATGGGCAGCATCAATAACAGCACTCAAATGGTAATTTGCTCAATTGCGGGAGTGAAAACTAAGATAGCACAGCCCGACAAAGTTTCAGGAGTAAAGAGTGCGCAACTATTGCACTAGATTGTTTCTTCACTGGGCCATCCAAATGAACGCCTACCCGCTCAGCGTGAATAGGTAAGACAAACGTAGACTTAACGAAAACAGGAGCACGAACTCCAGTGAAAAGAGATGTGAATCGGCTAAGTCTTATCAAAGGTTAGACTCCGGAGACTGCTGAGCTATATGCAATTTTACACAATATTTTAAACTTCTAACATGGCGCTAAAAGGCACAAAAGGCACAAGTAAGGGAGTTGAAACACTATATTTACCTCGCAAGTTTGAAGTATAGAAGTGGCGGTTTATGTTGGGAGGATAAATAATATTACAGAATTAAAAAGCGGGTTCGAAAATATCGTTAAAAAATTTCATTATGCCTGCTTTTTTATATTTACACTTCCGTTAGGGTAAACGGCAAAAAAATATTTTGCGGGATAACCCACGTTTGTTGCAGGCCCGTACGCATATTGATCTGGTTTTTGGTGATGTACGTAATCTATTGCCCATGATAAAAATATTGTTAATAGTACTTCCTAGGCGTGCTATCGGAGTCAAATGAAACCCAAACATGAAAATATGAACGTCAACAAGCAAAGGGCGCGATTTCTTTCCATGAAAACCAAAATGACGCGTGACTTACTTACAAAAACAAAGTTGGCAAGAGTGGAGTTTCAAACGTACCAATAGCAAGCGATTATATGAACCCTACAAACAGTATTTTTTTCACTTTTGCTGGTTCTGGTTCATATTTTCGTGTTGGCGTTTCATTTGACGCCGGTAGTACATATAACAGGGCTAATAACAATTTCTTTAATTTTACCTATTTTAAAGTTTCCTAAAAAAAGCAATAAACCTGTTGAAGTATGCATTTTTTTATCTACGTTGTTGCCCTAAAAAATACCCAAAATCATTCGTTAAACTTTTCGTAGCAATTCTCCAAAAGGGCCAACAGAATTTCGGCCGTTCTACCTTCATGAAGTAAAATTGGTTGACGAGTGGTTTAAAACTCCACCCCATACCAATGAACCTAACTTCTTAAAATCTTGGAAATGCATGGCTCCTATGGTGTAAGAGATTATTTAGGTTCTGTTTTTTTTAGGATATTCATAAAATAGAGCACTAAATATCCGCGCAACAGCCTCTTCCGCTAAAACTTCATTGCTTCTTTACTGTACAGTAATTTCAGACCATGCTTGCTAACATTCTTTTCTCCTAATAATAATTTTTGTGCTTCCCCCTGTTTATAGCACTCGAACCTTTTTCCTGAGATAATATTGCATACTTTCTTGTTCTAGTGTTTTCATATTCAGTTCGCGTGCTAAACTGACCCGTACCTCGACTACCTACATATTTTTAATAATATGTTCCCATTTACTAACAGGAGGTCCCCCCGACAGTTTTACTTTGGCACCTCCTTCTGTACTAATAACTACGTTTGATGTGTATGTACCAAAAGTTTTTAATAAATCCTTGAAACAGGTTTACTGCAGTCTTCTGCCGCTTCTGCAACTTAACTCTCTCTGCTCTCCGACCACAATCTTCCTCTCGTTCCTTGCTACTCAAATATTAAAAACTTGAAGTTTCCTCAACTCAATTCCAGTTTCCCGCGTTCGTACAGTTTGCGAGCTATGAGTATTGTTGTTAACACAGTTATGCTTGTCAAAAACTAGAATCCAACTTAAAGTAACTCAATAAAAATAAAGTCAAGCTAAGTATCCCATGAAGGATTGCTCTCATTGAAAACTAACCGCCAATCCAATTTGTTAATTTGGGTGAACGGCAAAACCCGGCGAGTTCACAACAGGAAACCCGAACGGCCTGCCGGCCACCATCCAGGTTTCAAGAATAAATAGGGAGTGTCTGTTATTTGAGATGTTGCAGAAATACTTTTTTTGCAAATATAATTCAGAATTGTAGTGCTACGTTTGGTAACAACTATGTGTATATCTGCTTTACGGCGGTCTTAGGACGCGTCTGGAATAGCTTAGAAGCGAGCACTTTTTGTATTTTTTTTCAGCGATGACTGATACGTATGCGTGGCACCGGCTGACATTAATTTTCCCATGGGTATCCATTCCTTGTAGCAGACGAATTGCCCTAAAAATTTCTCCCTGCTAGCTGTTATCCACCGCGGCGGCTTAGTGGCTTTATGGCGTTGTTCTGCTGAGCCCGAAGAAGCTAGTTCGATTACCGGCCACGGCGACGAGTTTTCTGAGGGAGGTGATAAGCGAAAACTCCCCACTGTTCGACCATTTAGCGCATGTTGATGATCTCCATGTGGCCAAATTAATACGGAGGCCTCCACTACGGCGCGCCTGATCACCTCTGCAGCCTGAGTGCGACATATAGGATGATCACATCAAATCTGCTAGCTAGAATAGAACATCAGTTCCACCTGATTCTGGTAAGCCCCTGTCTCAGACAGACAGAAAGCTGAAATTATTCATTTTGCACAACTTAATGGTGAGCCAATTGGAAGAAGTAACAATTACCGTAACACGTGCTCTGCCCATTTGTACCAACTGTTATATTGGAACACACGAACATCGATGGGTGCCGCTGCGACTAGTAAAGGTGTCAACCTAAGTCCATAAACGATGCTTCCAGAGACCGAACGCACTATACACCAAAACCAACATCGCCGCCGGTTGCCCGAATCAGCTTGTCGTTCTCGTGTGTGAACATCTGACGCGCGAAAATATCAATGTGACGGCACAAACACTTGCACAACAGACTGCTGATCACGCAGACATCGCGAGCCGTAAAGACTCAGCACGCATCGTACGAAGGAAGGAAGAGACAAAAACGTTATCAAACCAGCATCTCACCACTTCTTCAGTCTGGACACAACAACCGACATCTGCCGTTGCGGGTAAATTCCAATATCGGTTACTCTCTTTCTATGAGTTTAATTGATCTGGCGTGCTGTCTAATGATGTTCATCGCTATGGGCCTCGTGCGCTTGTATGGTGGCGCCACTGATGTGCTGTGTTCAGCGCCATCTTGCGGGCAACGGAGGCATAATTTCTGAAGTCCGTGAGCAAACGACGTCCGGAGGATAGTATTCCGCGCAGTACGATTATTAGAAGAGAAAGAAGAAATGACCGCTATTCTGTTGCCATGCGATACAAACAGCCAAACGGTACTTTATTAAATAGAATATGGTTCGCAAAGGCGACAGGAAAGCGATGCATCACACAAAAAACGTTCTAAACAAGCGCGGGATTGTCTCCGCTCCGCGCAGCGCGGGACAACCCTGTCATTTCGCAACGGCTTCCACTGAACACCAGCAGCGCCGCCCAAATAAAAGATAAAAATAAAAAGACGGAAGCCCGCGATGTTACCAAGAGAACGAGAGGAGTGCAGGAGTGTGCGTCTGTGTGTGCATCGCCTCCCGGAAGCGATAATGTATGTGTGAGGGAGGGTGTGATCGCTCCACCTGTGGAAAATTTTTGTGGGGCCGCCGGCCCCCGAAGAGCATGAAATAACGGCATAACGTCCCAACGACGCCAGCAACGCCTTGGTTGCTGTGGTCGCTTTGGTGGATTTGATTTATTAGATCAGTACGGCTGGGTTAGAACTGCTGGCATAACCAAGCAGTTGGCGGACAGCTTATTGTGAGGAGAAGACCGACTACGCGACTTCATGGTGCTTGCAGAATCGTACATGTCAGGAAGTGATTTGATGTGTTGTGTGTGCGAAATCGCGGCGAAAGGTTTGTGTGTATATTGCGACACCAAGGATAGCGGCTTCAAGAGCCCGAAGATTCAGGTTTGTAGAGGCAGGTATTTGAAAATGCCAACTGCTTGAGTAAACTCTACCTCAAACTGCTGAAACTACGATGAGTTCGTTGGACGGGCTTATGAAAATATCGCAATACTTTTTGAAGTGCTAGGTTTATAAATGCGTACTTAATATGCGAATACTTTTAGACGTAGATGCGCGAGACGAGGCTTTCATGAAAGCCTCTGAATGTTTATTTACCTTGTTTATCGCTCGACATAGACACGGGCACAGATGTGGTAGATCGAACAACAGGAGCTGTAATTGTGCACGAATGATTCCTCTCGCATTCGGAGTGCCCTTGATAAAATAAGACCATTTTGAATAATGGAGATTGTTTCAAAGCTGACAGAGTTGTACGTGATGATTGTGTGACTACGCTGGCATGACTACATGCCAGCGTGAATATTGTGCTGGTGCAAGTTATCTTTGTCAGAAAAAATATTTTGCGCAACAAGCCCCACTTGAACTCGCTTTTCAAGCGCAAACTACAAGTTGTACATGTCTGAGATATTTGAGAGTCCTTTCAAAAAAAGTGAGATGCGGTCTCCGAATTGTGGCTGGTGTGTGCCCATCTGTTTACGGTTTTGTCGCAGTGTAGCGTGACTATTTACGTTTCTGTTTTATATGAAGCTTTAAAGCTTCATATTTTGCTGGTATGACTACCTACAATTCAAGCATGCATATCCGTGGGTTGTTCCATGTATTTTCTTATGCGTGCACACCAAAGGCTATTTGAGGAGCTACAAAATTATGCACTGGATACACGGCATTTTTTTTACGCGGTCTTACGCCAAGTAGCGTGCACATACGAAATGCATTTATGGATCTGTTCTTTTTATTTCATTTTCGGCTACTATGTGCTTCGTGAACGTCGGCGTCGCAGGCAGCTTATCCGTGTACTGTCGTCTGCTTTTATTGGAGAAGAGGCGCTTTCTAAATTATTTCGGCTTGTATTGCCGCACAACTCGTCAGCGTAATATTTCTATTATTATAATAACTGTGAATTTAAAAAAAAAACGTGGTAATTGTTGTATACTTATTTTACGGTTGTTGTTTAAATTAAGCCGCGTAGCGAACTGCTGTATATGTTTATTTTGTTCTTCAGAAAAAATTCCGCCGCCGCTCCCAGGTGGCGCCACATGTTTATTTGAAACTGCAGTGCACGAGGCCCATAAACAACATAGCTACTGATTGGTGCTATTCCAAGCAGCTTTGCTGGGCCTCCGATTCGAGAGAATCACTGAAATTTGTAACCGTAATTATTGTGCTTTACTGGGATATCTAAGGGATTCTTTTGTGTTGTGGGACCGTATTGTTGAGATTCATTGGTTTTGTAGTGAAGGAGCAGTTGCCGATTGTGCCGCTTCCTCTGAGCCTGTTTTGACATCCATCAGAAAAGCGTCCACCGCCACCGGGAATCCACCCCGCCCCTTAACCATGAGCAATTATTTTAGGCCGGATTGGGGGTCGAACCCATGTCCATGTGCTCTGCTGCCCAACTCCTTAGGAACTAAGCCAGCGCGGCGGGTAACCAGAATAAACAAGTTAAGAAACATAAGGAAGTCGAATAAATTTTGACGCTCCGACATAAACGAACTCTTATCAACTTCGGGTACGGGCTTCCTCTCTTCCTTCGCGTCTGGAAGCACTCCGAAAGGTACAGTTATTACTAGCATGAAGCGGCACATCGTGATTTGCTCGTCGCGGCAAATACGCCTCCGTTTTATAGCCAAGCTTTACTAGTTTAGATCAGTGGTTTCGCGGAGGATACGGAAGGTAAGCTTCAAACGTGCGGGTAGACGCGCGTTTTTTTCTCTACTATTTTTACTCCAAATGCGGAAGCTATAGAATTGCTCAAATGTGCATTTCGTTTTCTTCTAGCGTGTGTAGTTTGTGAGAAAAAAATTGCAAAGGTGGCGCTGGGTGACCGCGGTTTCCGGCAGCTGCAGTTTTTTTCCAAATTAAGGCGTTTCCGCACGCAAGGTGTAATATTTATGACTAAAGGTCGTTCATGTCGGAGCGTCAAAATTTATTCGAGTTCCTTATGTTTCTTAACTGGTTTATTCTAGTTACCCGCCGCGCTGGCTTAGTTCATAAGGAGTTGGGCCGCAGAGCACGTGGACACGGGTTCGACCCCCAACCTCGATGAAAAACAGTTCGAAGCAAATTTTCATTTTTTCGCTAACAAAAACCGACCAGATACTATGTTATCACTAAACTTGACTCCTTGATAAGTGATACGCAATGTCGGCCAGACAGTTCTAATTATATCTTTCAATATCGGTTCTCTAGAAAAGCATAAATGTACACAAACAAAGATTTACTGTGGTGCTTTTTTCAAAAAAACCTAACTTAAGAAATAAAAACAAAAACCCTTGTAAATTGATCACAATCGCGGCTAGAAGGCTACTCAAGAAGGCTAAGAATATTGCTTAAAAACATGTTCCCTTATTTGGTTCGTACCAAAATTTATAGGAGACTGAACTAATGCACTTGAGGCGCGTCCCCGAGAAGTCTGCTCCGCTAAAGCTGCGCCTCCTTGGCTTAACGATTGGCAATAAAGTGTCTCTTCTCATTCTGCGGCAACAGCAGAGAATTTTCGCATTATCTGTACTCCTAAAGAATTCCGGTGCCTAATTTTTTTTTTGTGATGTTTCACTCAGTAAGCACTACCAAAGGGGCTCCTGTAGCGGAGACACAATAAAGCGCGCCTTTGGGGATGCCACTTTTTTTAGCACAAAGAGCAGGGTAACAAAACAAATAGCTGACCCCGTGCCGGGCAGCTGGGGAAAAAAAGGGGGTCATTCACCACCTAAACGTGAATAGTTAAAAACTCATTGCTTCTCCTCAACTAGCGCATTTCCACGGGCGCACCCGTTTGGCGCACCGTAACAAGAAAATGCTCTTTGTCTGTGCCGACGGTACAGATTCACCGACCAATCAACTCACCTGATGGCCGCAAACCAAAAGCGAGCAGCGGCTCTTGCGCGACCATACTGGGCATTCCTCAAACGCGTTAACTCATGTTGAGGCTACAGATTAAGAGGTGGTTGAGGTGGCTCAATAACAGGTTGAGCTGTCTAAAATATATTGCCAGTGCTTACAAATCAGTCGTGTCTATTCTTCGGTCTTGTATCCCCACTTCAAGGGCGACCTTTCATTTCCCGTTACAAGAAGCTTGGTACTTCGTGTTTGATTATGATAGCGTCCAAGTTGTAGCATTATTGATATAAGCATTTCCCATTCTTATTCAGGTTATGATCATGTCTTATGAGAGGCTTAAAAGAATAGAAATGCTTTTGAATATCAGCCATGTTGAAATTAGTGTCCGCGTTATTTAACTTTGATAGCCTTTGTCGAAAAAGCTTGGACCTATTATTTTTACTGTTTGAGTACTTTACTAGAGCCGTGACCACAAATACGTTGTAACTAATTGCATGCAAACTTTTGCATGCCGTAGGACTATATTGGTTAGTCTTGACATGTTTCCGACCTTGAAACGATTTGCAGCTGTGATGACTGACTGACATCCCCCGGCCGCGACAACGCGCAAGCAGACGACGGAAACGAACCGGCGGCCAAAGATGAGAAAGAGGAAGACTCCCGGGAGCACGTTGAGCGGGGAGCACGAGAGGGGAGTGTGCCGCCGGAGGCGAGCTACCAGACAGCGCTAAAGGAACGGGCGCAAGGATTCCTCTCGGGAGGCGGTTCGAGGGCAAGCCAGGAGCGTGCTTGCGCCGTGCTCCGAGAATCGTCCCGGGAGCTGTTCCGGTGTCCCCCTGCTGCAACGCGGGGTGCCTGTTCCCGCTGGCGAGATCCGGAGGCGTGTTCCGGGCCAAGATTCGCGGGGGAGGCCTAGAGTGGCCAAGAACTAGCGCGGGCATCGGCATTCTGTACCTGCGACCACCACGTCTCAACAGGCGACGTTCCACCGACGTTCCTGAAGTTCCATCGACGTCATCCCGCCCAGCGTCAAATAAACTGGAACGTGAGCGTGTCACTCGTTTTTTCCCTTCCGTGTGAACTTTGGTTCGGACTTGAGTGTTATTCGTTCCTCCGCGTTGCGCGTGTGCTGCTTTTTGTTGCTGATCAAGTCACCAGTTCTTTCCGAGTGTTCCTGTGTTCTCAAAAGAATATATGTCTTTTTAGTTGTGCTGAACCCATGGCGTCACTTTTCGTTGATCCTGCTCCGTGAGCCACACGCCCGCCTGCTTAACACACGGCTTCACAATTTCTGGCGTCCGCGACAGGACTGCGTGCTCTAATTCCGTCTTGAGACTAAGCAGGCCAGTGGGTGTGGCAAGCGAGGATGGATCTAGGGAAAGTTGATGCCCATCGGGAAGGAGTTAGGACTGTCCGGTCCAGCTCAAGAAGAATGGGTCGATGAGGAACGCACGAAAAAAAGGGACCGTCGCGCAACTGAACGCGAGGCGGCTAAAGAAGCGGCAATACTAGCGCAGAAGACAGAGTCCGAGACCAGATCGCGCATTGAGGCTGAACGGGCCCTGGTAGAACTTAAGCTGCGGCTTCGGGAAGGGTCGAAGAGTTCTAACGAAGTGGGAGGCGGCCCCGCGCCTAATGCAGCACAAGGCGTCCACAGCACTCACAAGTTTATTCCTGTCTTCAACGAGGATCGGGATAAGCTTGCCGATACATCCAGCGTTTTGAGAGGGTGGCAACCACTCAAGGGTGGCCCTGAGACAAGTGGGCGTGTCCCTACACTGTGCTTGACTGGTGAAGCGCTCCGTGCCGGGTTTGTCGCATGTCTTCCTATGATGCTACGAATTACCCTACACTTACGCTCACTCTGCTGCACAGGTTCAGATACACCGAGGAGGGCTACAGATGCAAGTTTAGGGAGTCCAAGCCACAGAACTCGGAGACAGGCCGTCATTTTGCGGCCCGCCTACTCGGCTACTTCGACAATTGGCAGGATGTCTAGAACGGAGAAGACGTACGTAGCGCTCCGAGACAAAATGGTGCCTGAGTAATTCCTCAATAGCTGTCACGAGAAGCTAGCCATTTTTCTCAAACAGAGGGGCTACAAAAACCTGGACCAGCTAGTCGAAACCGCCGACCACTATCTTGAAGCGCAAGGTCTCACCAACTTGGCAAGAAGCCGAGAAGACGATTGGGGCTGGCAGCCTAAAGTCGACAGGCCTTCTGACCAGGAGTATCCTAAGACGAGGACTTACTGCTTTTTATGTAATAAGCAGGGCCATCAGCCACCTGATTGTTGGATGAAGTCGACGTCTCCGGGTTCCAGCCAGCCCAGCAAGAAGAATGCCTTGTGCTTGAGTGGCCGCAACTCGGACACCAGGCTGGAGCTGGCGCAAACCTGCCCGAGAACGAGGGTCAAGCATGTGGCAATCCCGCAATAGTGGCGGGGGACAATCTCACGGGATGGACATGTGCCGGCTGAGGAAGATGTGGGGCGAGACGAGCTCGGGGAGGACATGGCGGACTCGGCTGGGCTAGGTGTGCGCATCCAGATCGGCTGAGAAATGGACCTTGGCGGAGCGGGACTTCCAGTAAAGGTGTGCTTTAGGGGGCGCAGTGTCTTCCTGGGGAACTGCGGCCGGGGCAAGAACCCCGGTACCACAAGCAGCAAGCTCAATGCCTGGACCCAATTCCTTTGAGATGGAAGCACCGACCAAGTTTCAATGACGACAGGCTTCGCCAAAGTATGACTACAAAAAATGACCGAAGGTGTCTCACGAAAGATAGCCGGTAATAGCAAGCACGGTTCTTAGAGAAGGCATCGTTCGCGTCCCCGAAGACCTGCGTGGTCGAAACCTGCCGTCGTCTTCGCCAGCTGCAGCAGGGTTAAAGACCCACATCCGCAACAACGCGGCAAAAAGCGAGGCTCCGAGAACAATGCCGCAGGTACCTGCCGTTGCTGACAGCCCCTGCACTATCACCTCTGCTGACTATGTGCACTACAGCAGCAAGACCCTTGTCTCCGAAAGTTTTTCGGCGAGGTCGGCAGAAAGGTGACATTCAACGAAGCGGTGATCGCGTCCGTGAAGACTGGTGGTATTCTTTATCGACGGCATCAGTTGCCCTCCGTAAAAGGAAGAAAGCAACTCGTCGTCCCCCAGGAACTACGAGGCATCGTCTTGGAAAAGGCCCATCAAGGAACCCTCGGCAGTCACAGGGGTATCAGGCGAACCATGGAGAGCGTCTGCAAGGACTTCTACTGGCCTGGGACACAAGCTGACACTGCATGCTTCGTAAAAGTTGTGTTGCATGTGTCAGAGGGCTGCGCCTAACACCGAGTAGCCACGGGATATCGTGGCGGAGATCGAGGCATTTCGGCATGTTGCCATCGATCTGGTCGTCCACCTCTCACCCAGCGCCGATAACAGCAAACCATCCAAATGGTCAAGATGCCACACACCCAACGACGAAGTTGCGGTGTGCATTTCATTCTAACTCCTGCACTATTACCGACTGCTCATGCCGATTAACCCGTACATTCCCAGCAACTGACAGAGTAGGCACGGAAGAGGGCACCTTTTTTTAAGTAGGCAGTTTATTCTATAGAGTGGATTTAAAAGAGTGGCAAATGCTGTTTTTTTGTTGGTTTCCTTTCATTGGGTTAGAGACAGAACATGCTTCAGTGCCATACGTCTCGTCGTGGCCGTGCTAACATTCTGTGCCGAGTTTTGTTTGCCCAAACAAACCTCTCGGGCAGGGGGTGAATGTGATGACTGACATCCCCCGACCGCGACAACGCGCAAGCAGACGCCGGAAACGAACCGGCGGTGAAAGATGAGAAAGACTAATAGTACCGGGAGCACCTTTATCGAGGAGCAGGAGAGGGGAGTGTCCCGCCGGAGGAGACCTACCAGACAACGCTTTAAAAAACGGGCGCAAGGACTCCTCTCGGGAGGCGGTTCGAGGGCAAGCCAGGAGCGTGCTTGCGCCGTGCTCCGAGAATCGTCCCGGGAGCTCTTCCGGGGCTCCTCTGCTGCAACGCGGGGTGCCTGTTCCAGCTGGCGTGATCCGGAGGCATGATCCGAAGATTCGGGGCGAGGCCTAGAGTGGCCAAGAACTAGCGCGGGCATCGACATTCTGCACCTGCGACCACCACGTCTCAACACGCGACGTTCCACCGACGTTCCTCACGTTCCATCGACGTGATCCCGCCCAGCGTCAAATAGAATGGAACGTGAGCGTGTCCCCTCGTTTTTCCCTTCCGCGCGAACTTCGGTTCGGACTTGAGTGTTCTTCGTTCGTCCGTGTTGTGCGTGTGCTGCTTTTTGTTGCCGATCAAGCCGCCAGTTCTTTTCCATAGTGTTTCTGTGTCATCAAAAGAATATATGTTTTTTTAGTTGTGCTTAACCCATGGCATCACTTGTCGTTGATCCTCCTCCGCGAACCACACTCCCGCCTGCTTAACGCGGGGCCTTACAGGAGCCGATACGTTTTTTTTTGTTTCCACACTTGGCCCATTTTAAATAAAGTGTCTCCTTTTAACCAGGTTGCCAGTACGGTGTCAGGTACGGCAATCAGCACACCAAATAAACTCTTTTTTTTGTTACCCTGCTCTTTATTTTTTCCGAGAGAAACTTACGCTCCCAAATGCGTGAGTTGTGGCTCGTCTTCTCCACCGGTGTTGCTGTGCTAACCCTTATTCACTGAATCATCGCCAATAAGCAGGATTAAAAACACCAATTTCTTTGTTAAGAGGACGTAAAAAGTTCAAAAGTCTCTGGTGTGACGGCCGAAAGCTAAGAGCCATTTTTTTTTCGAAGCGCGAAATGAGAAAACCACAGATCTAGAGGAGCACGAGGCACGAGAACGCGCCTCAAATGCATTAGTTCAGCCGCCTATAACTTCGCTACGAACTAAATATAATAACATGTTTTAAGCATGATTTAGGCGTTCTTAAGAAGCCTCGGTTGCGTGAATTTAAAAATATTTGAGAGGTTTTTATTTTGATTTTTGGAGCCAAGCGTTTTTTTTTAATCACTGCAGCCAACCTTGTTTTGTGCATATTTTTTACCTGTTCTAGAGAAGCGATATTTTACAGGCATGATTAGAAATGTCTTGCGACATCGCTAATAACTTACAACTATGTAATTATGGCAGGTACACATATAAAAGGACACATTCCTTAGCGTAAATATGAAAGGCAATCTAGCGTTATGTCGGATTTCACTTTTTTGTTAATTTTAGTTAGCTGCTGAACACAACCTTTGCTTTGAAATGTTTGTAATTTTGATGCAGTTTTTGTTTTCAAAGTCTAGTCAGAAGATTACACACTGTTATGCTCAAAGCCCCAAACGTGGATAAAACGGCAGCTGCCGTAAGCCGGAGTTCACACATACTACCTTTGCGGTGTTTTTTCTCGCAAAGTACGCACGCTACAGGGATACAAATGACATTTTTTACTATACCTTGGCTTCAGCATAACTCATGACAATATGAAAAAAAACTAAAAATGTGCGCGGAGGCGTGTTAAATTTCTCGTGGAAACGCCGGAGGGTGCAAACTTTCTACACCAGCTGCAGTTTGGTAAACTGGGCTCCCAATCACGCGACTACATTACTAACAAACCCGGTAAATTGTCTAACCGCAAGCCTAGCCTAGGTACTACACCTTTATTTGTCCGCACTCTCCTATACAAAAACCAATCTGCACAAATTCAAAAACCTCCATAAAAAAACGTAGACTTCAAGGGTGTGAGTTCTTCACAGAATATTTCGGTAAGTGTCTAAGCAAGTTGGGTTATTTTTTTTTTCCAAGGTTTAATTTTTTTTTCTTTCTGTGATTTAAAGTAAAATACTACACTGCACGTCATTAGCCCTGCCAGTAGGTGGGTCATTAAAAGCCCCCCGCGGTCCGTTATTAAAGCAGCCGGGGGGCGCTTTGGCCGTCTCCCCACTGTCAGCCCCTGGTTTTCGGCATGTTCACGATTGGGATTTACCGTTTCTGTGCGTTGCAAGTAGATTTGTATGTGGTGCAGCCACACTGTTCGCACATGTGGCGCATTTACGAGATTGTAAACGTTTTGGCGCATTCTTTTTATAGTACATTCCGTCTGCTTAAGGGTGAGGTGTGTGTAAGAGATCAGCGTCGCGAAAGCGGCGTTTGCATGAAGCTGATTGCAATTCAACTGCTCAAACATTTACTGGCAATCTTCGTAATCAGCGTTTCGTCAGACGGTCATGCTGCGGCTGTACACTATCATGAAAAATTTTGGGTTTTGGGGGCTCACGAAATCAAGCAAAGCACTCATACCTCAAAGCACGCCAGTTACACTTGAGAATAACTTACCACAGATATTGATCACAGCCCTGAACGAGCCAATGGGCCATAATTTTACGAACATTCAACGAAAGATGCATGGTGAATTATACAGAAGTATATCCTGGGGTCAGCACACAACAAAAATTTAATACTCCGTTGCCTAGTCCTGAGGTGAACGCTCCCGAACAGCTATAATCTGCAGCAATACCCTCCGCCAACATATTAAACATCGAGCCTGCATAAATTAGAAGAAGCTAGTATTAGAGGGCCTTTTCAGGTATCACACTGTTCCAAAGACAGCTTTTACCATTAGTAAGCTGCTTTTGCTGCGCTTCAAAAAATTGTTCCGCCTACTGATCAGCCGTTTGTCGAAGTCGAAAACAAAAACCTGGCTGAATACTAAAACGTTGATTCGTTCATTTTGGTCCGCATTCGGAGGCAACGTTAGTTAAGCACCACCCAACTACCCCCCTTCTCCCTCGTCTCCTGCTAAATAGCAGAGCATTTCGCATCTCATTGGGTCTGGTGAGTCCTACCTGGTTAAGGTAGAGATGAACACCTTTAGAGTTTCCAAAGCTGCACTGTTTTTTTTTCGTTCCCGTACAAGCTATTTGGTTCTGCCATATTTGCAGACTGTATACTATTCCGTGGTTTAATTACTTTCCTTCGTTCTTACTAGATTCCGTTAATGTCGCCTACGAAACAATACAGAGTCTTGCACGATGCTTAACATTTTTTTGTAGATTTTATTCCATGAAAGGCACAAGTTGTTGTCAGGAATTGGCTCATCACATCCCCGAAATTTATTTTTCTACGACATAGAAAACTATTCGAAATGAAGCTGCATTCGTTGTGTGCGCTGCAAGATGAAACTAACCCTCTGCAGTATAACATCTAAGCTACGCCTCAAAATAATTCATTTGTGCCTGACGAGGTGAGAGGGGACAGTGGCGGTATGCTGCTTCCGTCGCAGATGGCTGTAAGAGCGGCAAGGAAGGATACAGAATCACGACCCCCGGATAGTATTTCGTTGTTGTTCGCGCTGTGTTCTAAGCCACACCTGTTTTTGTGAAGTAGCCTACACGCAAAAACTGCGTCTAGGCGTCATCGTTACTATTTTTGTGTGGCAGGGAATGGCAAAAAGAAGCGAATAGAAGCAAAACACTGCATCAGCCTTTATAGCCAAAGAGGGCTCGCCCGATGGCTCTGCGAGAAGGTGTGGCCGGTGGCGCAGCCATCGCGAAGCACGAGGCGTAGGGCGATTGAGCGTCGTTACCAATGATGTACTTATCTTCAGGTGCAAGGGTACTGCAGGGTTCGTCCATTCTCCCTGGTTTTTAAAGACTACAGTCTTTCTTGGGCTACTCGAACTGGAAAATTTTGGTGTGTCTGTCAGTCAATTCAGTTAGCCGGCCAAAGTGGTTTTAGTATATGGTGCGCAATAGTCTTGAATACCCACAGCCAAATCTAAATCCGAAAGCAATGTTCATATTTGTCAAGGTTGTTGAACAGAGTAAAACCTTACGCAAATATGAGGCACAAAATCTACACACGAGGGATATTCGCGGTGTTCCGTTAATGATGCTTGATTTTTGGGGGGGCAAATGTCTATGTCCACTGCAGAAAAAAAATTACTTCGTCGCAGCTGCGCCGCGCCACTATAACTTCTGGCGGGAGTTTTAAGAAATAAACCCGGGCCCGAGTTGCGAAACGTTCCGCAAGATAGGTTCCACCTTCCGCTTCGAACCCACGTCAATTAAGGAAAAGTCGTTGTATAAACGTTCAAGTAGGGCGCTTGGACTCATGCGCGTCTCCGCGGTAAGGCAGCACTGCACCAGTAAGAGACGGTAAATTTAAATTGACATGAGCAAAACCCCCCGCGTATTTTTCTTGGAAAAAAGTGCTACGGGAGGCATATACTTGGAAAATGTCGACGAAACCCTTGTCTTTGTCGACATTTGCAACGAAAGGTGCAGATACGCGGCTATTTTTTTGGTTTTTGTGGCGAAGAACGTTACGGGCTCGGGGAGTTGGCAAACCTGTCATCATCGTCGTCGTATTTGTCGTCGTGTAATCGTCGTCTCATGTAGTCACGGTACTAAAATGCTGGGAATCTCGTCTTGGCCTCGCGCTGGAGCGCTTAGTAACGTTGTTCTTGTCCTTGTCCTAGTTGTTCTTGTTGTTGATGTCTTGTTGTTCTTTTGCTCTTTTTTTTCTTTTTTTTTCTTGTTCTTGTTGTTCCTGTCTTGTTGTTCTTTTTCTTTTTCCAGTTCTAGTTTTTTTAGTTTTTCTTTGTCTTTTTTTCTTCTTCTTCTTGTTCTTGTGTTTTCTTGTTCTTCTTCTCTGGTTCTAGTTTTTTTGTTGTTCTTATT
>CM023453.1:153259624-153360006 GCA_013339765.2 Haemaphysalis longicornis | reverse complement strand
GGGTTTCAGAGAAGATGCAAGATTTTTTTATAAACACCGAGGCGAATCATACGACAGTATGCTAAAGTACGTTTCTCTGGTCACGAGTATAAGCTGGCGTTGACTTAAAACAACACGCCAAGGGCTCGCCAACTTGCGTCAGATGGCAATGACATGAGCCCTCAGCGATCAGAGGCCTGCTAAGGCTTTTTTGAAGTCAAATGTTTCCGCTAATGCCACCAAAATGACGTCACTTTCTGACTGGATCTTGCGTCACATCCTGTTTATTTTTTGTTCCGCCGGAAGTGTTCCCTCCTCACACAGATGGCGCTAAGCCCCATGAGCAGCTTAAGAGCCGCCATTTTCTGAACGTATGGGCTTCTATAGAAGCTTCGCTACCAGTTATATTTACCTTGCGTGATATTCGTTGGCCACAATATCGTGTTGTACGGAGCTTACAAGGCTCTTGATTCAACGAGTGATTATCTAGCAAAATTGCATGTGCACACCTCACAACAGAACGATTTAAAAGTAATAACAAATTAGATTTCTTTCTTCCTGACATTGATTGGCAAAGCGTACAAAGTGGCTCTGATTCTGTTATTATTTGTTGTGGATTGACATTATGATTGACCACAAGTTGTCGTTGATCCTGCACGTGTTACAAACTCGACATCTTCATTGCTTGATCTGGCATTTTACATCGATGAATTGTTCAGTACGACGTGTCTATTATCGCTGACATGCAATACCGCAGTTTGGATAGTGTTTCCGTCCTTGCATATAAGCCGCTCTTAGATAGGACCGTCATGAAAATGGCTACTATTTTGCGCGTGCCGAAGACTAGGATTTTTTAGTAATTGAATGATGTTTTGGCCCCGTTTTGTGGTGACGACGACGAGCAACAGTTGGAGAAATTGAACAACCTCTAAGTTTTGTTCGGGTGCATTCATTAACAATAAACTAAAAAACAGCACTAAGTTCATGCTGTCGGTCACGAGTTGTATATTGCAGTTACAAGAATACGCCGAACGTCTAAGGAAAAGACAGCAGATTCCCATAGTCTCGGTGAAGTTAAGTCGGCGTTACATGGAGCGATTCCCCTCGAGAAGAGCATTCATTTTATACGACACTGGTTAATTTTATTAAAGATGACCCGCAGAAGTCTCGAACCTACATTAGCGATCACAAAAAAACTATTTATGAAATTTTCGTGTACGGTTCTGTGTCAGTTTGGAAAGCAATTGCTGTATATTTCATTTTCATTTTGTAGCGCTTTTCGCCAGTCTTCACAGTATTCAACTGCTGAATCTATTCCAGATATTCCAGCAGGTAATTTATTCTCATAAGAAGCGGTTTTAAACCTGGCTGTTTGAATAAAATAAAATGTTCCTGTGGGCCTGAGGCCATATCAAATGCATTTTTCCGACAGTACGCCGCGCACTTGTATAAACACGTTGCTACAACTTTTGAGGCTTCGGTCACAACTGCAACGCTGCCTAAACAATTGATAATTGCTCGTGTCAAGAAATTTTTCAAGACGGGAGAGCCGCTTCTTGTCTCCATCTATCGGCCAATCTTGATTATATGATTTTCAAGCAAATGTTACAACAAATTGTCACCACATTGATATCAACACACCTAGATGAGCACACCACTTAATCTCTGTATCAGCATCGCTTTCGGAAAGCCTCCTTAGCAACCACTCAGTTATATACCGTCATTTATTCTCTTGCATCCGTGATTGATAGAGGTGGCCAAGGCGACGTCAAATTCTTAAACGTTTGCAAAGATTTCGACTGCCTCTCTGATAACGAACTGATTGTTGATAAAGAGCTTATTCGACTTAATTTGGTGTTAGCTTCGGTTTCTAACTATGTGTCTGAGAGCGCCTAGTTTGTCAGCATTATTGGTCAAAATTTATTTCTTCTGGGGGATACTTCAGGTGTTCCACAGGGCGGTGTTCTCGGCCCCTGCTGTTTTTTTATTGTCGTGAAATAGTTAATTGTGTAAATCCAGCTGCAATATACCTCTATTTGCAGGTCATTGTATTCTGTTAACCACGATAGCCAATGCTGATGACCAAGCAGCTCTCCAGTAGGCTGTAAACAATAAGTAGATTTATGGTGCAAAATATGAGGGATGAAACTAAACTCGGATTAATCAGTTCTGCTTCGCGTCACTAACACAAAAACTTCACCATATTCCCGTAGGGGAACCCCGAGTAGTATGCGAAGAAGCCATAGGGTCGACTCAAGTCTTACGCCTTTAGGTTGTCCGCAGACATCATGCTCACCTCGTCTATGATCACTCATTTCACGTTGCGGAAGGCCCCGCGGAAGGTGTTCAACTCGCTGGCGCTGAGGCCTCCGTCCTTGTTGGGACCGGTGGTCTTCCGAGAGAGCTTGAAACCCGCGTGCACCGTGGTTCCCCCTACTGCCACAGCCGCCTTTCCGGTGCTCGCGCAGATGACGAACGCGTTGTAGGTCGTGTTGTTGCCGGTGTTGCTGTACCGGTTGTAGAGGTACATGGCAAACCGGAGGAATAACGTCTTGCCGCAACCCGGCCGGTCTGGTGAAGAAGACCCGTAACGGAGGTGCTGACGGCGTCGTCTCCTGTGGATGATCTCGCGCAGTAGCTCATTTTGTTCCGCGTTTCTCATCCTGATAAAGGGTTTGTAGTGCTCGTCCCGGTTCCTGTTGTCCTGGCGCTTGCGCATCGCAGCGCACGGACTCGCGTGTTTGATCAGGCACACCAAGTCTTGGCTCGGGAGGAGGACGGCGTCTTCGTGTTCCGGGTGGACGATCACGGCAGGAGTAGGTCCTGCTGTTTCTTCTTTTTGGGATCTAACTGTGCCCTCTTCTCTGTGGCACTGTCGAGGCGCTGACACTAGCGTTGACGCTGGCATTTCGTGGCGTTACCGGCGGCGTTGCCCGTGACACTCATCGCGGCGTTGCGGGAGGAGGGTCCCCGATGGGACGATGACGACGGTGGTTGAACGCGAAGCTATCTCGTGACGGATTCTTTGTTTGACCAATCCTTACAGGCATCCTGCCACAATCATCATCAGCGGTGCCTGGGCGGGCATGCGCAGTGGGGGTGTGAACGGCGCACAACAGCGCACACACAACGGCGGAGGAAACAGGCGCCTCCATAAGCTGCTTCGCATCTAAAAGCCAATACTAACAAAAGGCAAACTGTTGATGCCTTTTTTACACAAGCATCAACAGCTTCGCTTAAGACAATTTTCGCCAATCGGAGACCCGGCGACCAAATAGGGCGTGATGACTCCGTGATACACTGCGCCACCTGTGTTTTGCCGCCTGAAACGCGCGATGACACTATACAGAAAGAGGAATCGGAATACGGCAATTGGGGAGAAGTGGCGCCCTTTTGGTGGACCCGATTCAGTAAAGCTGCCGTTCTAAGTTGGTCATGGCGCTGCCATAAGTACAAGTTGTTTTTGTTTGCCGCACCGAGAGTCCAGGAGTACAGATATCGCGATCTGGGAGCATTCAAATGAAGCTGAGGGGCATGTGGATGGCGACTCTCGTCGTACGACCTGAGGTGGCGATATCCCTATGGACGGCGCGGCAAAATTGACCATATTTTTGATTCCAGTTATCTGTGAGCTGCAGAAAAAATGACTCTCCATGCCCCGTTGCAGTGTCAGTGTAGATATCCGCACTAAAACAAATATCCTGTCTCTGAGTAACAACGGCACGCCATCTTAAAACCACAGTAAATTGGTTTGTTTTGTATGCATTCATTCATGACGTTTTGGCTTTGAATTGATCATGTGCTCTCGGCATACTACTGCTTTGTCTGAGAAAGCACAGCTTGAAACGCCTAATTGCAATGGTCGATAAGAGGACGCACTTTATAGGCCTTAGAAAAATTGAGCTCCTCTCTACCCGCTCAGACTCATTGTCTGCAAAATCCTGATCGCTTTGAAGCTGCTCGAAGAAGTGAAGATGCATCACACTGGCAAAAAGGCACACCAAAGTCACCGTAGCGTTGGCAACAGTTCTCAGAGCTGGCAGCACGTGTTTACTGATTATTATGTTGACTCCAGGAACGCTTTTATTTCTTGGTCTGTTGGACATGTAAAAAACAATTTATTTTTGTTCTGAGTAGTGAATGCTCTGTTTAACAAGTACGTAGAGACTAGAGCATCGAAGTACATCACTGAAGAAACAAAATCTGGCGTGGCACCAGACCACTTTCTTCATCTTTGTCCAGTACACTTCACACCATCCAGTACAACATTCCAAGGTCATTTATAAATCATTTTTCTCTGTGGGGCTTTTCGTGGTGGTTTCATTTGTCGTGAGCTGCACGCACGCCAGTAGAGCAGAAGGTGCTGTGGTGGTCGGGAGAGACACTTTACGCCTGACGTGTTTACATAGGGGATTTAAAGGCCAGGGTTTATATGGGTGCTAAATGTTAGTCTCTGTCCCAATGTTATCAAACGTCTTTGCTTAAAAATTCTAAATCTTCACAGTCAAGTTGTAATGCGGGTTCATCATCGCTGTAATCAGTGAACATGATATGGTAAATAATTCCTACGACTGTAGCAATGTGCGCCGTTTAGCAGCCATCCTCGTGCGAGCCAAAAGGTGCGGTTAGGAAAGGTGAGAGGGCTAACTCGCAGAAACTGACAGAAAAATGAAAAAATTCCACCCATTTTTTCTGCAGCATTTCCTAAGTCAATATGGTACCAGCGGTGTTCACGCCAGCGTATTCTAAGCAGACCCGCAGTTCCGTCACGGTACGCGGGGACACATATGTCCCAAATGCCTTATTTTCCTATTAAAATACGATGCACGCCTCTTAAACCATCGGTTCAGTTATCTTCGGAATTAATCATTCTAACGAACGTATTTCGCCCATGTTGTGGCCCCATGTGTACCACCCTGGCACTCAAAAGATTTCAGAACATCAGGCACGCCGACAGCATCTCTGCGCGCTACGCGCAAGCAGGCAGCGTTTCCCGGTCCCCCACCTCACCCTCTCCCGTGAAGCCGCATCTGTGTCCGGAAAGCACAGACCTCCTCTCTTTACTCCATCCCGTATCACTCATACATGGCTTCCTCTCGCGTCCCACTTGCCCTACACCCAACTGCCCTTCCTACCCATCAGTACGACACCTTTACTGGGAGTGCCATCTGCCAGACCTACCACCACACCTGCGTTCCCGCATCGCTTCCTGGGAGCACTGGTTGAACCCGGGTCCTGGCGTAGATGTCAAATCGACGCAAGAACTTCTGGCGGCCCACTGCCTTCGTGTTAGTGCGAACCTCTGGGAGTTCTACGGACCAGCCGTCTCCTAATGAAGAGACTGTGGCACGACGGCCCGGACTAGGGCTGTTTAAAGAATAAAGTTCTCTCTCGCTCTCTCTCTCTCCTCTCTCTCCTCTCTCTCTCTCTCTGTGAAGTTGATCCATAACTGACGGCAAATATTTAAAAATATCTTTACTTACTTTTCCGCGTGAAAAACTTTGCACCCCCCTTCAGAATCACATTTTTTGCGGGTTTTCTAGTGGAGTTTTCCAACGAAACCTAATTCTCTCGCCATAGCCAGCCCAAGGGACGCGCGTGCGGAAGCTTATGCGCTCATTCACGCCGCGATCCCTTATTTACGCTCGCTTTAGTTGTGGGGACATTTGTTGTCCTGTTTAATGAAAGGGTTACCAATACTCACGCCAAAGAACTTTTGTTGTAGGACGTAAACTACCTGCCTTCAAAACCAGCAGTGGCAAAGTGTGAAAAATACGAAATAGCATGTGAACAAATACGTCAGAGGGGTATATATTTTTGTCGTATTCGAGCAGTTCAAACAGCCATAGCAGTTACTTTATTATCGTCAGTTTTTATGGTTACTTGAAAGAAATGTGGGCCGAAAATTATTTAGGCTGGTGTGGTATTTAAACTGCATATACTAAATGGTAAGCCCACCCAACCATAGCCTGCGTAGCTGTGTTGTGATATCCGGAGACTTCATGTGCAACGTAGCCGGTATCCCTTTGTGTGTATTTATTTTTGTAATGATCTCCTCAATGGTTTTGCGCCTGTATATGCACCGTGTGGGTACGAGCGAGTTGGTAATCCATTATAACTTTGTTGAGCGCAGCAAAGAGAACAGAGGACGAGGGATACAAGGACGAGCGCTCGTCCTTGTATCCCTCGTCCTCTGTTCTCTTTGCTGCGCTCAACAAAGTTATAATGTATATGCACGACACAAACATCCAACGCAGTGCACAAAAAGCCCCAGGGAGGGAATTTCGGGGGCCATGTAACGAGGGAGAGCGTTGTTTGAAATTCTTTGCCTTCTACTGCTGGTCGAGTTGTGTGATGTCAAAGCTTTCAACGGTAACCGCTCTACAAATCCATGTAAAGTTACACAAGGACAATGTTTAAACAAATGCTTTTCAAATTTAAAAGCTGAGTTTGCTATTAGTCCTGTATTTACACTGTCATCGTAAATGTTTTGGGGCGTACTTTTGATGACGATAAAATTTTGCATGCAATAAAAATAGTAAACAAGTCCTAAACTACATTTAAACTCAGCCTCCATGCTGGGGACGCCAATGTGGCGAAACATCTCGGGAGCGCTGCCCGTTGTTTACCGGTTAGGCGGCTCGATGAATCACCAGCAGACAATTTGCTGATAAGAGATGTCTGCATGTTGCAGATTACCACAGGAGGAACGTTTCCGGTGTGCTATTGTCATTGTACCCGGATCTTTGTAAATATTACAGCCATTCGGCCTGGAAATGGCGCAGCCAGACGAACCTGCTAGCTAAGTCAATGCTGCAGCATTTCATTTCACTTCATTTCATTTATTGCATCCCTAAGGCCCGAGGGCATTACATAAGGGGGGCACAAATACAAAAAAAAAACGGCAATTGGGGAAAATGCCGTTCCTTCATGCGTCTCTTGTGCTGTCGTATAGCCTTGCATATTTTACGACATGCAGGATCCTTGTTTCTTTTGTTTCATTAGGGGACTAGTAAATACGCTAAGTTTCTCATTTCGCACACCCATGACCACCGTGTAGCCCTTGTGCATTAAATTTCATTTATTGTTCATAAAAGTGGTAACGCTGTTATCGCCCCATAATCATCTGGATCAACCCTTTTCGCACAATAATACTGATGTTGGCAAATTTATGTTATTCATACGCTTAGGGGTGCCAAGCTTCCCTGCATTTTAACCTTTCATGTCAATCATGATATCATTTCTGCAGTTTACCGTTGTTGTAACCTGCCAGTTTACTTAAGTTACACGGTTAACTGGAGATTTCTTTACACCTACTATAATTAAACAGTGATTGAATTCGGGGTAAGTTTTTTTCAGCCGAGTTGCTCTTGTGCAGGACGAGCAACTCTCCACACGCTGCTTATGTACCAGATGCCGGTTGCACGATCCGACAAGAAAAGAGTCTGCATTGGCTCCATAGGTGAGGATGGACAGCTAAAGCGTTTTGCTCTTGCTGGGCTGCGAGTGTAGTAGGCTGAACTAATGGACTAAAAGATATTTTGTGAGAGTGAAATCAAAATATAAGAAGCGCACAACTTGAGATAGGTATTGGCCACCTACGAGCAACTAGCTGCTCAACTGATCACTCATGAGAAGGTATCGTATTGTACCTAATATAACCTGTAGCCCTCTTGAGCGGTATCTCGTGTGATAAAATGTTCATAGCAGCCGATTTAAATGGAAACTGCAGCTACAGATAAAATAGTTAGGTGCTTTCTCAGGGTGCCAGCTTTGCGTTTTTTTGTGTGAGCTGTGTGTAACCAGAGACAAGCGTGCCTCTTTTGCTGAGTGGTAAGAATGGCTTACCCCCTTTGCTTGTAGAACTGGTAGGTAGAATTTCTGTCAGCGAGAACTCACTCTGAATGAGACAAAAGTTGCGAAAACTGTACTATTCACCAAGTTTTTAACACCTTGATGGACCATGTTGTCGAAGATGAACAGAAATGTAGTCTGTATCGGCTCCATACGTCCTCATGGAAAAGCAACGGGTGTTCTGTATTTGCATCTGTTAGCGTAGGCACTTATAATTGGGACAACCTTTCAAAATAAATAAAAAGAATTAACAACTAGACCCTACCAGATGTGAACACGTCGATAAAACTACAAGCTCCAACGTCTGGGGATAAAGAATGCTGGCACAAGGAGAAACTTTTTTTGTAGCAGAAGCAATTAGTCGGGTGAAAATAAAGTGTTTTGCCAACTGTTTCCTTTTTGGTGGGTTTAGTTTTGTCATGTTGAGAAGGATGTGAGTATTCTTACAAGAGGTAAGTAAGAAATAAATTTTAAAGAGTTAACATCCCACTGCAGCAATAAAATACATTCTTTGGTGTAGGAACATATAATTATTAACAATAAATTTTAAAGAGTTGAACATCCCACTGCAGCAATAAAATACAATCTTTGGTGTAGGAACATGAATTATTAACAAACATTCAAAACGAAGAAAAAGTACAAGGGGACAGCTACCAGATCTGAAACGTCGATAAAAGTATAATCACCGAACGGCTGGGAGTGAAGCTGCCGGAACCTTTAGAAACATTATTTCTTTTGTAGCAGAAAGACTTATTATTGGTCTGCTAGACTTCCTTGGTATTCGGTACGTGTATATCTGGGAGCCCGAAATAAAGTACTGATACTGCTTTGACACTTTTAAAATTATAGCTAGGGTGACAATTAGTGAAAGTAAACTTATTTCGTTTTTCTGCTCTCGATAAATTATACTGTTAGTGCATACAACATGGAGATAAAATTTTTGTGAGTAGTGAGTGAAGTGTTCTTGCTATATACAAACATTGCGATACAGATATTTTCTTTTACAGGAACATTTTAGCGCTGGACTGGTGAATGCAGCACTGGCTGCGCAAGTCGCTGGAAGAAAATGGGTTGGAAATAATCAAAGTTTGTATGCTGGTGGGGGTATGCATTCTTAAAGTGATTCTCAAAGTGATGGTGCAATGAGTACGGCATTGAGGTTTGAGCACAAAGTAGCTCTTACAATTTCTGGCTGCTGCTGTTGAATCACATCAAGAAAGAAAATTCACGTGCAGCAATTTTTCACGCGCTTCATACTTACAACAACTGCCAGAATTTATTCTAAACCATCAAATCCGTGCCTCTAACAGCACGTCCAAGTGTAGCTAGGGTACTTAGAATGTGGCTGTGGTTTAATTCTCCGCAAACATTGTAGCAGTGCAACCAATAACAACAAGAAGCAGCACATCGTGCTAATCACCGTGAATCATAACCAGCTCACCGGATCTACCATTAAGTGCCAACAGTGTACTTGTAATATTTGAAAGCGTGGAGCTGCATTTAAAGGGTAACCTCTTCATTACCAGGCGCGAGATAGCCTGCTGCTTGCAGAGGAAACCACGTCGTGCGTGGGCATGCGCAGTGATCTACTCTATGCAATTGGCACATGCAGGAAAATGTTGGGTACAATGAGCTTGTGGCTCCCTTTACGCATCCTGTCGGGTACACCATATAAGCATCCGTATTGGTCCCGGAGCAGTTGACATACATTTGAGTGCACACCCAGCAGCAAATATAAGGCATCGCCGCCACAAACGGCTAAAGCCACGGCCGCTAACTGAAAGAAGGTCCGGCCTACCGAAGGCGCTTCTGCGCTGACGATGGCGATAGCTTCCCTTTCACCAAAAAAGTCGGCACCTGAGGCTGGCCATCGGTGAAGAAAACGCTATGGCTGTAAGCCGCAGAAGCCATTTTGGGTTTTTGGGCCATGAATACTTGCGTAGAAGAGCTGCCGCAGTTGATGACGTTGCCTTTTTTATATTTCTTTTCTTAATTCGGGAGTGTCGCAAAATAACCAGCATTTCTAAAAGCAGACAGTGCGCAGATTTCGCTTCCTCTTCACGCGACTTGACAGAAGCCTATTAACCGTTCCGCAGACTTGGTTTTTTCTTCCACGTTTTGCCGAAGAATATGTGTGCGATGTTTGACGCGTTCATGGCGTTATTTTGAGGAGCATTTTGTGGAATCATTTTTTGGTTAATCTTTTAGGCAGTGTGCAATCTATAAAAAACGGACAAGGAGGACCCAGCCCTTTCTTATTTTCGGATGCAAAATCAAATAATGTTTAGATGCTGTAGGGTATCGTTGTCCCCTTTTACCGGAAGAGAAACAGCGGAGCTCTTCTACGAGTTTCAAATTCGCGTCTCAGAGAAACATACATGCTCTTTCCGACAATTCACGAGCGCCTGCCCCAAGGGGACCGCTGAGCCTCGTGGGCACGAGCAGTAACCTTATAAAAAAATTCCAGAGCTGTCGTCAAGTGCTACCCACATGTCACATGTAAAAATGAAAACCAGCGCTGATGCTACAGCTGAAAACACAACCTGCTTGGGGGAGGTAAACAAAGCCGCCGCTTTCTCTAGAAGCCATTCAGGGGCCAATTGTCTAAAACGACGGGGCGTCGCTTTGAAGCGACGGGTAGTGCCATGAAAAAGCATGTGTTCTGGGGTCGGGTGCTTTCGCTTTGCGCTGTTTCGGGACGGAGCCGCCCTGCAGAAATGCACTGTGGCAAGCGCACGAAGCGACAACCACTGCCCCCATTCGCTTCGCTTGTCTTTCGTGGGCTTGCAACAGTGCATTTCTGCAGGGCGGCTCCGTCCCGAAACAGCGCAAAGCGAAGCACCCGACCCCAGAACACATGCATTTTTTCATGGCGCTAAACCCCCTCGTTTCAATGCGACGCCCGTTTTTTAGAGAAATGGGCCTCACGATAGTTGGAGATATGGCTACGAATGGCCAATTTCCCTTTGAGACCTTTTGCAGAATCCGGACCCGCTGCCTCGAGTAGATGTCGAATAGCTGGTGGAAGTCGACAATGTTGAGGACTAATTTTCATCCACCCACCACCACAAAGGAGACGACGAAATCTTCAATGCTTATGATGACATTACTAGCACTGCAACAACGCAAATACACAATGACACTGAAGCTTAACTATGTATCCCGCAATGCTTACCTACAACAGCTTGGCCATTTAAATCTTGCGCCGAGTGCAAGCTTCCATAATTTTCAAATGTAAAAGAATGGGTTCTTTCTCCTTTGTTTTTCGCGCTCTTGAAAGTTACAGTAGTTGTCCCTACCATTTTTTTTTTATTTTCAGCTTCTCTGGTTAACTTCCCACAATTTGTAAGCAATGAATGTAATTAGAATGAAACTGCGGCTAACTTTAACTTGAAATAATTAGCCCATAATCAAAAGGTCCCCTAAGGCTGCTTAAAGATTAGATACAGTAATATCGTTCCAACGGCCTTCATGACACCTTCGAATGGAATGTTTATCGAGTTGCAGGTCTGTTTCCGGGGGCACTATTGAATAAATAGTCAACAGAATGTTTTTCCAGTTAAACAGGTATAAAAATCTTTCCCAGCCGGTTCACCGGTTGGAACTTACAAGCAGAAAACGTAGCTGGAAAAGGATTTATGAGTGCAGGTGAGAGCTGTTGACATCGTCAGGGTCATTCTCAAGCATTGAACAATTGGTTTTCATAAAATACCTAGCAATTTTTATCGCTGGGGTGTGCATTCCTGGTGTTGTTCCACCACAATCAGGTGGTAGTCTGAAAGGCGTAGAAAACGGCGTCACGAAAAAGGCTGGGAATTTTTTTTCGTGTATGATATGCTGGATTCTACAGGTTTACGCACACATTATCGAACTAGCTTGCGCTACCTGGTAAGCAGCGAACGGGGAAGGTCAGCCTGCCTTTCTGAAAAAAGAAAGAACAGACAACCCCGTCAGTGGATGTGCGCTTTCAACGAGATCTTGAAAAAATTGCACGACAGAGGCAATCTTTCATATGCAATGTTTCGCAATCTAATATTTTTTTTCCTAGACAGGGATCACAAGTAACGTTTTGAAACTAATATTTTGCTTTAGAGTCAGCACCACTGTCTTGGTATGCTGAAATATACACAAGCGGATCGCAGCATAGATGGGGGCGCACAAAGCGAAGAGGTCCTGAGTGCTCCGACAAATAAGCGACGTATTTATAATCGTTTCACGACGACTCAATCCCCCTTGCGTACACGAGTTCAATCACACCATCAGGTTTGGAGAAGGTACTAGCGGCTTAAATAAATTTACTTTTATTAACTTTGTGCGAATTCGCGCTTTTGGAACTGCTTCTCCGTGGGTGAGCACGTTCGTTTCCCCCGTAAAATGCCGGAGGACGCTGAAGACCAACTGCAACCGCATCGCCGTAAAAAGTATGGTTTAACAGATACATTAACATCACACCATAAACCAGCATATTGATTCCTAAATAAACTTCGACCGAAAAAAAGAAATTCTCTATATTTTGTGATAGTATGTGAGCAAATAAAATAGTCAAAATTTTAGACTTGCTGGATTTTACTAAGAAGTCACGCATACGACAGCGACCATCCGATTGTTCTGTGGGTCTCTTTTGTGGGGGATTCCGTCTGAAGACTGGTTTTCATACATGATGTGTTTATTCTAAGCAAAGACGTCAACCTCGAACTACACAAGCCTCTCATCATCATTCAACCCAAAACACAGCGCCCAGTGTTCCACCCACCCGGCAGCCCGGAATCGGAGTCACACTTACAAGTTGCTGTAGTCAATAATATATTTCACGAGAAACTGAAAGTGCAAGTTCACACAATAGGAAGATTTCATCGATTAGGCAAGCAACTGCCGCGGTATCTTGGACCAGTCGTAATGAGCTTCTACGATTGCAAAAAAGTACAATATACTCCGCAACTGCAGCAAACTCAAGGGAACTGCTATTAGCGTAAGCAATGACTACTTTAGGAGGACGGTCGAGGTGCGTAAAAAGTTGTGGGACAGCGCAGCTGCGGACAAGACCAGCAGAAAGAAGGTATCACTCCATGATAATTTGAGGATAGGTGACAGCTTATATACGTTGGACCACAACTGAGATGAACGCCAACCATGTCGGAAAGAGCGGTATTCTAAAAAGGGCAATCAGCAGCAATGCCCAAGGAAGGGGCGTTGGCTGCGTCACCACATTCATAGCTTGTAATTCTTATCTTCAATGCTCGCAGTATTGTAATAAGATCCCCGAACTTGAATATTTATGGTTGCCGTGATGCTCCTATCTGGTGATAGTAAGAGAGACATGGTTTAAACAATGGCATTTCGAATCATGTGGCAGTTCGTCCGGGGTAATGAACGTTTTGCTGGGACAGGAATTCTCGTGGTGGGGTCCTTGCAATTGTCGTCAAAAAGGTATCTTGCAGTTTCAATTAAATGCAATTTGTCTGAATCTGTATGGCGTGAAATTATGTACGCGAACACCGATTGCCTAATGGAGCCGCATACAAACCACCTCCCACTGCGCCCAACTTCTTAAAAGACCTTCAAGCTTCTTGAGCTCAAATGTACCTTAGAAACAAAATTTGTGCTGGCCGGGAAATCTAACCTACCAATCATATACTGGGTTTATTTATGGACCGGTAGCAAAGATGCTAGTAGTAGAGAAAAGCTATTTGAAATAATGATTAACCATAATCGTACCCAAATTGTTCAAAAGGACGCTAGAGAAACCTGCGATTCTCAGCCACTACTGGATCTCGTATTCTTTTCGGGCACTCTGGATGAGTTCCCTCTCACGGTTGAAGAAGGCTTATCTGACCACAAACTGATTTCAGTTGAGATTATATGTGGTACAAAACCTCGCAAACGACCCTTCGTTCGGGTGCCTGGCCGATGACACGTCAAATTTATATTGTTTTGGAAACTACACTTGATGATTTCAAGCTAGCCTCTGAAAGTGAGCCAGTTGATTGTTGTGGCACGAATTAAAATAAATAACAAAGAGATGCATAGACAAGTCTGTCCCTATTCAATTAAAAAACTCAGAAGAATTATCCCTGGATAATTATAGATATTATCCACACTATACGGAAATAAAGACATTACGGAAAAGACAAGGCCATTCATAGAATATTTCACAAATACGATTCTGCTTTAAAAATCGAAATCTCTGTGTCGAAAAAACGGTTTTTATTAAAACGCTTTTTGGTTTCTTGTACATCTCGCCTAGAAAATTTGGCTGTACTTGAGCGACCGGAAAGAGGTATTCAAGAAATCACGGTTGCCTGTGTTGTTGTAACTGAGAAAGAAGATATATCTAATGGTTATGTAGGAAGCAGAGTCGACTGTGTGCGGTGGCCTCCTACATTTTATTGGTGAGCGTAGGCCCGGCCAGGAGTGGGAGCGGTGCAGACATGCGGCCGCCCAGGCGCTCGGTTGTGCTCAATCTCGTGGCGCGTGGCACTGCTGACGCCACCCGGCAAGCACCGCTGATGATGATGGTAGGCAGGTGTTCATGATTAGGATAGTGGCGCTGCAAGCAGATCATGATGATGCGCCACTACATAGCTCCCCCCCCCTAACGCGGATGGCGTTACGATAATTGTATGTCTGATGCAGAGTACTCGAAAAAAACTACGTACAGGCATGCACAGCACAAGCAGTTAGGGAGGTTTGTCCACGTTAGAGGTCCTTAGGCCGGCATGGTCAGTTCCGTGAAAGCGTCCTATGACAGTTGATGCCGTCGGGTGGTCTCGGCTGGGAGTGGCGTAGCGGACGCAGAGAGCGACGTATTTCTTGTGATGCGAAAGCAAGCAGGCGCACCCAGAGGCACGGGAGAGGTCTAGAAGGGCTCGGGTGCATCGTGGGGTCCGAAAAGCGGTCCAAGGAACGGGGCGGAGAAGGCTTGCGTGTGTTGGACGGCTCGGTTGTTTGGCCACCTCTGTGGTTACCCGGGGCACGATAACGTGCACCGTGTGAGGGTCAAAGTGTCGTCCGTAGTCGCCTAGGGATAGCAGACTGGCGAAATCACATAGACATTCGGGCTTGCTTCTTCCAATGACTCATCTACGTCTAAGGAACATAAGCCTCAAGCACGTAGCCGGGTGATCAATGTCTGTCTGACGCGATTCTGCTGTTGCCAGTGGGGGAGGGTCAAAATTTTTCCCTCAGCAGTGCGCGCGTCGTTGGCAATGTTTTGAAAGGGGCTGGGTGATGCAGAACGATGACTCGGCCGCAAGGTGCACTACGTTTGTGCGTTCGCTTGCCGCTACGGCGTCTCAGAGCAGAAGACGTGGCGTCGGTTCGCGAAGGAATAGGCAAGAATGGGGTTTGCTCTTTACAAGCCGTAGTGGAGTCTCCAAAGTTTTGAGCCAGTCGTGGTATTGTCACGCGTGCTCCGTCAGTGTCCTCCAGCTAAATTTCGTTCCTGACTGCCAAGCAGGTCACTCCGAGGGATGGCAGCTTCGTCCATAATGTCTGTGCGGCTGAGGAAGTCGTGCGCGGAAGACTCATGCTGCTCCTCTGTTTTCGTCGAGACGGGACACGCAATCCACAACGACAGATGGTGGGTACGATCGATGTGTGTCTTACCGGTGGCCCGCACTGCCTGCCGTGTCGGCTGGCTTGGAGGGGGCAGCGTTGCGGTGGACTGGTCGTGGGGTGACGTCGAAGAATGCCTTTCCGTCAGTGTAGGTATAGCGGGCGCTGTCATCCGAAGGGGAAGGGAGGTTGCTGCTTCAGTATTGTTTGGCTCAGCAGTGCCTTTCGCCGTGGCGTGGCAGAAGCGGGCGATGCGGGAGTTGGTCGTAAGCGCGTGCGATGCCGTCGGGTTCAAGTCAGGTCGGTGAAGGGGGCTGACATACTGCAGATGGAGACCAAGGGGTCGGCGTCGGTGGGAGCGAACCTCGCTGTGCTGGGTTGCACGGAGGGTACCGTCTGTCCGCGGCGTAGTATGCGCGAGGCCTGCGGGTACCTCGTCTGCTTCACGCGGCAGCCAAGCGTGCGCGTACCATGCCTGGTACCTGATCTGCTGCAGGCCGAAGCGGTCGCCCCCAGAGCAGTAGTGCGCGAGCACGGCCGCGCGAATGTCATCGTAGGGGGTCGCGCTGGGCGCTGGGAGAACGAGGACGCAGCGGAGCTCCTAGCGGAAGCGTCGCCCAGAGGATGGAGCGCTTCAGAGGGCTGTATACTGACCAGGTTGAGCCAGAGGGTAGCCTCGAACTTGAAGAACCACCCGCTGACGTGCGGGCGTCGAACACTGGTATCGGCGGGTGCCCCTAGGGTCGCAATGTCGGTGTGCCGCTGGCGGGTATATGGCGCGGAAACTCTAGGGTCCCCACTTGTAGGAAGCAGACTGGCAGGTGTGCGCTATCCTCCTACATTTTATGATGAGCGTATGCCCGTCCAGGAGTGGGAGTGGTGCAGACATGCGGCAGCCCAGGCGCTCGCTCGTGTTCGAATCTCGTGTCGCGTGGAACGATGATGATGGTAGGTAAGGTCACTATGGCCCCTCACGAACACCTACTACCATCATCATAAGCACCGCTGATGATGACGGTAGGTAGGTGTTCATGATGATCATAGTGGCGCTGCAAACAGATGATGATGATTGCCCACTACAGTTTCAATCCCTTTTTCCGGTCCGAATATAAAAGATGGCATCTACGCATGAATATCAGGAAACGACCCATACTTGCACATGCGCAGTGGATCCAGTTAATTTGATGAAACGTGTCCGAGTTGCAGCAGTTATTTAATTTAAACGAAGAATAGTTTAATGAACTGGACGGAATACACTGTTTTTGAGGCGTATGCGCAGTGGATGTCGTTTTATTTAGTTATATGTTCGAAAAATCACTCTTGACGCATTTGCTCAGAAAAGACTGGCTGAGCGCCATTGTTAATCCGGTATTTAAACATGGCGATAGGATGCTTTTTACCAACTTACAGACCAGTATCTCCGACGTGCATTTGCCTTAAGGTTTTTGAGCACATCATTGCAAAAAACATGATTATTTTCTTGGATACACATGGACTGCTATGTAGGCAACAGCAAAGGTTCAGGAACTGAAACTGTTTACTCGCTATCCCAACTGGTTCAAACTGTCCACGATTTACCGCTGCTGTAGATAACAAGGAACCAGTCGACGTATTGTGCATAGACTTTGCCAAAGCCTTCGACAAGGTCTCTCCCCATAAATGCTTTCAAGCTCAAACAAACAGGCGTAAACAAAAATATCTCAGAGTGGATTCACGCTTACCTAAAGAACCGCAAGCAGTTGGTGCGAATCGGTGCGTCTGAGTTGAATCGCTTGATGTTTATTCCGGTGCCCCACAAAGGTCCGTGTTAGGCCGATTGCTGTTTTTGGTGTATATAGATGATGTTGTTGATATTGCGAACCCTAATGTAAAAATTAAATTGTTAGCCGACAATTGTTTAATCTATGCCCTGGTGACGTGTACGAAAAACCAAAATGCAGTTATGACTGCCTACAGGATTTTGAGACATGGTGCGATAAATGGGAAATGGCAAATAAATTTTTTGAAGGCAACATATACGCAAATAACCAAGTAAGAAAAACGTTCTACCATTTGCCTACAACTTTGGACCTAATTACCGCAGGTGTGTGCATCTCCATATTTGGGAGTGCATACTACAAGTGACCTCAAAGGTGTGCAGAGGTTGAGAAAGTATGCTGTACCTCTTACAGAAAAGTGCGTTTCTTGCGCGCGACATTACCGAATGTTTCGATAGACGTCAACCTGCTTCAATGTAAAACATTTTGCGCCCTGTTTTACATGTACTTTTGCTGCCTGGAGCCCTCACCAAAAGGATTTATTAGGTAAACTGGAATATAATTCAGAGAATTTCCACACGATTTAAATGTTCGAAGTATAAAAGAACGGATTCACATAGCGAGATGTTAAAACTAAGCGGTTTTGAATCGATGCAACTTTAGGACAAAAGAAACGCTTTTAATTATTTTCAGATATTACAAGGTCAAAAAAATAGAAGAATTTACGTAACCCCCTGAATAAGCACAGCAGCCGAATAAACCATGACGCGGCAGTTCGTACTTTGGGTGCTCACACGGACGTATTTAATAATTCATTTTTTTCTGATGTTATAGAAGCATAGAATAATTTGCCTCGGCATACTGTTCGCTGGGCATGTTCTAGCCGTCTCTCTCTGCTATTTTCTCTTTATTAAGCATACGCTTGTCCCGTATACTGGTCTTCCGGTGCAGCGAGCTTAAGAATGATTCCGGCTACGGGCGCGGCCTTGGGTTTGCCGCCGCCTACGTCGGCTCCTGGCAAACCACCCGATGCTCCTCCAGACCCGGTCACAGCGCCGGGAATCCCGGGAATCCTCGCAGCCCCTCAGCTCATCGTTTCTTCGGGACCACTGCCACTTGCATTAAGCCTCTGCGGCAACGACCAAGACACTTCTGGGACGTCGCTCCCACCAGGACAAGTGAGTCCTGTGGTACCTTCAGACTTACCCTACCAGACGACATAGATGGCATGTCAGAAACGTCTAACTCTGTTTCCGAGACTGTTGTTTACGCTAATGAAGCCATGGTCTCTTCTGAGAAATCAGACGTCTCTCAGCATGTCCTTCCCCGAAGCGCCGCCGTGACTCCAAGCGCTCCTACCGGCCGCTAGACATCAGTACCGTCCCGAGCCCGCTGAGGCATGGGGTCGTAGTAGTGATCAAGCCTGATGATACATCTAAAATTATCACTCGATTCAACCCGCTTGTCATAAAGGAGGGACTAGAATCTTTGGCTCCCGCTGGTGTACTGCAAGTACGACCAAATCATAGACTTAATCTGCTGGCCATTGATACACGCAATGCTGATGCCACGGAGCGCCTTTTGAAAATATCCTCCATTGCTAGAATTCGTGCCAGGCATATGAGCCACGCCCATCAACTGCGGAGTGGGTGTCATTAGAGGTGTTGCCACGGACCTCAGCAATTCTGACATCCTCAGTGCACTGCGCCTCAGGGCCCCAGTAAAATGCGCCCGGAGACTTGGAAAAACCTCTGAGAGTGTTCAGATTGTGTTTGCCACTGAAACGGTTCCTGAGCACGTCATCATTGGATACACGCGCTACCGCGTGTACGAATATGTGGAGACACCCAGACAGTGCAAGAACTGCCAGCGCTTCGGGCACGTGGCTGAAGTCTGCAAGCTCTCACTACGATGCTCACGATGCGGAGGAAGTCACGACCGTACAAAGTGCGCCGCTGAAATTCTTCTTGCCCCAACTGCGGAAAAAAGCACGAATCGACCTTTGCTAAGTGCTCTGTAAGACGTCATCAGAAAGCGATATTTAAAATCATGTCGGTGAACCACGTCGATTATAAGTCAGCGAAGTCTGCCCTAGCAGAGCAACGCAGCACTGGGAGAAAGGGCGTCCTGCTTAGACAAGACCAGTCCCCTGGGAGTTCAGCGTTTATCAATGTCGAAGAAGATTTCCCTCCGCTACCGGTCGTTCAGCGTGAGCAGCTGGCTCGTGCCGCGAAAACGCAAACGGAGAGGGCGCCGGTGGTTACTCATGCGTCTGCACTAAAAAGTGTCCAACCTGCCCATACCTCCACACCTACAGCGGAGCCTGCATCGGCACCGGCGACGGCGTCGCCGCCAACTCCAGCTGTGCGGACATCGAAGTCGGCCCGTCGAGCTCCGCCGAAAGAAGATAGTGGTCGAAAAGTTGACCGGAGTTTCGGTGGGATTTGGACAATGATTTCGCCACTCGTGGACGCTGTACGCAGCTTCCTTGCTTCCCTTGCGTCACCATTGGCTACAGCTCTTGTTACACTCCTGGATTTTGTCTCGCCCTTCCTCGCTCAATGGCGGCCGCCTCCCCGTTAAAACTGCAGGAAATTCGAAATAATGCAACAATATTTCAGTGAAATGCTTGTGGACTCCAGAAGCGTCTCTCTGATTTCCGCCGTTTCGTGCAAAAGCATCGCTTCCCGGTGATCGCCATCTCGGAGTCGCGATTATCCCAAGATATCCGTCTCTCGGGCTACACGGTCTTACGATCGTCAACTGGAGTGGCGTTAACAAGGGTCCTTCTAGCATTGCGTAATGACCTGGCCATCATTGAACATAGCATTCCACCCGATGCATCAAACGAATACGTGGCGGCTACAGTGCGAGTAGTGGCTTGTCCTTTACTATTATTGCTGCCTATATACCCCCTCGTGTCGCACTGACCTACATCGACTTGAAGGCATTATTAATGCTACCCAGCACCTCCCATTCTAACGGGTGATTTTAACGCCCACCACCCTTCATGGGAGGAAGAAAAGTGACAGCTAAAGGGCGGCGGCTTTTTGACTGTGCTCAACGGTACGACATGTTTGTACTCAACACTGGAGAACCAACGTTTTTCCGTGGAACCGTGTCAAGCGCCCTTGACGTCACCATTGTGTCATCGCAACTGCTATCTAGAACGAGTTGGATATCTGACATTGAAACGCACGGCAGCGATCACGTTCCGGTTTACGTCACTGTGGATGGCTTACAGGGCAGTCGTTCTCAACGGACACTGCGTTGCTCTGACTGGACGTCTTTCCAATCCACAGTAGAGGAGAAAGTGGACTTTTCGTCATCCTATGACGACTTAGTAAAAACTTTTATTCGCCAGGACTGCCTGCACTAAGTATTTGAGGTTACAGAAAAGGTATACTACCGCCGATGCAGAGTTTGAAAGACTTCGTGCAGTGCGTCGGAGAGCCGAAAGAAGAGCGCGCCGGACGCAATCAACGGAAGATATCCGAGATGCTAGAAGAGCACAGAAGGCCATTCAGAGGCACATGAACAAGTTGGCCAAGCGCGAGTGGACTTCTTTTTGCTCTAAGTTGGACCCCAGGAAGCCACTCTCGGGAATATGGCGCCTGGTTCGAAGTCTCCGGGCACCACCGACACAACTTCACCCCTTCAACTCTGTTTCGCTAAGCACGAACATCAGTGACCTGGACGCTGCAAACGCCTTCTGCAGAAAAATTACCTCTTCGCCGACATCACACATAAGACCCTCGTCGCCCACAAGTGCGCCTGCCCTAGCCATAACATCACCCATGGATGAACCGTTCTCTATGGCAGAACTCGTCGCTGCGCTGACCTCTGTCAAGAAAGCTACGTCGCCTGGTCCGGACAATATCAGCTACACGACCCTTTCCCATTTGGGCGAAAAGGGAAAGAAGTGCCTTTTAGGCATCTTCAATCGTTCTTGGGAAACTGGCCGCCTAGAGCAAAAATGGAAGCACGGGCGTATTGTGGCTGTACTGAAGCCAGGCAAAATACCGACTTCCATCGAGTCCTACCGTCCTATTGCCCTCCTGAGCTGCGTCGGCAAGCTTATGGAAAAAATGGTGCTCCATCGCCTGGACTGGGACCTGACCACTCGCAACGCATACCCGCCACAGATGTCTGGCTTCCGCAAGGGACGTAGTAGCATTGATATGCCATAGCCCTTGCTAACAGCATAAAACAAGCCAAATCACAGCGCAACATTACAATCGCTGTGTTTCTTGACATCAAATCAGCGTACGACTGCGTGTACCATGAAGCTATATGCTCGGCCATGAGGTCTTCGGGCCTTGGGGGTCGCATGTATGCATGGATCTCGGACTATTTAAACCGATAGATGAATCTACATGTCATGCGGACAGCGGTGACACACCGCTATACAGAGTGAGCCCGTGGCCTTCCCAAGGTGGCATCCTCAGTCCAACGCTCATTCTACATCACTATGATGGGCATAGAGAAGTGCTTACCGCAGTCAGTGCAAATATCTTTGTACGCGGATGACATCTGCATATGGAGTGCTGGACGTAACAGCGGGTACTGCGTGCGAGACTGCAACGGGCAATCAATTACATTGCGGCGTTTCTAAGAACCCCAGGCCTAGATACTATCAGCTGGCAAGTGCGCTGCCATCGCTTTCACGAAGCGCGATATATCAAATTATGGACTCACCGTTGCAGGCTGCACATCCCCTAATGTACCGCACCACATAATTTCTGGGTGTGACATTTGACAGGTCTCTGACTTGGTCAAAACACGTCAGCTATATAAAGACAAGCTTGCGTCCTTCGTCAACATTTTCCGCATGTTATCTAGTAACGCCGGCGGATGCAAACTCCCGTCTCTCCTTCGGCTGTATGACGTCATGTGCGTAGGATTGTTACGCTACAGCCTTCCTGTTCTTCTCCCCCTCTCAAAAGAAAATGCGAGAGTCCTGCAAAGTATGCAAGCGCAGGTCCTGAGGGAGTGCATAGGAGTTCCGAAGACCACATCCACGGTGGAACTATGGTGGATGTCGACGACTGGCACCACTTGCTCTTGGCCGCGCAGGAGCTCCTTCGCGCTCAACTGCGAGTTTGTAGCACGGCAGCAAGGTCACCCATTAATCACTCAGCTCAGCCACTGAAGTGCGAGACCTTTTGCCTCTTCATTACAGCACCCTTCTCCGTCGCTACAACCAGCCTTGGATGTACCCGCGTCTACAAATTACTACTGGAGTGCCAGGCATTACCCGCAAAAAATGATATCGCCACACCTGCCTTAAAGTTCTTCGCCTTGGAACTGATCTTTCAAAAAATACAGGGCCCACACCCATCTATACACGATGGATCTGTGACAGCCAGCTCATCAGCTATATGAATTGGATTTCCGTCCTCCTGTACTGCATACAGCGCAACGCTTAGCCACAGAACGACGTCCATGGTCACCGAACTTGCCGCTCTGCGTGCTGCTTTCGCCTACATCATCGAGCAACCAGCACGTCAGTGGGCAATTTTCACGGATTCTCGGGCGGCCCTTCAGTGTTTAAAATCGTACCCGAAAGATCAGCTTGCTTTCGACATCCATGCATTTCACTTACAAGCTCTAAATGCACACCATCATGTAGAGCTTCAGTGGATTCTGCCCACTGCGGTATAACTGGGACGTCAAGGCGAACACTGCGGCATCGATAGCGCATGATCTGCTCGGGCCAGTGATAGCCATACCGTTCTCCAGAAAAGATGCTTCTGCCCTAGCGTCCAAGGCTGCCTGGAGATTTCAGCGATCTATGTGGGCTGTTGCGCCGCAACATTACGCGCCGCTTCACTCCATAGACCCGCACGGGACCTTTAGGATGCCTGACGGACTTTCCAAGCATGACGAAGCGGTTCTTCACCGCGTGCGGCTAAATGTCGCTTACACAAGTGATTTTCTATTCAATATGAAACAGGCCGCTTCCCCCTTCTGCACTCTTTGTAAACGTGCGCGAGGACTTGAACCACGTATTATGTGAGTGTACGCGGTATAGAGCAGCTAGAACGTCCCTTCTAGTGTCCTTGGGTCGACCGCTTTCTAGAGGACTAACTCTAAGTGACGTGCTAGGCCCTTGGTCGAACGCCAAACGAGCATCTCGGGCGACAAAAGCTCTATTGTCTTTCCTGCGAAGCACAGGACTTGATCAGACTCTTTAAACAGGACTCTCTTAATGAGGCGTCATCTTCATCACAATCATCATCATCATCTGTTCATTGATTTATTTTTTCATACATCTGGTGTAGCAAGCTAGGCGCCTTGGCCAGGCTAACCTCACCAGTATCATTAAAGACTATTCTCTCTCTCCTCACGTTAAGAATTTGAAAGCGCTCTTTATGCTTACTCCGCGCAGCCATAAATATGTGCTTGTGTTTTTTTTTTCTGGTTACTGAAAGCCCCAAATGTCTGTATTTGATTTCCGTATCTTTTGCTTCCGTCTCAGCACTAATCCTCAACAGAGGGCATAGTACAAATAAATAAATAAATAAATATGTAGCATTACCTGGGTCGCGTACACACGAAACATGATCATTCATTCATTCATTCTTCATTCATTCATTCATTCATTCATTCATTCATTCATTCATTCATTTTGCATTTTCTTAACTGCAACAGAAAATGGAGGAAGGAGGGCTAAAACTGGTCGCAGCCTGGTTGACGGGGACCCAACTCCCTTTACAAAACTTGAAGCAAAATGGAGATACGAGCTAGTTGGTTCGCAATTTCCATGAGCGAAACTTAAGCGCAAATGTTTATTACAGGGACGAGTAAGGGAACGACACAGGCGCTTAAGGGAGCGAAACAAACTTTGGGGCATATAGCGAAAAATTCCAGAATTTTTCGTAATATTTATCATCATCATCATCCTACAAGCCTATCTACGCCCACAGCAATGCGCAGATAGGATGTTCTAATCGGTCGTCTGGGGTGGAGACTGTCATGGCTTGCCGTTTCCTAATAAGACCTTTTGTCTCCAGGGAAAGTGTACAGTATCCTGTCTAGCCATCATGCCCCCGACTTGTACTCCACACTCTGTGATAATGCGGGTAAGATGGTCGTTGCTTCCTGCCTCGTAAACTCCGCTTCCTCGGTAAGAGCTGAATATCGATTCTACATTTAAATGTTGAATTCTTATATATTGACGTCTGACTGTTAGCTCATTCATCGGCTTCTTTCGTACTAGCTTCTTACTTTTTCCTCCTGAAATGTAGCCTAATTCGAGATCTCACCATACGGCGGTCACTGCACCTTACCCTTACCATGAAGTCTGTTTCATTTTTCTGGTTCTCATTCCGGCTCCTCCAGGCCCACTTCCCGCGCTCTCATATGCAGAAGAAGGTGTTCATGACGGGTAGATTATTCCGTTCTGCGAACTCGACTAGTAATACCCTCTGCTATTTCTACAGCCCAGGCCATAGTTACCAAATGCCTTGTCTCCAGCCTGATTCGTGGCTACTTTAGCATTGAAATCTCCCATAACAACGGTATACCGTGTTTTTACATTAGCCATTGCCCATTCTTTCCTGTTCTTTAGCCATTGCCGGAATTTCTTATTTCAGGTAAGAAAAAGCAAAACCAAGCGAGGGAAACAAAATATAATTGAATTTTTAGCACTAAAGGGTTTTATGCCCGGCTACACAAAGATCTCAGTGACGTTATATCCGTCAGGAAAGTGACGACGCCAGAAAAGGTGCCATTGACGCGGCGGTGCCTGGATTCGACCCCACAAACTATTTTCGCCTCTCGCCACAGCGGAAGGTACCTCGCGCTGTGCCGACCGCGTTAATAATAATATCGTGAGCAGTTTTACGAACGCGCTTTATGTCTTTCGCTATGAATAGTGGAGAAAAGAAAAGGTAAGAAGAGGCCCTGACGTTACATTTGTGAAGCCGACTCCCGCCATGACTTCAGCCCACTGAGCCAAGCACTCTTTCCCATCAACCTTTGCTGTTTCCGGTTTGATAACACCTTCGCGGTACTGGCGGCCATAGAGTTTCTTAGTGAGTATACTAGAGAGGAAACTCCGCCTGGTAAGCCACGTCGTCGTGGGGACTCATGGGAAGACTTCCTTATTGACTTGCCCTTGGCATGAAGATTGGATTCTTAAGCGGTTTTTGGGGGTTTGCTTTCTTCACTATGCATTAACACGTTTACGAGCTACAAGGAAGCCGAAATCCTCCCGTTTCTGTGGTAGCCGTGTTCAGTGAAACTGCAGGCAATGCGTGATCGCACCTGACATTGCTCATGCTGCAGTCGAAGGACGCATGACTGAGCGGGTTAATGCCGCCGCGAAATTTGTAGCCGACGAAAAGAAGAAACAAAACGTACTTTGACGAAGACAAGGTACGACCACCGGGATACGACAGATACGGGCGCTTGTATGCGTCCTATCTTGTTATCTTGCACGACTGTTTAACGTCACGTTTTCTTTTTCTTGTTAAACTAGCTGACTGTCGGTGCACCGGTTCACCAGGAAGGCAAAGTTTTCATAGGCACGCTTAAAAAAACTTTCCAAAGTTTTCATAAAAACTTAATATTTGAAATATTGGTAAAACTAATAAAATCAGAGTCTCTAATCAGCTTCTTCCCCCCCCCCCCCCCAAATATTAACATTGTTCGTAACTACAACCTTGGCCTGCGGAACAGCAGGCAGAACCGTACCGGGAAAGTACGCTTATATTCCTTTTTTCTTATTTTAAAACAGCCTGTTTTTATTTTCCACATATATAATTGCACACTACTCTTCGCGGTTTTGTGGCACTTTGTTTAAATTTGCGGTCACTAAAACGTTTCAATCCAAGCCAATGATGAAACTGAGGAGAGCGCGATGTATAATGGCGGTCCATGACGGTACAGACGGCCTTGACGCGAGCCGCATAGACGCTAACGCCACATTCCTCTCTAGTGTAAATTGTAAGAAACTCTATGCTGGCGGCTCGCGAAAGCGAACCAGAAGACGGGAGCAGTGTTTGGGTCCGTACAGCACAGCGGTGTGCGCTACGTCTCAGCTGCGAAGAATTTCACTTCGCTTCACAATGAAGAAACGCACAGCAAGCGCCGCACCGACTGTGGCTCTCGCCAACGCTGAGCGGGGGGCTTTTGCCTGCAGCAGCCGGTGGCGGCGGCGGCTGCTCGCTCCGCCGATCTCGAGGTGACGCCAGCGCCGCTGCGGCCGTGATACAAGTTGGGGCCGCCTCTAACGGCGAAGTTTTCGAACTTACCTAATTTAAAAACGTTGGCCGTAGCGACTGCGCTGCGTTGCAAGCGTGGCGAGGCACTAGGGTCAAAGCGCCGTAAAAAAGTGTCCACGGCATTTGGCCAAATTTAGCCGCCACAGCCATAAAAAACAATGCAACGCTGTCTGTGGGCCCAAGAAAAATGACGTGACTTCCTCCACACTTTTCGCAATGCATTGGGATGCTAGGGGCCTCTCTTGAGTATTCTTTCCTCCATGCTATGACTCATAGGTTGGTGCCGCCTTCTAGGAGAGGCAAAGGGAAGTAGCGCATCATGACGCTAATGAGCGTCGACAGTTGGCGCCTCGATGCCAGCGCCTTCGTATACGGGGGACGCGCGTGAATTGCAGCCTCCGCTGCCTACTCCTCTGGGTGCCACGGTCCCTTGTAGGAAAACTTGTATTAAGTGCAGCTAGAAGGCAATACCCTGAAGGGGAATATCGCGTACGTTACATCTTTGGTGCGACGAGAGACACGGCACGGAAAGCAGAACTCGTTCACGCATTCACTGTCGAAACCACGAACTCAGCATTTCACGTTGCACAAGCTGAGCTCGTCATAACGGAAACGTCTGCGTACACGACTCGGAGCAGGACCGAAATCATCGCCCCTTTCCCGAAGCGGCGTGCCAGAAGGACGTTGGGCAGCCTAGGCTGCGTAAGCTGCGATGTTTCTCCGCCGCCCACTACTTGGAGTGCGATGGCCACAGTCACTCTTGGGAACCCTTCGCACATGAAGGAAGTTCATTCAAACATTCAACTGCTCCTTTGAAGGAACCTTTCACTTTCGTGTGTTACCGATTTCTATGAAAAAGGATTATCCACATTTTTTATCACACTCTTGACATTCAGAGAAAGAAACTGGTCGCGTATCTGCTCCTATCGTTGCAAATGTCGTCAAAAGGCGATAGTCTTTGCGGACATTTGCCAAGGAAATGCCCCCTACCCCCCTTTACTTTCCCGCTCACCCCTCATGCTGTTCCTGTACCGTCGCGCTCATTCCAAGGTAAACACACTAAAGGGGTTGCTTAGGGCGATTTGAATTTATCGCGTTCCACTGCTACAGGCCGGGTTCCTCGATGCCAGCGCTGCAGTACGGCGGAGACGCGCATGAATCGAGGCTGCCGGCTTCAATGTTTAGAGAACCGCGTTGCCATGCTCCATGTGCGTTCCAAGCCGAACATGAAACCTAGCTAGTGGAACCTTTCTTTGCTGTTGCCGCGTGATTTCTTATATGCCGCCAGGAGGTGACGGTTTTCTGCAGTAGATGTAGAATGTCATTTGCTAATGGAATACCAAGCATGCAGAAATTTTTTAATAAAGGAAACTTTAAATATCCCCTGTGTACTAATTTCCTGTCTTATATTTCCGTAATGTCTTATTCTTGTTCAACAAAGTTGACAAATATGAACATATAAACCGGGCTAAACATTTACATTTGGCTGTGAGTATGTAAGACTGTTGCGAAGCAAGCATTTTACTTTGGCCGGGTGGCTGAATCGAGTTACAGACAGACAGACGGACAGACAGACAGGCGGGCAGACAGACAGACATACAGACAGACCTAAATTTCTGGGTTTAAGTAGCCCAAAAAAGCCTATCGTTTTAAAAAATCCGACAGCCCAGCCGGGATTTGAACTCAGGTTCTTTGCGTAGGAGCCCAGTACTGTATCCGCTGCGCTACGATGGAGGGGTAACGTTCGCAGCGCCCCTAAACGGTACCGATCCTTTTTTTGCCTCACATTTTGGGGCCCGTTTGAACCACTCTAGACTTCTAGTTCACTCCAGCCATGTTGTCGGCTGTAAAATGCATAAGATAAGCCTCCCAGGAGTGCTTGGAATCGTAGCGATCACTAGCCGAGCCTAGCAGTGGATGAATGCCCTCCGCGTCCCCGCAGACGCTCAAATGCCATGCGCTTTTCCCCCATATTTGGAGCTTGTCTCACTCATGGCTGTATCGTAAAAAGCGTGTTCGCACCAGCTCAAGGTTCTGTTTATTATGGCCTGTGCCCACTGCCCGCAAGCAGTCGGTGCTTATTGCAACAGCACGCCAACGAGAACTCGCTAGCGCGCCAGTGTCAGCCTGCGCGCGTTCGGTGAACTATTTCGTGGAGCAGTGAATGTTACTGCGGAAACAAAGGTGAACTCAGTACAGAAAACATCGGCCGACAACGAAACAGTCAACCTATAAAAAAAGAGTGTACCCTCAGGGATTCGAACTCGTGACTTGCAAAACAGTTGCAATTACATACCTAGAGCTCCAGACCACTCGGCCTGGGCTAGCGCTGCTTTCTTTGGAAATATAAGGTATATAATGTATAACCAGTTTACACTTTTATTTAGTTTTAGCATTTCAAGCAGCTTAGCTGACTATTTGTTGTATTGCGCTCATGCAGTAAGCGTCCCCAAGTTTCCACAATATCTCACATCTAGCAATTGCATTTCATAGGCGGAAAAGCGTTTGAAGATGTGTAGTCGTGCAGCTGACCACTGTGCTTGTCCGCACAGCGCAAAAAAGTGCTTCCTGCACCTAGTTTTACGCTTTACAGTAAAAGTATCAGTTGCGTTTATCTTCTTAGTACCTATATTGACTTCGCTGACTTCTCCGCCTTCGAGTGGCCTTACATTTTCCTACTGGCGTACCAGTCAGCGAATCGTCGCATGTGCGCTTGTGCAGCGCTTGAGTGAAGCGACCTTGACTTGGAGCTAGATACAGTCTACAAACTAACAAAGTGAAGAAAGGGACATTCTTCCATTCACAAACGTGTCCTGCTTCGTTTGAATTGAGCGAACTAATTGCGACGACCCGGCGGCGGCCGGCGGACGAAACGCTGGGCCGACTGACTCTGTCGGAAAGGTCGGCGAGCCGTGCAGCAGCGCAGCCAATTTCCCGCTCATCTCCTCCTGACGTCACACGAAAGCGCCACAGAAAATGAGCGAGGGTGCAGAGAGGCGAACAGCGCTTTCAAATTGACTTTTCTACTAAATAATTTCGCGTGAAACGCGCTAAGAGTGGTCGAAACAGGGGCTAGGGACTCCGGACTACAATGTGCGCTCGTAATCCTACAATGTTTACACATCACTTCAGTGTCCCTTTCATTGCGAACTGGGAATATACAATGCAAGAGCGTAATTAGGTAAAGTGAGCGCAAACAAGGAAGCGACCGGCCTTTCGGTTCGCCCGACCACTTTGTTTTACGCCACTAATTTCGGAATCGCAAAACAGATTTCACGCTTCTGACGCTCGCTGAATTTTGTGACTGAGACATGGAGCAAAACGGCAAGCTAACGCTGCACCATCTATTCGAAACGGCGGCGCAAACAAGCACTATTTAATGAATGTGCACGCATAGTGCGCAGGTACGCAAAAGAAAAGAACGGCGCACCGCACAGGCGAGCAGCGGTCCGCCGGACTCTCTGGCTTTTTGAAGCGCCATCATCGCCGATTGACTCACTCTTCTTTGTTGATCGGTAGTTGTTGAAAAGTCCTTGTCACCTAGAGTATTAGTTTAAAGTAGAAGTTTCACTTCAAATTTCACTTCACACAACCACCGATCGGTAAACCTGCGAGTGGCAGACCGCCGTCACCGTCCGGGCACTTTCGTGGGTCGCTGTAAATGTATTTAGCGTTGCAAAGCTTTTTCCCCTAATGCCAAGTTGATCGGCAGAAGAGATCGGACTCGTCGGAGATGGGCTGGTGACCATGACGCAAAACAATCGGGAGCATCAAGCTCATTTTGCTTCGGTCAACACGGGATCCTATGGGCCCGCGCATCTTTGTACTACCCGGAAGTACTGCCCGGAAGCCGCTTGCGGGGCGCCCCCTGGGCTGCGCAGGAGGCCTATGGACGTAAAAAACGGCGTTTCACGCAGTTCGGTCGGCTGAGACGTGAAGTGAGGATCTCATTTCAAGATATTACGACGGTTGCGACAACAGTCTGAACCTGCCTAAGAAGCAGTGTGCGGTCCATTCCCGAGACGCACTTCGCGCAACCGCCGATGAGGCTCACCGTCGAGAGAACCCACGAGTGAGTGATGCCCCCAGCGCACTGCAGGCATCAGGAGTGAGTGCTCAACTGCGAGTGACGCAACCGGTCATGCGCATCTGCAGCGGCTGTTGTGGAACGCGCACATGCGCTCTCAGTCAGTTATTACTGAGCAATGAGCAACACAACTGGTTGAACTGCATCGTCTGCGCTGCTGCTAAAGAGCTGCCCGAACAGCTGCGTTCAAATCTCGCAATAAACAGTATCGTAATCGACAGCGAATTTTTTCAAGGAAATGTATGCCGTCTAGAATTAAAATATGCAGTCCATATGACCTTTGTAATTTGTAATGATATTTTTTATGTGCCTGGGCTGCGGCGCACAGTTTTGCTTTACCGGAGATTTCAGTGGGCTCCGCAACGTGGCGCTACGCTCGCTGGCGATTCTTGACTACATCGCTCTGTTACCGGAGACGATTTCCTCGATCCTGGCCATGGACAGCTTGGCTGTAAAAAGAAGAGAAACATATTTGCAAACGAACCTACAAGTGTTGATTTCACTTCACAGCAAAAACTCAGCCATGTTCAAAAATGACATGGGGCAGATAAAGCACAAACTCGATTCAATCGTCACGACGGCTGTCGCGGAGTGCTAGTGCACGCGAGGGCGCAGCATTGGACCACTGGAAAGACATTGGACGATCGCATAGAGAAGACGAAAGACTCACGGAATTTTGTTAAACAAATATAAAAGAACGGTTATTTATTTCGGATAAAGAGGACGTGCAGCACGCATTTTTGTGACTGTCGGGCACTCCTCACTTTCAGAAAAACTGACGCAGAGAAAAATCAAGAGGCTTTATCGGCGTGCTGCCTGGCTTGGATGATGAAACAAAGGAAGGGCCCCAAGAACTCTTCCTGGCTGAGGAATTTGTGTGCAATAAAAAACCTGATCCGGGCAAGTCACTGGGTCCTGGCGGACTTAGTTCGGCGTTCTATAAACAGGTGAAATCTATTATATCTCCTGTTCTGGCGAACAAAGCCGCTAGGCGGGCCGCAAGATGTAGAGGCATCTTACATCGCACCAAACATTAAGATAGGGGCTTCGAGAATCGCCCATTCTGGGCTACTCCAGGGTCGCCTTCATTTTCCGTAATGGAGCATGTAACTGCGAGCTATGACTCCTCAAAGTTGCGACCACGCCGACGGTCGTCCTAACAGGCCTTTCGACGGTGCCTCGCCGGGCAACGCCGCTGCGTACGCGATTACTCCAGCTGCGGTGCACGGTTGCTGCCGCCTAATTCCCATTCATGGAAGCCGTCGTTGAAGGCGAAGAAATGGACTTGGCGAAGTTCCAGCCCACCAAGCTGCGAGGCAGACCCCTGCGCAGGCCACTGCTACTTGCCTCTTGGGACCAGAGGCACACCGCAGTGCGAACATCGGCTCGCCGTGAAACGCCAACCACCTATATTTCTAGCGTCAGACTCCGACGTCAAAATCATCCTTCGCCCACGTGGTAGACTTGCCATTGCGGCGATCGCCCTAGCCTCTCTTACGGACACTATTGAAGATCAAGCTGAGCTTGTCCCGAATGGAGAGGAAGAAATCCGCGTGAAACACGTCTGCAATTCCATCCTTGTCAGCACACCACTGGAAGAGCGGGCAACAAGGTACGCCATTATCCCCTCTCACGCTACGGGCGCAGTAGAACGAGATAGCTGCGTGTGCGTCTACGCCGGCGAATACCGCAGTGGGAGTGATCTGAATATTCCCGAAGATGACACTCGGGAGCAAATAATAGACAGTATTTACAGCTACAACCCTGACATAGGAATTCTTCACGTCAGACGTCTATGTTCGTCTAACATGCCTCAAGCCTTATTTAAAGGCATGAAAGTCCCCTACTGGATAAGGTACCGACCACCACTTATCGCTGCAAAGCCTTCCGGAAGAAGAACGAGGCATAAGCGGTAGGCTGGAAACAGGGCCACCGGCATGGCGTATGTCCGAATTCCAAAGCCACCCCCCCCCCCCGTTGCTCTCGATGCTTCACCTTTAAAGTTGCCGAGAATCACACTTATTGCCCCAGATGATTCGTATGCAAGCCCCGTATCTCCCGGGCTCGGCGGAATTTCCCAAGACCTCACCAGCTCCACCGTCGGCAGCCGGCCTACGCGCAAGCTGTATCCGCTGAAAAACCAATGAACGACTTCTCCCTTGCCCAGCGTCACGAACGTTCTCAGTCTTCAAACGGGCCTCGCCCCCCTCCCCGTCGCCCAGCTCGTGATGCAGGCACCGAGTTGAAGACTACCACGAAGATATCCCTACAGCCCCACTGGGAGGACCAACGCCGGCAGAAGGACGTACGGAGACATTGGTGAGCTGCCCCAGCACTCCCACCACTAGCTCGTCGCACCCTCCTTCTCCCCCACCGCTTTCCCTGACTTTCTTAGAGAACTAAATGCCATTAGGGCGAAATTTCTCTTCTCCCCCAGGAAAATTCTGCCCTTAGGGATAAAATTAACCACTAAACAAACCATCCTCGCACATAACATCCGTGTTCCCCCAACGCCCCTCCCAACAAGTAGAAGGCACTGTCGACCTACACCCATCTCTACCAGAGTCCTCAGACCAGGAGGAAGAGCAGCACGGCCAAATATCATCCATTGAAAGCTCATGCAAGCTAGCGCTTTCGGAGCAGACAGCCGAGTACTCTAGCCTACATCACGCTCTTCAAGCCAACCTGTCAACTTTGAACGCCAATATTTAGGAGCTAAGAGTGCGAATTCAGTCTTGGGTAGGAAACATAGGTGCAGTATAAATGCTTGCACCGCATTTTTAGCTCTCACCGATTCCATATAGAATCCAATCTATGGTCAGCAGCAAATAAACTATCACAATCTGGCAGTTGAATTGCAGGGGCTACAGCAGGAAAAAGGCACAACCTGCAAATGCAAATTGCCTCCACGGAAACTCCCCCTTCAGTAATTTCCGCACAGGAAGCAGGAGCTACAACTAGGCTACAGGGTAGACGACAGTTCATGGTCCCACTAATCCTCACACAGCAATTCTTGAGCAAAGAAACATCCGTCCGAACTATCTCAATTTGATGGCATTCATATTCCGCATGATGTAATTGTCCTGTATGCTGTGCGACGTAATGCCTCCAGAGTATACATCCTTAATGTATATAGCAGTCCCAACGCCATTGGGGATCACTTGAAGAGGCTCTTTTTCTCTCGCTAAACAGGCTGCTCAACATCATGCGCTTCGCATAGTGGGTGACTTCTATGCGTACCACACTGCATGGGGTGACCACAGGTGACCGAAAAAGGTCGTATTGTCTGAGAATGCCTTCAAGCACATCGACTCACAGTCGAGTCAGACCCATCAATATCGACGGGAATTGGTAACAGCGTTCAAAAAGACTCCACGCAGGACCTTAGCCTCACCCATAGAACGCATTACGTCCGCGGGTGCTGTACTGACTCTTCACTGGGTAGCGATCACTTTTTATTCGAACAGACATCTCCCAAGCCCTGTCGATCAAACCGGGACCCAGCATACCCAGATAACAAACTGGGATTATTTTCGCCACGCCCACTCTATCTACACCCAGCCAGGAATTCATACTGACACCGTCCCGAACTGGGAAGGCCAGATAGTTACTGATGCCCACCTCAATAATCAGCAGTTAGATCACGAGATCACGCCGCAGAAAGTGGACTCCCGCTACTTTACATGTGGGAGACCTTCAAGGGAATACAATGCCGATGGTAAACAAAACAAAAATAATTGTCAGCTCCCCCGGAAAATGGAAGAATTGAGGCTACAAAGTGAATCCTACGCTAGTGTTTTAGCACAGATTGAGCGGAGTCAACTCTCTGACCAGATGAAAGGTCACTTAAGCATGAAACGCACGTGATGTATTCTTAGACATCTAGATCATGAACGATCAAGGACTGCCCACATTGATGGGCTCACAGCTATTGTTCATAATTTCCCAGCTACGAACCGAGAACTCATTCGCCCGTCCAGGTCTTCATCAATACCCAAGGGGAAGGAACTTGTTCTAACTCTCTACCAAGCAACGGAAAACGCTGAAATTGATGCTGATATGACGGCGGCTGAAGTAGGAACTGCTCTACTGTACATCCACCCAGGCTCAGCTCCGGCACCACACGGAATTCCGCACCAAATGTTACCTCACTTGGATGATCCTTCAATTTAGACTTTCCCCAAGTTTTTTTGTTCATTTGTGGACATCCGTTTGTGGACATCCCCGTCTTGGGAGCACGCAAAAATCGCTCGCATTCAAAAACCAGGAAAACCTCTCAGCATGAATCACCTCAGGCCGATATCACTTAGTCATGCAAAGGTGAAGTTCTGAATACATCATACATGCACGGCTAACGAAACATCTCACCTCCAACAATGGCTTTCCTCATTGAATCATTGGCTTTCGCCCTGGATTACCCACTCAGGATATCCACATTCAAATATTTGACGAAAACATCACTCCAACATCTAAAGTTTTGTGTTAGGCTGCCATCCTTGCATTGTACCTCACGAAGGCTTTCGACCGACTCTCCCATATGGCTGTCTTGCAGGGACCAACTGCCGTATCCCTGAATGACGCATTTACAACTATGTGTGAAGCTTCCTCACGACGCGTACAGCGGTTATTCAGGTTGGAGACGTAATCTGGCACCCCATCAATATTCCCTCTATTTGCACACCTCTGGGCGCCGTTCTCTGCCCTGTCCTCTTTATTCTTAAATTCGCAGCATCCCCGGAGATGTGAAAAAAAATTCATTGCCTTTATTAAACTGATTTCTCAATTTTCCCGTGCTGCTAGCCGTCCGCTACCAGCCATGCTCATCGAGTGTTCACGGATGTGCGTCATCGCTGCCACCCGGATGCTACGACGGGAACAGCCAGATGCGGGTGTTCGCCTAAATCTGGATAATGGAACCACGGCAACTGAAGCGTGAAAAGGAGGTACACGTTACTACGGCGGATACGAAAGAGAGGACGCGCATATTCACAGGTGCCACGCTTGCATAGTGAAGTTCATTATACGGGCTATCGTGCATGCTCGGCAGACATTGTCGCCAGACCTGTCCGCAACTGACGCCATCAAAACCAAATCACTTCTCCACCGCAAGATAATAGTTTCAATTTTCGGTTGCTTACGTGACGAAGCAACATGTACGTACGAGGCGCGCAGTAGTGGAGGCCTCCAGATTATTTTCGACAACCTGGGAATATTTCTTGCCTTGAAAACTCGACACACTCGCGCTTTATACTGCAAAGCAGTATAATTTCAACCCCCCCTCCCAGTTTTCATTACGGTGTCATCGATTTACTTGGCGACGACCGGGGCTCCTCCACACCACCGCTGACACCTATTTCACAACTATTTTCCCCTCGCCTACACCGATGACCCTTTGCAAAGCGGCGCAGTCGGCAGCTAACGCGGTAGTGCGGTTATCAGATGACTGCAAAAAATAAACAGAATCAGAGCTGGGCGTAAAAATCCACTCATGATTACTACATGCCTTAACTACACGCCACCGCCGGCCGGCATGATGCATATCGTGTTTGATATTCCCGCGCAAACGTCATCTGGCTTGGATTAGCGGAGAATGGAACAGCGTCTGGGGAAATGGTCAGGGGGAGCGCGCTCCTTGGTGACGACGCATGAGACATGTGTGAGGAAAAGCCAGTGAGAGAGATGACCCGTAGCCGCACGTGTCGTACCCGACGTCACACTTCGATAGGTGCTGCTCTCCGCTTTCTTTCTTTCGTCGCTACTGCGTTCGCTCAATGGTTACGCCGACATTAACAGACACCGCTCCCGCAAAGCCCAGGTAACGGCTGCAAAGGGCTACCCCCTAAAACGAAGAAAACCCGCCGTCGCCGTTTCCGCTAAAATGCTACTTCACCAAGTAGCTGCGAATCCCTCCCGGTAGAACAATAAGTTCCCAGTTGGAACGCCGGCTTGAGCCGAAATTTCTTTTTCAACTTGGAAGGCCTTTCCAGTGATATTTTCGCCGCTGTCTTTAACGTCTAAGTATGCCCCATCACCGGTTTCCGGTTTAGGCGCGCATGGTTTGTGAGTAGAGAAGGGGGCGTGCACGCGCAGGTAGGTTTCATGCCGCTACCGATGAAATACCGCTTGTGCTGATGGAAGATTTATGCGTTGTAATTACGCGGTTGAATGCGGTTAGTCGGCTGCCCTCCTTATTTGAGTTGTTTGGGTGCGGGTTGATCTGTGTTACAGACATCTTACACAAATCGTAAAATGCATAACAGGCGGAAGGAAAACTGACAGACACATGTTTGTTCTCTAGAATAGAGCCGAAGAGCTTCCAGAATATAAACCACTGTTGGATATTGGCATGCCGTTGGTTTGGAGGACGAAGAGCAAAAATTTGCGCGTTGGCCCGAACACCAAAAAAATGGAAAGCTGCTGGCGCCGCCGGTATCGCCTCAAGTTCAGCGCGTCGAGTGTCGGCGAATCCCTCCGGCTTAAACAGCAACTTGCCCGCTTGGAGCGCCGGCGTGAGCCAATATCACTTCTTCAGAGAGCTTTCGGGAGATATATTTCACCGCGCCTGCCAGTTCTAACCACGAGAAGATGAACGGTTGCCGGTTTGTGCGTGCGCAAGTTTGTAGTCGAGAATAGCGGGATGGTGAATGGGGCGCGTGGATGCGCAGCTATATGTTTCATGCCTGTAGTGATGGATGGCATTTTCGTTGTGATGGTGCGAGGTTTAAAAACGGACATTGAGCGCCCAATGGACATGGCTGGAGTCCTTAGTGGTAGAGCAGATTTCAGACTTCGGACTTCGGCCGAGGAAAACGAACAAGTCACGAATCTTCTGCTCTTTGCCGATATGAACTTTTCTGGATAATATACCGGTTCTGTTTTTGTCCGACAATCGTATCAAGAATATGAACGTCTGCATTCAAGCGGGCGAGTGACTAATAGCGTAAAACGTCGGCTGTTAGCTTTTTAATGACTAAAATTGCCGGTAACGCTTAGAAGCCCTTGAATGCAATAGCCTCGGCTACCCCCCCCCCACTATACAGTTGGCCATTGATGGAGCCCTTCAATCAAGCAACAAGGACTCTGTGCCAGAAAACGCTTGTATCTTTGTTATCCCAACTTCTCACGCGGAGGAAAGTAACGAGACACCAGCAGAAGGAATCAACAGTCATAGCTGGGATCAATCCCTCATAACCAGGGGAAATCTCCCTCATTATCCGCATCAAGACGACGTGGAAAATCCCCCGGGTAGCTCTCAACACCACCTACCGCATACAAATGATAATGTTGATGGCTGCAGATGCTCGGGACAACACGCAAATTGGGAAGGAGCTTTTGAGTTGCCTCTCGGACAATCGTTACAACATGCCGGTAGTTGTGCGAGAGAAGGTGATGGGCTTGTTTTTTGCTATGCAAGGCCCCGGTTGTTGGATTGCAGACTGATCTTGCTCGGGCGAAAGGGAGCATTGAATAACTACGCAAGTAAATGTCCGAAGTTGGGCGCCAGCAAGATTCGTATTCCGCTCCAGGTGGCGTGGCGGCACCTCAGGACAGCCAGGCAACGTTTGTGGACATCCTACAGGGCCCTGGCCGCGCCGCACAGACTACCTCTGCCCACTTCACAGCTCCGCAGTCCACTCCCACCACACCTCAACGTTCTGGCTCTTATGGTGCACATCCGTGCATGTCCTATAAAAACAACCACTACCACGTCCTTTTCCTCACACCCAATTTATCCTTAGCAAATTCAGGTCCTGACACCATAAAAATGCTGAAAGGAACATACGGTAACGACCTCCTCGGGGATAGGGGTTAAACAGGTGAAGCTCATTCCATCTTGCTCGGGTCTCACTGTTTTCGGCGGACTGTGAGCGAATCGACAATCTAGAAAAGGCAATTACTTCAAAGCACACATTCACACTGCACTCAGGGTTACCCGACTCCACGTCGCTTTCCGTAATTCAAGATTTATGGCGTCCACCAAGCATTGTTACTGGAATCTTGAGGGCTAAAATAAACGCGCGCAACACGCTGGCATTCCTGTGGAGGATTCCGTCCATCGGACCTACTTAGGGGACCGTGCTGGCAACAATGTGCACATAAGTGTGGTCTCCCCATCGGTACACAATGTATTCAAAGACCAACTGACTCTTGATAGGCTGGATATCCTGCACCATTAAGGAGAATTTCTACGTTGCAGCCTGCCAGAAATGTTGCTCTTTCGGCCATGTGGCAACACGCAGCCCGAATCATCATGTGAGCAGTCCGTATTGCGCAGAGGCGCAGACAGCCGGTGCTTGAAACCTAGAAAATAAGAATAACGTGCTGTGCCGGGAGCATCGCGCCGTAAGAAAAGAGCGTTGCAACCACACTTTAATTAGCCGTGCTGACAGGTCTTGACAGCTTGCGTTGCAAAATGTCGCGCCAAAATCATTTAAAAGGACACTGCACGCTTCCAAAGTACCGGCTCAACTTAGTCTCACCTCACAACTGGCATCACTACGTTTTCTTCAAGCAAACCTTGACAACACCTCGCGCTGCAACTGAACATTTCATCTTTTATATGGAAGCCACAACCATTGACTTCGCTGTGGCTTGCGACCCGTATGTTAGGGGTGGCACTGTGCCAGAAATACCGGCTCGTTGGAATACATTTCACCATGCCCAAACGCCACTTTGCATGGTTGTTTGTAGAAATGTATTTTGGACCTGTTTCCCATTCAAGTGTCACCTTTCGTGATCGCCCTCACTTTAAATGCGCCTAACCTGTCAATACTCTTTATAGGAGTGTACGCTGCCCATCTGTTGCTCGAGACGATATTCTTTCTTCCGTTGGTTCCCTTTTGGACATCAACAACGCTGAAAATGTGACTATTGCTGGTGATTTTATTGCTAGAACGCCTCTTTTGGGGGCGCTGTATGGAATGCGACAGGACAGCAGTTGTCGCAGTTTGTTCATTCTCGTCACTTAAAATTTTGAATGATCCGGACTCCCTTCCGACTTTTACCACCGAATATTCGCAAACGTGGATCAGCGTCACTTTGGCGAGTGGAACGCCTTGGTCTTCCAGGGTATTCTGGGAAGTTCTGGACACCCTGATACTTTCGGACCACAGTTTCGTTGTGTTTGGCATAGAAGAAGCCCCCGGTGCACGAATCAAGCGGCTAACAAAGGCTTCTGAGTCGCGCCTGATCGTGGACCTTGTCCAAGATATTTTGTGTCAAAAGTGCCCTTTAACAGCATCGGATCTCCACAGAAGTTTGAAGACACCGTCAACTCAATTATGAAAAAATGGGCCGACTGCGGAAGAGGTTCGAAAGTGTTCCTAAACCACACAAGGGCAATGCATGGTGGTCGGATGATCTGGCAAGGGAACGGTCGTCCATGAGATCCTTGCGCCGCAAGTATCAAGCGTGTCGTGATCCGCTACTTCGTTGAGACCTCAGATTCTGCTCTTATACATCGCTGGTCAGTACAGGCATCACATTCAGGAATTCAACAATGAAGTTGTTAGGAGAAAATTCACCACAACAGCCTAGAGGAACTTATTTGGCGTACCTTTCAATGTTGCGTTTCAAAAGTTCACTTCTCCTTCCGTCTTGCCCCTCTCTACTCTCCGTACGATTCAACTAGCTCCTCCACCTTGGAATCTGCAGCCCTGCTATTTCGAACTCTTTTGCCCGGATGACAACCACCCACATGACACTCTGGCTCATCGACCTTCGAGGACACTGATTGTACAAGTAACGTACGTTCAAACATCTCAAACCGTGCTTTCACCTGGCATGAACTTCGATCGGCTGCTCGAAATATAAACCTCAAATCGGCTCCTGGATCCGACGGCATAGCCGCTAATATGTTGACCCTCCCGGTGGGCCGAACTTCTTCACTTCTTCATATTTTTCACTTCTTCATTTTTACACCACAGGGTAGTTTATTACAATGGTCATACTCCATGCGTGTGGGCACAAACCGTGATTGCAAGCTCCCAAGGCTTACCGCTCACTCACGTAATGTGAAATATTGTGATCCACAACCTACTCTGCCTTGCTGTATCGCCGGATGTGCACCTGCAAGCTTACGCTGATGACACGGTCGTTGTAGTCAAGGTAAGACGCGGCGGGCCATCGAGCATCTTGCCAATGAGACCCTTGAGCGGGTGTCAACATGGACCGCATGGCTAAGTTGCAACTCAACCGCGCCAAATCTACTTGCGTCCGCATTTTTAGGGAAGAGCGGGGAGCGCAGCGGAAGCTGGCAATCAAGCAGGGGGCACAACACTGCAGAAGGTCACAGAAATAAATATACTATGAGTCGTCTTTGACAGAAACATGACCTTCGTTGCTCACGCGAAACACCTGCGTGGCCGAATTGAAAAGATGTGTACTGCACTAATAGCATTTGCGAGGTTGCACTCGCTTTTACACAGAAGCCACCTCCGGTTCCTCTACTACCGCATTATTTTTCCAGCCACCACTTATGCAGCACCAGCATGCGCTCTCCGCGTTTTCTAGTGACCGGCGCTTACACGACCACATGGTACCGCAGTGCTGGGGGTGTTGGTCAATTAGCTTCCTGTCCATCCTTTTGAAGATTAAAAGGCGTCTTTTCAATTTGTTTCACCCTAAATGGCCTGTTGATTTGCCCAATACACGTGTTTTTTTAAAGGGGAAGTGGACCACTTCCTAGAATGGACGGGCTGTCATCCTGCTCTTTGTTTGGGTATCCCCACAACAGAATTGACCCCCAAACAGCTTCACGACTCTTTACAAAGTCTAGGGTTAAAAGCGTTCACGAACGGTTCCTTCACCATGACATCTGCTGGTGCCGCATTCATCGTGTTCAGTGCTCCGGACATTATAGTAACACCTCAAGGCTTCCGGTTTAGGACTCCCACAAGCTCCTATGATGCCAAGCAATTGTTCATATTGTCTGTATCTTTACCTGAAAATAACACTCCTCGAGCGCTGTTTTTATTTATAACGACTGTTTATCCCAACTTCTCGCTCTCGAAAACGCCCTCAACACCTGGGACACTATTCACCAAATTCAGACAGCTATATATCATTGGTTTCTTCTGTAGCCGTCTTCCTGTTCCACTTTCCTGGACACTCGGGGGTGTGGGGAGAAAGAGCTTGCCGACTTCGTTGCAAACGTTGAGGCAACCATGCGCGGAAAGGTGGCAGCGCGTGCTGTAAAGCAGATCGTAAGGGAGAGGCTTTTGAGGGCTGGTCGGTTAGAGTGGCAGCAGCGATGGAACACCGACAACGCTGACACTGAGTTGTTTCGCTGGGTTCCCAGCGTGATAGCTATACCGCGCTGCTTTCCTCCGCCCAGACGACTCGCCCACATAGTTACCGACATGGCCGTTTCCCGCACTATTTCCACAGGATCGACTTGCTCCTGAAAACAGGTGTCTTTGTGGACGCTTGCCTCTTGAGTGAGCCACTACCTCCCGGATTGCACTAGTACAGGCTCGATCATAACCCGACTTGGGCATGTCGTCAGTTTGCCCCTGGAGCCTCCGTATCTGCGACAATCCTTGGAAATTTATCGGGCCGTACCAATCCTCATCTAGCTCGTCGACTTCGTGAGCAAGAAAATGCCGGACGTTTCGTGCCCATGATGTAGGCTCCGAAGCGGTGTGTGTTGTTTTGGGGTGTAGTGCGTGCCTCTGGGATTGTCAGTCCTCGATTGTGGCCTCTCCTATGGAATTTAAGCTGGTTGCTACATGTGCTGAAGTGAACAGCTTGTGCTCGTCCTCGTATAATAGCGGTGGTCCTCTACTTCAGGTGAGCTTCTCTGTACCCGGACTCTGTGGTGGAGAAAGACTGCCTGAATTCGGAAATACGGATACTGCCTGTAGCAGCTGTGGGTATGAGGGTTTAGGACCTCTTCAAACTGCGGTGTGGTGCTCGCGTGCTTTGTTTGTGGGGTTTTCCACGTATGTTGGTGTTTTGTATTAATCGAATAGCTGTTGTTTTCTGAAATTTACATTTCGGGCGCTTGACCCTGCTCATTTATGTCTAATTGGCTGCAAACCTGCCTTAGCTTCGCTCGTTGGGGTGATATCCCTCCTTCTTTGTGGTTTTCTTTTGGGATTGGTTAACCTGGAAAGGAATTAAAATTTCTTTTGGAATTGGAATCGAAAGAGCACCAGAGAAGAAGATATTTAATGGTTGATGAGACAGTAAACACTAAAACCTGTGAAAAGAAGTAAAAGTGACACAACACAAAACACAATGACTATGGCTGTGTATAGGGCCATTATGATTACACGTGACATGACAAAAGCTGCAGAAATTTTACGTCAGCTAAAAACTTAAGAACACGTTGACTTGAAAACACTGGTTCATCGGCTAAAAAGTGGCCTGTTCGATTTTCCAGTTCTGGCTGCCCGAGGCTGCCCGCGGGCTGCCAGCAGACGACAAAAGGAGAGCAGCTCGGCGAGTTTTAAAATACAAATTGCGAAAATTTCTCGTTCTTTTCTATTTCATGATTTGGAGTTTATTTATTTGATATGAAAAATCACTTCTGCGCCCATTTCAGTTTATTTTTCTATTGCAACACCCGTTTTTGTTAACGATAAGATGAATGACATTAGTCACTCCTAAACGGTCATTTGCGGCTCGTCTTCAGACAGACAAGGAGGGCGTATTTCAGCTCATGGGCGAGGACGGCGTCACAATTCTAGATGAAGCCATGTCTGTGTTTATTACTTAAGCGAGTGCATTGGTTGTTCGCGTTCAATGAATAAAAGTTTTCGTTTATTCATCCGGAAAAATAAAAAAAGCACTCCTACAGCACTCTGGCGTCATGGACTCTGCCAGAAAAGCCGGCGAACACGTCGATGAGCACCATGTCCCATTGTGGATCCCCTGGAGTACGATGGAGCGAAATTTCTTGCGATTGTAGTAGCTTCCTTCGGGCTCCGAGGGTCTAGAAATGGGCACCCATAAATTGCGCCGATCATGTCCGGCAGTCCTCAGCTTCCTCGACGAACGAGAGTGTGAACGCCCGCTTGTTCAGCTCGAACACTGCTCAGTCCGGCCAGAATATTTCCGTCCGCTGATTAGAAGTACAAATCCGATGACTCGTTAGACTGCGGCGTGAACAGAGAACTCGCTCACGCTGAGTTCGCGATCATGTAGATAGTACCCTGTGTACCGATGTACGACAGGACAATCAGAATTGTCTGCTGGGCGGCATTTCGGGGCGTCCTCGCAGGTCTTCGGGGTAGAATTCGGCAACCAGTACTACCACCGCGCACCGCGACAGGTGAAACAGTCTCCTGAACTCGAACTCCGGGTAGGTCGGCACAACGTTCTCCATATAGAGGGGTAACGTGGTGCCGCTCTTCCTACTGGACCATCGCGAGGACGACGCACACATTGAAAATTTCGGCTTCGCAATCGTACTCTTGGCAATCAGAATCTACCTTCAAGATGAGGGCCCGGTCCGCAAACAACCCGTCGGGGAGAGCAGCGAGCGCAATTCGTGCTTCGGCCGACATTTTGCCGCTGAAACTGTAGCAGACGACCGAAAAAAACGTTGTTCCGCAGTGCTCGGTCCCGGCTTTCGGTGCATCTCGAGGCGCTTGAACAACGTAATCATGACGCAACTTCCTGCCCGAGAGCAAGCTTCTGGCAGCCCGCGGGCTGCCAGAATGACCGTAAATCGAACATGCCCAGTATCATATGTGCAGTGAACTGTGTCATCTGTTTACTCAGGGAACTTTTAAGTGCGAATGCACTTCTTAAGCGAGCCTGAAGCGTCCGCCGCCGTCCGCATAGCAACAGCTGCGGGTGCGCGCGCTCGTCCTCTTCCTTGGCAACGGGGGGAGATGGGAGCGCGCTGCCTGGCCGCTGACATGGCACATACCCACGTGGGGGATTGGCCAGGAATCGGGCGTGATAAGGGCTAATGCACCCGCCTAAAGCAGTACTGACACGAAATTTCAAAGCTGGGATCCGCTCTAGCAATCAAGTACAACGACAACACAAATAGGTGTCTGTGAATAAATGCATCTTTCTTTCTTTGTAGTTGTGTGTGTGTGTGTGATCTCTCTTTCGCGAACATTACCGTTTCCCGCGCAAATTCAACTCGTTCATTCGCACTTTCACATTCTTGCCCTCGGGGAAATGCGGGGAATTTTTTTGTGTCGTGTTGTGTCAAGTGCCTTGCATGTGATTATTATGTGGACTAGGATAGATCCCTTCCACACCTGCTACACATGGGTCGCAAAGATCCAGTGAGCAGATGGGAGTGCGTAACATGTGTATGGCCTAACAGCAGCCTAGCCAGGCGACTTCAGTGTATCTGTTGTGTGAGTCAGTTGTGGAGCGTCCCATTTGTGGTTGTATTACATGTAGTTTGTTGTCTGTTTGTTGACTAAAGTGTAATAGCTGTCGTCGGATGTGTGTCTTTGGGGCGGTTTAAGGTACTGTTGTAATGTCAACTAAAGTGCACTGGTAACCGGCTTATAGTTATTTGAAGGTTTGAGGCATATGAGTCATCATTACCTTAAAAAAAAAACATTGGTCACATAGTTTTTATCCGACCTTCCTGACGACAGTGCCCATACAACGCTTTGGGAATCTGTGTACACGATCGACTTAGGAATTTTATGTTTGATGATGTGCTTTGAAACGAGTAAGATGCCATACCCTTCTGCCATGTAAATACTGTTGTGAAAACTTATTGTTTTGCTAAACCTAAAATTTGGTCCGTGGGCTGCAGAAGAGATAGTAGAAGAGTGTTGGACGCGTCGCTGAAGAGTTATGCGCACGTGTACTTGTCCAGCAAGAACAGGAAGTGCTGCAAAACCGCACTCCTGGGTATCCCATTTTTTCTACTATTGTGAATGACAGGTCGCATAAAGTAGATCGTATTTACCTTGGTGGAATTAAAATATGGATGGATGTCTTGTGCTTGACTGACAGAGGAACCTTGAGTGCGGAAGCCCCTCCCTAACTCTGAGAGAGAAAGGTAAGGAGATAGATGGCCTGTTTAAAAAAGTTGTAAATTTGATGTATCGTTCATAATAGGAATAAAAGGATGGTTGGTGAGAGATACGATCTTAGATGCATACAGCAAGTCAACATACTCCCGCTCATGCCCCAGGCAAAATTTGCCCACACCCGACATACAGACTCTCGATGGGGCTAGTGCGGAAAGCGTTGCATGAGAGGCGAAGGCCAAGATGCAGCGCTGGTCGAGCATGTTAAGGGCCGTTTTTCTCGCTAACCCATATCCGACACTGCAGTAGTCTAGCCGAGACCCTCCCAAAAGGCCGTGTAGAGACGCAGCAGGAGTTGTTTGTCGGCCCCATAAGATTGGTGGGAGAGGACCTTAAGGATATTCATTGTTTTGAGACATTGAGCCTAAGGTTCCTTGATGTGGGAAGGAATGTGAAGTCGTGGTCAAACACAACACCTAAAAATTTCTGCGCCTTGTTCACATGAATAGGCACGCCCATAGGAGTGATGTTTGAGCCCGGGTGGACTCCACGCCTCCTGAAGAACACAACACAAGAGCTCATTGCAGGATTAAGAATAAAACCATTCTTCTCTGCCCAGCCGGATAGTTTCTTGACGCCGAGCTGGACTTAACGTTCTGAGATTACTATTACATGATTTAAAGGATATCTGGACGTCGTCTACATACATAGAAAAGAGATTGTAGGTAGCAATGCCTTTCCAATCCCTTTCCCATCTTAACTATGAAGAGCGTGAAGGTCAACACTCCACCTTGCGGCACGCCATTTTCTGGCACATAAACCCTTTTGAGAATGCAGTACCGATTCCCACTCGAAAGGTTCTTTCTGACAAGTAACTAACATGGGTGTTCAACATGTTACTCGAAACACCGAATGACGTGAGGTCACTAAGGGTCCCGTAACGCCAAGCGGTGTCGTAGGCCTCCTCAAGGTCAAAAAACACAGTGAAATAATACTGCTTATGCACGAAGGCATACTTGATGTAAGAGTCAAGTGCGACCAGTGGATGGTTCATCAGTTGCTCTATCGTGAGGCCTGCCTGACAATTCTCGAGAGACCGTTGTACTCAGGGAAATACACGGGCCAGCGAGTTTATCATCTTCTCGAGAAGCTTGCACAGGCCGCTCGTTAGGGTGATAGCAGGGTACCTTGAGGGGGCGACGAGTCTTTCCCTCCTACAAGAAAGACACTACTATGGCCTCCCTCCAAGAGTGTGGAATGTACCCTGAAAGCCATATAATATAAAATAGATGTATATGTGTTTCAAGCGTGTTTGTGTGTAGGTGTTGTATCATTATTACGTGATCTTGTCTGGGACTGGAGCTGAGGGTTAGCACGTGCTCAAAGCTGCCATCAGCTCATGCAGTGAAAACGCTGAGTTTCAAGATGTTGACGTATTTTATCTAGAATAGGCTTCTTTTCGGCCGATTGTTTGGTGTTTTATGAATTGGTTGTGTAGTGTGCTGATCTGGAACAGCGTGTTGGAAGTGTTGTGCGAGAGTGCGCCCCCTGTTGTGCTGACCAGAGCCAGGCTGTGTGTTGTTGTCTGTTGAGTTTGCGTATTCCTGCGTATACTTTGCCTGTGTCTGTGTAGGAGTTTATTGATGTTATGAATGAACGCCAACTATCTCGTTTTGTCCTCATGGCGCACACGCTTTCATAACACATTTGCCCTTTTCAACAAAAGAATGTTTCCCGATGTGGGGTACCGACGAAGGATACCCCACACTTTGTTCTTGGTCTATCGCGCCAGCCTACAGTCCTCATTCCACCACGGCCTCCTCTGGCTGCACAGGGCACAATTAGGCGTGGGGAAATGGACTTTTGGGAGGCATCGATGATGTACTCCGTGAGTAGTGGGGAAGCTTCTTCATTGTGGTTCCGTAGTGTAGTTTGGATATCTCTATAAATGCATTTGAGTTAGCCTTTGCTTCACTGAACGTGTTCTGGAAGATGGACTGCAATGACCTTTACCTATATATGTTAGTGAGTTGGGGAAGTGGTCACTGTCGTAATGGGTCAGTGTCCACATCCATTCGAGACAGGGAAAGAAGAGAACTGTGGAACCAATAGCCAAGTCAAGAAATGAGTGTCTGTTGTGTCCTGTGGTATGGTATGTATGCTGTTTCTTGTTTAAAAGGCATGCTCCAGAAGATGTTAAAAACTTATCTATCAGGCGACCTCGGGCATCCATTCGGGAGGAGGCCCAGAGAGAATTGTGCGGATTCAGGTCGCCTGTGAGGATGTATGTCTTTGGGCCGCTGTGAACCGGCGCTTTAAAGCCTGAGCTCAAAAGTGCAAGATCAGGAGGAATGTAAATGGAGCACACCGTTATCGACCTAACAAATATTACTTTGCCGATAGGTTCAGCTCCAAGTACAGTGTTCAAAGTGACAGGGTGGATATGCTAAGGATTTCAGGGCGATTATAGCCACACCACCCGAACAGTGTATGCATACAACCCTGTCCTTTCTGAATACTATGTTCCTATTTAAGAAATTTGTTTGTTTGGACTTGAGGTGTGTTTCTAAGAGACACATGACACTTGGCTGATTGGCATGCAGGATTGTGTACCACATCGTCAAGATTATTAAAAAAGGCCTTTCCAGTGCCATTAAACAATATTTGCTCTTGTAATTATGATGTATGAGAGCACTGGAGTGTGACTATTTACGTAAGGTGTTTTAGTGCTTGCACTCTTTGGAGGCTTTTTTAACTTCTCTGGGGGTTTAGATGGAGGGACCCACTCCTTCCGCTGCGAAGCAGACAGAAAAGGTCACAACTCCATCTCGTCATCACATTTGGAAGGAGTACCCGGCGCACTGGACACCCCGGGCTTGGCGCCCTTTCCAAGGCCCTTCGTTCGAGCGGCGACCGCCGAGGGCATGAGGACCAGCCCGGGTGGCACAGGTGGTGCGGCGGTGGTATGAGCTACTGCAGTCTCCTCCGTCTCCATCTCCTGCGTGCACTCGCATGTGATTTGGGCTTGTGGAGAGGAAACAGTGTATGCGGCAGCATCCCCATTGGGCGCGGTTGCGACCACAGCCACTGCCGACTCAGCAGGCGGTGTGGTGACGGGTTGGGCCGTCGGAGGCAACCCGATGGGGGGCAGGGGTGGCAGCAGGTCCGACTCGCGCTACCTGGGTCCCCGGTGAAACCAGACGCTGCTCCGACCCCCGGCGAGCCGCGTCGGCGTACCTCCCCAGGGGGAAAGAGGCGAACCTCTTTCGCGCCTCTGGGAAGGTGATGTTTTCTGTTCGCTTTGCATTAATGATTTTTTTTTCTAGAGGAAACGTTTCACAAGAGCGGGAGTATGCCACGTATGGACCATGGTAGTTCGTGCAGGTGAGGTTGGTTGCAGTGCAGTTATTCAGGTGATCGTGCAGGTGATCATGCTGGGAGCATTGAGCACATGCCGTTCTGCCGCACAGCAGGTGGTACTATGCGCGAACTGCTGGCATCTTAAACAGAGCCGCAGTGTTCGGGATGTACGGCCGGACAGAACAACGATGAATCTTGTATTGACGTGCTCGAGCAGTGTGCAGCACTAAAAGTCAGGATCACATGTTTGGTGGCTATTTCTTTGTTGTCTCTCCTAATGACGAAGCGCCTTACTGCTGTCACACGTTGGTCTTTTAGGCCTTCGAGCAGATCGGTCTCTGTCTGGTTAAGAAATCTGGCTCACAATGACATATTGGGAGCTGTTGAGGCTGCGGTGGGATGTACTCTGATATTCAGGTCTGTTCTGCGGGTTTGGCTTATGAAGAGTTGTGGCTTGCTGCTGCGTGTTCACCTCAACTAAGACATCACCAGTTCTTAGTTTTTTACTATTGTATGTCTTGCCAAAAATAGATTAAAAAAACTTGTATACAACGGAGACGGATTCTGAAGAAAGAGCTATGGATTTGTCAGCAGATTCAACTATCAAAAGGCGGGCGTAGTTGTCGTGTTTCGGGGAGTTTGATGGGCAGGAAGAGGTAGTAAGGATACTTCTGTGTGGACCCTTTTCATGGTTCAATCATATCTGAAGAGGGTTTCGATTCCCCATATTCCTCAGAAAAAGCAGGGGACGGGGGTACGTTCTTCGCCCGGGTTACCCAGATAGCGAGAGAGGTCCCAGAGCTCCCTGCCTGGTAAACAAAGAAGGCGCCCAAACGCCGGAGCTTGACCTGGCTCCAACGGTCACCGTTTGAGGTTTCTACCCTTCATCTTAAAAAACACATCACCACAGAAGGTTTGAGCTTATGTTGTGGGCTCAGGGTCAGAGGTGTTGCCAATACCGTCCCCAAGTATATTTAAGGTGCCCCGTGCTTATGGCGATCTGTGAACGTAAAAAACGGCGTGTGACGCAGTTCGGTTGGCTGAGACGTCAAATGGCGCATTCTTTAGAGGTATTACGACAGTTCCGGAACAGTCTGACCCCGGCCTAACAGAAACAGTAAGATGCTTACGACGCGGGAGAACACAGTAAGCTCCAAGTTTACCTGCAAGAACAAAGCCTGGATTCTTCAGAGGTTCACCCAGCTAATTGGCTAGGAAGTATGCTCCATCGCAAATTACGATAAATGTATTTTGTTTCGTGCTCTCCGGGGACTGCGTCCAGTTTTCCGGGTCATCCTTCTTCACAGAGTAGAAGGAGACTAATTTTGTTTTCTGCATCTATTCGGTTACTGCACCGCCAGTGACCCGAATCGAACGCTCGTCACTGAGCTCTGTTACGCAATGCCTTACCCACTGATCCACCGCCGTGCGGTGCCGACTGATGTCGGCACGAGCATTGGGTCACCAAACTAACAAGCAGGCAAAAGATTTTCACCAGTCTCTAAAGCAAAGTAACACGTACATTACAAGCAAATACGAGCAAACAAACCCAACATTCCGCGTCCTATACGTCAATGTTGGGACTATTCAATGGATTTGTCATTCGCCCATCGCATCAAAAAGACAATGACAAATGCTAGGCACACCATCCTTGTCCCTGTTTGATAAACAAATCCAATTCTTAGACGGGTCTCTGTAATCAAACTTGTTCAGTATGTTTTTCTTTTGCCATCCACTATCTCATTATCCGTAGAACCGTGTTCAGTAAATTGCCTTGGACTTTCCGAAACATACACTTTGGTTAGGCAGCGCCCGTTTGGTGGTTCGACGTGTTTCTATTCCTGGGGTTGGTCCTGTTTCGTTCGCAGCTGTTCCGGCTTTTGGTGTAAATATTAATACCTAAACATAGGCTGTCCTTTTTCAACTTCCTTTATCAGGAACCGTTTAGTGAAAAATACAACAAGGCCATAGCAAATAGATTGCTAGAGTGAACTAGAAATAGTGGGAAGAGTGGCAAAAGCAAGGGCAATTTTCAATGGGAGGCAGTGAGGCCGAAAACAAGGGGGGTAAAAGCGAGCTCCGAGACCGTAACAATCGTGGGCGCTGACATGATACAATTTCCATGGTTGCCAGATCAATTGTATTCAGTTTTGTAAAGGGTTGTTCGCTAATTATTTAACTAAAACAAAGAACTTAAGCAAAACAGTTGCAAATAATTGCCGCAGTAATTAAACTAAGCTCTACAAAAAACGTTAGTGTAATTAAGCTCTAATTTTTGAACCAAAAGTAAGTGCGTAAGCTCAGTTTTGGTTTCGATTTCTTTAAGTGTGCTAGGAAGTGGCGAGGCCCTTGCGCCTGACTGCACATGTGTGTGTGTGCAGTCTCCAGCTCAGATCTGCGTGCGGGAAAAAAACGTGTACAACTGGTACAGACTCGGAGGCACACGCTGAGCAAGTGCCTCCCCGGGCGCTTGCGAGGCTGTCATTCGTTTCTTTCACGTTAAGCACCTTGTCTATTGCCCCTGAACTGACGCCGGAACAGCGATTCCGATCTGACCTTGACTACCGCAAGTTCACTACAGGCTACGGAGTGGCAGCCAGCGATCGCTCTCGTTGGAAGAGAAATAAAAGGAACTTTTATAATTGTTCGGTTGCAGTTGTTTTATTCATGGAACTTCTTACAGCTCTCCGTGCTTCGAACTTTCGCGCAAACGTTCGCGAAGGTAGAACGAAAAAAAGAGGTAACGAAATGCGGTTTCTTTTTAATCAATCACACAAGTCAACAGTCAATGTTGTCTCCTCGCGCGCTCTGTGCGGCAAATTACTACCCATTCAATACTGCCCATTGAGTCCCGCAAGCTTTCCCTTTGAAGTGGTGGAAAGCAGCTAGAACTTGACGAATACAGACGGAAAGGAAAACGGGACACGCCGCTGACTGTATTTCGCATACTCCCTTGGCATGCATTCTGCCACTCCATTGGCCTGCGATCGACCGCGCTCTTTCGTTCCTGTGCTTCAAAGGGCCGCTACTCACCGGCAACATCAGCGTTGGCCCATGCGATAACGTTTGTTCTTCTTTTTTGTGTGGCAACAAAGGTGTTTACATTAAGCTACAAAGCCACAGTTCTTCACTTCACTTCATTTGAAAAGCATCGAGGCGACTCGCAAGACGTCACAGAATGGCAAACAAGCACCACAGCGCAAAAATGCACGGAGATCATGACGGAGATTCATTTTTTCTGTGCGCCCCAGTACGGATCAGCTGATCCTTGCGTCCTCGCGCATGCGATCAGTCGCATTCGAGCTTGCGCGCAAGTGTTGCTTGAGCGGTGCCACATCTTGCTCCATATAGTCTCAGTACATATAAGTCACACACTAAACCGAAAACACGTCGGTTACCTACCACAGGAGATAAACCACGCAATGCTGTCGACGCCGCCTACACAAATCCGCCTGGCCAGCGGTCCGCCATGTTACAATTAATCCCGGCATGCTTCGCTAGCCGGACGCGGAAACGCCGCAGTAAGCCCGTTGCCAGATTACAACCCATCGCTTTCGCCGTTTTTAGTAAGCAAAAACTCAGCTGGCAACCTTCAAATCGTTGTATCATGTCTGCCACTGTGTGGTCTACGGTTCCAATGCATTGGCTCAGCGGCGCGCTTTCCTCTAGAGAGTCAGTATATTATCTCTATGCCGAAAAACTGGAATCCGCAAGGGGCGCTGCCATTGATTACTAGAGGGTAATAGTGTAGTTGATACAGTCACCGCCTGCCACTCGTTGTCCCTGGGTTCGAATCCTGCGTGTGCCATTTTTTTTCTTTTCTCAAACCCAGGCACACGAATAAAAGCAAATGCTCTGTGCTAAACACCGACTGATTTAATGCTTGTGTTGATTATTGGCAAGCGAAAAAATCTGCAGAAATTCACAGAATTTATTAATGCCTAGCGTTCTTGTGCTACTTGTGTTGAGTGTGAGTTCTTTATAGCCAAATACGAGTATGAGTAGCGAAAAGCCGTTAGTTTATTTCATTATTTTTAAGTTTTCTTGTTTCTTTTCTCTATTAATGCAAATTTTAAGTATTATAGTTATGAAGCGCCTATCGCTGGCTGATAATACCTTTATCTGAAGGTGCAAGGCGTACTGCAGAGTTGGAGCGTTTACGCTATTTTTCATGAGCATTTCTGACGTTCTTTTGCGGGCTTTTAGTTTATTATTCGGTTGTGGGAGGAAATGTATAAGATGCATATTTTGATTTTGTGAGATAATGTTTGTGAAAATTTTATTTTTATTTTTATTTTTTATCTTGTTTTTTGAAATGCCATCCGACAAATTATCCCCATTTACGCTATTGTACATTGTAACAATGAAAGCTGTTTTTTTTTTGACAAATCTGTATTTTGGTGGAAATGCAGGGGTTACTTGGGCCTGGCTGCGGAGGTACTCAGCAAAGAATGCTATTACATTTTGGGGCATTGAGAGTCGGCATAGTCTTTGCTCTCGGCCAAGTGGTTAGTGGTGGGGCGTAAGCAGATACGACGGTTGTACGCTTTCCTTCCCCGATTGCCATTGCCTCTACTTCCCCGTACCAATGGCGCCTTCTTCTAAGAGATATGGGAGTATTTGACTGAACTGTTCCCAAGCAGCTTTCGCCTTCTCAAAGTTGCGCTCGGAAGAAAATTCATCCTCAAGGCCTCCTAAGACAAGCTCTCATTCGGGATAGCCTACATTTCTGTGGCATTCCCAATCTGCCTTCCTTCTCCGCGTTGAAACAAAAATGAAGTGGAGGGAAAGGAACACTGGGCCGCGCAGCCTTTTTCGCGGCAATGGTGGCTCAGGGCACACGCACATTCAGCCTTTTGAGCTCTTGTGACATCGCATAGCAGGCACGAGCATTTTTCTCACAAAGCATGATGAGCTCTACCTAATGGAGGAATAGTTTTGCAGGGGCGACGGGTCACTCTGTTTCCCGAAATTTTTGGTTTTCTCGGGGGTGGAAGGAAGAATGGCACGCCCATTCTTATGACGACCGAGGCTTATTTTTTTTAAATCGATGCAACAAAAGAGAGCTTACACTCCTACTTCCACCACAATTTGATCCGTCATCGTACAAAACGTTCTTGTTAGCGGCGCCAGGATATCTGCGCTAAGGAGCGCCAATGAACGAATCCGTGTTAAGAAAACATGACTTGAAACGCACATCGACGCCAGAGCGAAGTTTTTATCTAAGGTTTAAATTGATTTCATTTATAGTTTCGTGTTTTAATTCTGTTCAAAATTATTTCTTATTTTCTGAATCATCTTTAACCGCCCCAAGTTCTCTAAGGTTGCTTCGCGATCTCCGTCCACCTTCCGGTTACAAATGCATTCGATCAGTCTCCTACACGTTACACCGCTGCTTGTTTCGTTAGGACATTGCCGGGTTCAAGCACGTGTTTCAGGAAACTTCGCGCTTCAACGCATTTGGAGCCACTGAAATAGGCGCAGCCATGAACTTCTCGCTTTTTTGACGCCTCGCGCATTGAAAAACATGCGCATCAAGTTGGCTTTGCCGCATGGCGTCTTGATGTGAGGGCATCGAGAGAGAGATGAGGGAAAATAGGAAGCGGAGGGGGGGAGGGCGGAAATTCATAGGGCCGCCGCGACATGCAGTGCCCGCGACGAAGGGCATCGAAAAATGTATGAAATCGTAACGTAATACAGCTACGCTATGAAAAAGGACATATTATCCTGACCTTAAGTGTGGTTTAGGCATCTTGTCCGTGCGCCCCATGCATATGCAAAAAAAAAAAAAACAAGTTGTCCCACACCGAGATTCGAACCCACGAGTGCTGATTGGAAGGCGGACACTCTATCCACTACACTACGCCCCGTCTTTCTTTTTTTTCTTTAATACATGGAAATTTTAGAGAGAAGTCAGCCAAGACAATTGACACACAATATAAACACTAACAGACAGCAAATGGTAAGCACGTCAGTCTAACAGAGGTCGGCACCAATTCAAAACTCAGGCAAGCAAACGCACGCATCCAAAAGATGCAGCCCACTCTGGTGGATCACTCTGCGCAATGTAAACTCTCCGTACCAACGCCGCCTGTTCCCGAAAAATGACCTTGGTCGGCCTAGGTGGTTCAGCATGCCGATCAGTCATGCGGCACTTCCACAAGCTAACAAACCTAGGCCCCGTCCAGTATTCCGCAGCAGCGCCCCTAGCGGATTTCCGTATTTCTGGCTTCAATTTCCCTGTGCCGCTTTTGCCACTATTACAATATTCTAGTTCACTCTAATATTGCTCTAACTTGGCAGATAGAAGATGAAATCTTAGGACGATAATTTCTAAAAAAAAATAAGAAATCAGGCAGAGTACAATCGCGCCCTACAAAATGCACTCTAGCCCTATTCGGCTTACGGTAAGGTGATGAAGCGCGCAAATGCGCCGATATAATCACTACACGGGCAAGATAGTTAAACAACTTTGCACGTAAACTCACCTTCATCACACGACACGGTACCCGATGTGCCTGATTTGGCGTGAATTTCTGTTTTCCTGGCACATGAGGACGATTCACGACGTCGCTTCGCTGGAGACCTTCTTGTCAGGGTCCGTGACCACTGCTTCGGCTTGGTGAAAATAGGGTGGCAAGCCGTCAAACTTACTCGAATGGCACCAGGCTTCAGAAGCAGCTTGTCGCACGGAACACCTTTTCACCATTCACAACAAAATCAGCTGCACTGATGATGTCACTGACGTCGAAATGCTTCTCGCACACTGTCACATACTTAGAATCGAACCAAAGGCTCCCGCTTACTGCCTTGGAATGGCGCTTCCATTTCTAGCGCTGCACCCCGGTGCTGGGTAAACAGAACAAAGAAAACTTTTTCTGTAGTGCCCTTGTACCGGGAACGACACCACGGGATACAACACGTGTCCAGCATCGTCGCTGCACTAACGCCCGAATCACAATAGCACGATATGCACGTTTTCCCCACAAAAGAAACACAACTCGCACCGCCTTCGTCTTCCTAGCCCGCGGAACGCCGTCCGACAAGCCGGACGAGTGACCTGGTGACCATCTTCAAAGCCCTCTCGTTCCCTGGATTTCATCTACGAAGATGACGGTACCAGGTAAGCAACATATCCTCTCTCTGCCACAGGTAGCTCTAATTGGAGACAGCCACATCTGGTATATTCAAGATCACTTTCCGTCTGGACAACATGCAACCGTACATTAGATTCCAAAGCGGCTCCACAAGGCAGGATATTAAGAAGCTCATAGATTCCGGCCCACGCAATATCCCGCCCTTCTTACTTCATTTCAGAACTAATGATCTAAAATACCACAGTGCTGAAAACACTTTCGAAGCCATCAAATATTTTGTGCAAGGTGTTCAGACCAAACGACCCAACGCGGAGACAACCCTGACAACATTGGTTCCCAGAAATGAAAACAATCACCAGCCACTCACACCTTAGGTACACAAATTTATAGCTCGCTACGAGTGAACAGTTAGGCTCAACGACGCCCTCCTTGACCTAGAACTCACCCAACGAAACGTGGACATCATCTACCCCCCCAGATATCTATCATGACCTCCTGGAACAGCTGGCCAAAGACAGTTTACAACATAACTTCCGACGTGTTTGGATAATGGGAAATAACGTCAAGTACAGGCTGAGCAATTCGTTTGAGGTGACGCTCTCCTTTACCGCACCAACCGGCCTGTCAGTGGTAAGCACCGAGCAGCAGACCGAACCTGACATTCCCACACAGTAGCGAACCACCCTGTCACCCCAAGAACCCCCACAGGCGACGTGAGCACACAAACGCTAGTTTCAGCCACAACACCAGCTGAACAGCACGTAGGAGAACAACATCCCGACCCACCTAGGACATCACGCTCAATGTTCACACAAACCTAACACGCACTAAAACGCAAACCAGCACACAAACAGGCATCGACATAGACATCACCCTTAACAGCCCCCCTAAACAACAGACTCCGAACAAAAAAGAACCATCCCGTAGGTTCACTCGCAACAAACGAAATGACCTGCACCGAGCGGACCGCATGTCTTGCCCCTCGATCCTGCGCTTTCCTTAGGGTTCGAAAACTCGCCGGAAAACAAACACACTACACATTTTCACTTCAAACACCTACTCCTCTTAACCTGAAACCAGGAAAAATAGCCAAAGGCTTCTGCCTTAGAGCTATTTGTTCCCTTGGAGTACTTCCCCCTCAACTAGAGCTAAATGGCAGGACACTTTGAAGCGTGCGTCACTTTCCCTTCTAGAAATTTTCAGAAAGCACTGTGACAAACAACTTAGTGTTTCAAATGAGCAGAATGAAATCATTTCAGCCACAGAGCAAGAGAAAATTGATCTTGATGCCTTTAGAAACCGTAAAGAAACACGAGCTGTGCAAGAAAAAAAGAGTAAATTTCAACGTGACCCGCTCCATTTGCGTGACGCACATTGCACATTGAACCTCCTGCCTTCGCTGAAGCCTGAAGACGTGGCACTAAATCATCTGACGGCCCCGGCAGACACATCAGAATCTGCTACGGTGGAATTTTTCTCACCCGCCAATAACCAAAATGTAGAATCTAGCTCCCACAGTAGGAGTAACACCAACATGACACCTGTTCCCAAACAGAATGTTGTATCCGCCTCCCCCGTCACGTGTAACAGCAACGTTATACATATTTCAGAAACATTATCGACAACCGAAAAAATTATCCTAGAACGAGGCCTCACTTTCTGCCCTAACAACAACCACGTGAATGAATACGCGTTAGACAAGGATCTCAACCGAATTTTCCGGCAAAATGAGGCTGAAGGAATTCTTTTCCAATAAGCAAGACAATAGGGAAATTTAATGACCACGCACTCCGTGCACCAAGCACTTGGACGCAAGATGCCGAGGAATCTCCGGAACTCAACTTGTATATAAAATCAGTATCAAAAGAAATAATATTCTCAACCAAGGAATGAAATAAACACAAAATTTGCCCCCCTCAGAAGAACTCACTCTAAATAACCTTGCAGCCAGATCGGACGTAATCATTAAACCTTCTAACAAAGGCGGTAGCGTTGTCTTCTTAACAATGAAAAAATATAAAGATGAGGCCTATAGGCAGCTTAAAAAAATCGCGCCAATCCACCCCGTGAATGTGGTTGGAAAGCAAAGCTATAAACGGCACCCATAACAATTACCCAGGCGACGTCACTTAAATTCACTCACATCGCTCTAAAAATAGTGAAACCAGAGAAAAGTGAAATGCACTTAACCACCACCATTATTACTTCAAACAGATATTCTTGCTAAGGATAATGTAGCACAAGAGTGGAAACTTTTTTTTATAAAATTAAAGCTCCAACCCGGTGTAAGACGATGTGAATTCTCCTTCTCTGTGCCGCGGATGGAGGCGACGAGATTTGCGGCAGAGAAGGAGGACGAGGAGGAAGAAATACTTCTGTTCAGATTTCTGAACAGCCCAGAGTGCAGCCCTGGGGAGTGATTCCTTCTTCTGTGTAGCCCATATGCAGTCCGCGTGGCCTGTGTTGTCTCTACCCGCTGAAGCTGGGTAGGTAGAGAGGGCCTAGACAGCACCATCCCCCATTGCTCATGTTGGGGTAGTTGACGGAAAGAGAGGAGGGTGCTCAGGGCTAAATTCGCACACCCCATTACGGGGCGGAGTCTTCCTACTTCTCAACAAAATTTACATTCAAGCGTCGTAGCGATTCGGATGCATTAAGTGAAGGCGCGTAGGCTGTGGGAAGGGAGCCCAGATTGTATGAGCCGTATGGTAGTGTGTTGTTCTCAGGAAAGGTCAGGGTAAGGCGAAGGTACGGCCTCTCTCAGAAGGCGATAATGCTGGATTATCTCCCTCAACGTGACAAGCGGGTGACTGTCTTCGTGCAAGCTCTATAGCACGGTAGATAAAAGCGCAGGCTTGTTGGGGTGGGCGTATTTGGTTTGCCCTCCAATGAAGCGTGAGGGGGTGTCCAGATGAGCTGAATGGGAACCGTTTGGGGAGTGATTTTTTAGCACGCGCAGTGCAGGTCAGGACACCCAACCTGAACTGGTAATTCCAGTAGGCTTGCTGGGGAATCGGTGGCTACCCTGGTTGAAACCCCTGGTTGAATGAGAGCCAGGCTGATGACTGCCTCTTCTGCTGCCGTCATTTCTTGGTCCTAAGCGACGTACACGCAAGGAGGTTGGTTCTGGAGGTAGCCACGACGATGGCGTATTGCTGCCCTCGATGTTTGGAGGCGTCTGTGTAGATAAATGCATGATCCCCACATAGGGTGGTGTTTAGAGCTTGAGCCTGTGCATTTCGGTGACCTTCGTCATGTGAGGGGTTTCATATTTCTAAGCAAAGGGAGCATCTTTAGTTTTAGAGTCGCCAAGAGTCGTGGAAGTACGCCAAGCGGAGTGACATTCTGGGCTGCCCAGCCAATCTGGTGAAGCATGCGGTTACCCACCGCAGTTCTGAGTCGGACCTTCTGGTTAGAAAGACGACCTTCTATCAGCTCTTCCACCGTGTTGTGGAGCCCCGTACTAAGCAGCCTCTCTGTGAGCGCACTCATGAAAAGACCAATGGCCTGCTCGACCACCTTTCTAATCATTATATGAAGCATCTCTATGTCTTCAGTGTCGAGAAGAAGACAAGAACGGGGGTTGACGTAAGTGACTCTTGAGAGGTCAAAAGCTTCAATTAATCGAAAGGTACCAGGATTCCTTTAGGCCTCGCTTCTTGGTGGCAACTCGCCTGATCATGTGTATGATTTGATTAATGCTGTTTTGAGGTGCTGTAAGGAGACGTCACTCTTGGTGTTAGCCTCGAGATGTAGGCCCAGAATCTTGATGCTGGGGCTTGGAGTGATGGCCTGGCCATCAAGGAGGATTGAATGTATTCCTTAAAACGTATTCCTTGATGTAGTCCTTGACGACAAGGAGCTGTGATTTTTTGCGTGAACACTTGAGGCCACAGGCTTTAGCACAATTGGCGTACTAGAAGTGAGAGACCATGCACTGGTGTGAGCTTCCTTTAATTTTTGTAACTCTTAGTACATGAGCAAGGTGCGCACAGGGCCGCTAGACGGGCGTGAGTGGTCGCGTGACACTGTCACGTGGCATTCAGCGAGAACGCAGGGGGTAAACCCGTAGATGTGCTTAGTGAGTACATCACCTGTTTTCCGCGTCTTCGCGTGGGCTCGTAGCTAAATTGGTAAGACAACAGGCTCCTCACTTTGTTAGTCTATTACTTCCAGGTTCGATTCCCGGTGGTGCCAGTAAATTCTTTTATGTGTTCGCTGGAGTTTTCTGGTGACACCAACGGTCGCGAAAGAACCCTTGGGGGGTAGAGGTAAAAAGCTTTGCTTTAAAAACCATGGTCAGTACCAGCTTTTAGTCCATCATCCCAGCAACGAATACAGTAAAACGATCCTTCGCACTCTCACAGATCTGCTGGCCAGAGAATTAATCACCAAAACAGAACTAAACTTTATGAGACCTAGGAACAAGCGAGGCAGGACGTTTCTACCTCCTTCCCAAAATCCATAAAGTCCCCACAGAAGCATTGTTCTCAGCTGACATTCCGGGAAGGCCCATAGTTTATAACAACAACACCCTCACGGAACATTGTCTGTGTTTCTGAATATCCATTTGGCAGATATTCCGACTTTTCTTCCTTCAATTGTTAAGGACACCCCACAGTTCCCCCGCATATAGAAGCAATAAACGATGGTGGGCAATAACCAATGACACCCTTCTGGTCACGGTTGACGTCTTCACCCTCTATACGAACATTCCCATCAGTGAAAGAATAGAAGCTACATCAAAAGCCCTTAGCAGAAAACAGGCACCAACATGCGTTGGAAGTCTACATTACTTTACTAAAATTAGTTGTAACTCTCAACTATTTCGAGTTCGACTCATATTACTACATGCACGTTTTCGGAACCAGCATGGGCACTCCTTTCGCACCCACCTACGCAAACATTTTTATGGGGCAACTTCAAACTTCCCTCTTAGAGTCTTTCCCCCTCAAGCAGAAGGTTTATCTTCGATACATAGGTGACATCTTCATAACTTGGAAGCACGGTCGCGTAGCCGTAGAAAGTTTCATTTCACATCTAATTCTTCGCATCCAACCATTAGTTCTCACGCCAGTACTCGCAGAAACAAGTGAACTTCCTAGACACATCCGTTTTTCTTGACAATGGCAAATTAAAAAACACGCTTTATGTGAAACAACGAACAGGCAACAGCGCCTAGACTACACTAGTCATCACCCACGACACTGCAAACAAGGTATCTTTGTAGGGACAGGCTACCAGACAAAGAAGAGTATGCAGTAAAAGTAAAAGTCCACCCCTGGCCAGCAGGAATCACCCGTTCAGCTCGCTGGATATGGCTTACGAAAGAGCATCCAAGCTAGAAAAGGACTAAGTGCTCAAGCAACAACGTCGAAACGAAAGCGCCGGACCATAGGCCTTAATAACCAAATTCTCAAGCGCGTTTACTAATATAAACAACATCCTGCGGAAATACTAGCCCATTCTAGCCAGTAATGACAGACTTAAAAAAGACGTTTCCGGAAGCCAGAGACGACGCAGTTGTCTCTGGCTTCGTGACATCTGGTGGGGAGCGGAGTAGCAGGGTGACCTTGATCGTCGGCGATCCTGATAGCAGCACGGTTTTCGGGGTTGGGTTCCAGCGTCATGCAGTGATCGGAGGAGAATGTTATAGGCTTGTCCTGTAGATCAATTATTGCAATCCGTTTGTCCATCAAAAAGTCCAATTTCGATGAATTACGTCCACGGGAGCAGTAAGGCAAAATTGACGAACGCCGCAGGGTACGTTGTGCGTCTATTGTGACGCGCGATGTGCACGTTTCACATGGCGTCACAAGGTGGCCTCCTGATGTGCGATTGTGCGGACCGTCCCATCTGGTAATAACTTTCTTCAGCTTAGACGCAAATGGTCCCGCTCATGACTGAGTATTCGGCTCCCGTGTCTATGAGGGCGACTACTTCAGATCTATCGATGGGCAGTTGAACGTCGGAACGCTGCTTTTCCTCCTTTTCCCGGATTCGTCATGGCATCGTATCTCGGCTTGTGCGTGTTGACGGTAGGGCACTGTGCGTCGTGGTCCTCGTGTTATCAGCGGAAGGTTCGGTCAAGTCGGGTACGCGTCGCGCCGTGTGGTTGTCGTCGCGTTCGAGAGTCACGTCCGGCTTAGATCGGGTCGTCGAGCCGAGGGCATGTCGTGAATCGTCGTCTTCCACGAGTCGTTGCGTCGTTGCAGGGTTTTCACAACCACAACACTCAGATGAAGACAGCGCGTTTTTCGGAATTGTGACGGAGAGCGGCCTAGTCTTCCAGCAGCGTGCCGACCCCGACTTACGCGTCATAATCGACTAGCTCGAGGGATGCAACGTCGCCGTTCCTAGGACTTTCAAAACGCAGCTTACCAGCATTCAGCCTCAGAAACTCCGTCCTTGTAAACAAGAATTTCAGCCCGGAAACAAAACGAATTACCTTCTTGTCATCCCCGCAGACCTTCGTGACGAAATTTCGGAAGCGTGCCATGACGAACCCGTCTTCCGGACATCTCGGCACAGCCCGCACAATTGGAAAAATCAAGGCGAAGTACTACTGGCCCCGCCCTACAGTCCGACGTCACCCACTACGTCGGCAGCGGCCGTGAGTGCCAGCGACGAAAAAACGCCACCGACGAGACCCGCCGTACTTCTGCAGCTGATCCCCGTCCCATCGAGGCCCTCATAGCAGATTGGAATGGACCTACTCGGCCCGTTCCCTACGCCACGAACTGATTCAAGTGGATTGTTCGTAGCAACAGACTACATGACGCATTACGCAGAGGACTGCCGCCCTTACGAGGGGGACTGCACAGGAAGTTGCAAAGTTCTTCATAAATGAAGATTTGCTGCGACATTGAGCACCGGAAGTCCTAATCATGGACCGCGGAACGGCTTTTACTGCGGAGTTTGATGTAAGGAAGCATACGCCTACAGCAACCATGGATCACAGAAGGGACCGACGGCGTACCACGCCTAAACGTACGGACTAATGGAACGTCTCATCAAGACAATGGCAGATATGCGGTCAATGTACGTTGAGTTGAACGTAAGACTTGGGACGAGGTGCTCCCGTATGGCACGTCTTCGTACAACACGGCTATCCAGGAGACTATGCAGATGACGCTGTTTCGAACTTGTCTACGGAAGACGGGCGACTACGATGCTTGACGACATGCTCCGCCCATGGTGAAGACGACGCCCTCAACCTCGACGTCCAGGGATACCTTCAGCGTGCGGAAGAGGCCAGCCAGCTCGCTCGAGTTCGAACAACGGACCAGCAGCTCGTGGATGGCGGGCGCTACAACCTCCGACGCCGAGATGCCCAGTACCCACCCAGGGGAGTGTGTTCGGGTTTGGACTCCCTTGCGACGACGCGGACTCAGTGAGAAGCTTTCTGCGACGGTATTTCGGACCCTAACAGATCCACGACGTGTCGGCCAACTTACCTACGAGGTGATCCCCGATGGTGATTGCTTAACATCACGACGGAGCACGCGGCCGAACTCGTCCATGTGTTTCGTTTAAACCTTACTATTGCGAGATGACAGACGTTTTGTTGTTTGTTCTGACTGTCTCTCGTTTTAGCATCGGGTCGATGCACTCTTAGAGGGGGGGTAATGCCGCGAACCATGTATGCGTTTAGTTTGTTTATTTATTGTTTGTTTTTACTGCCCTGCTACGGGCCGGCTCTGTTATCTGTGTCGAGCGAAGCCCATCTTGCATTATTTATTTTTAGGCGGCGCGGACTATCGCATTCAGATAAGCAGACTGTTTCGTGTTAACGTCACTAGCACAGATTAAATCTTCTCTGACCTAAAACGTTCTGGATCTAAATCGACGGTTCCAGAAACACTCGCGCCGAAACGTAAAAACCTGCAGAGCAGACGCCACAGCATTCCGCACGTCGACGCTCACCCGCACACGTAACTTTGTTGACTGCTGCTTCGCCGCCTGTGTTTTCGTTGAGTTGTTAGGGGAGCACAAGTTCGCTCCATTAAACGTGTTTTTCTTCAAGACAACTGCGTCGTCCCCGGCTTCGTGACAATATCGTCAACATTATTTACCAAGAACAAGACATTACGCAAACATAAGTCATCCAATCAATAAATAAGGTCAACAAAATATCTATAAACGTTGGACCTTCGTTACGCGTGCTGCGCACTCACTATTTCCCAGCACCATTTTGACGCCATTGTAGATTCTAAAACACGCGTAAAGTAATCGGTTACGTGGGCAGCAAAAGTACAGCTCAGCAGTCTTGAGTACGTTGCATGAATTGGAACCTAGGGTTCTGGATCGTGTGGCTACGAAGCCATCCATGGCCGCTTTTGGAAGCTTGGCGAGTGACCGTAAGGATTTTTTTACATTTTCCTGTGACACACTTTATCTTTTAGGGTGACGCATTTCATTCTTAGAAGCACGGCAAAAGGCCACGTGGTCAGAAGCAAAGCGGTAGACCTTGTCATGGAATACAACAGAAAAGACATGCACTAATCATGCAGGCTTTTACTCCTGCGCACCGAACGTGAACTGCGTTACACTTCACAATACTCGACCACAAAAAATGAAATCAAAATTATTACTCACCTTCGAGGTCAATGTATTTTGCCCATTCTGTCTTGTAGGCGCTCGAGTACTTGCCCACTTTTCTTCGGCTACGTCCCAGGAGGTAAATTCACGGTTAAAAAGCATGCTAAACGGTGTTGTGTCATTCTGCTGAGGAGGTCCCCTGGAAAAATGCGTATCGTGCTCTGCACGACTGTATGACTTCGGCCCTGGAATGCGTAACGGCACTAATTTTTTAGGCATACTGCTTTCCGAAATTGTGACAAAAAAAAAGCAAGGGCCTCGAATGTGCTTTGGGAAGCTAGTAGGACTCACACTTTGTTGTTTTCTTTTTAAAGCAAAGCTTTTTACCTCTACCCCCAAGGGTTCTTTCGCGACCGTTGGTGTCACCAGAAAACTCCAGCGAACAAATAAAAGAAATTTACTGGCACCACCGGGAATCGAACCTGGAACTAATAGACTAACAAAGTGAGAGCCTGTTGTCTTACCAATTTAGCTACGAGCCCACGCGAAGACGGGGAAACAGGTGTGTACTCACAAGCACATCTACGGGTTTACCCCTGCGTTCTCGCTGAATGCCACGTGAAAGTGTCACGCGACCACTCACGCCCGTCTAGCGGCCCTGTGCGCACCTTGCTCATGTACTAAGAGTTACACAAAAATAAAGGAAGCTCACACCAGCGCATGGTCTCTCACTTCTAGTACGCCAATGTGCTAAAGCCTGTGGCCTCAAGTGTTCACGTAAAAAATCACAGCTCCTTGTCGTCAAGGACTACATCAAGGAATACGTTTTAAGGAAACATTCAAATCCTCCTTGATGGCCAGGCCATCACTCCAAGCCCCAGCATCAAGATCTGGGCCTACATCTCGAGGCTAACACCAAGAGTGACGTCTCCTTACAGCACCTCAAAAAAGCATTAATCAAATCATACACATGATCAGGCGAGTTGCCACCAAGAAGCGAGGCCTAAAGGAATCCAGTACCTTTCGATTAATTGAAGCTTTTGACCTCTCGAGAGTCACTTACGTCAACCCCCTGTCTTCTTCTCGACAATGAAGACATAGAGATGCTTCATATAATGATTAGAAAGGTGGTCGAGCAGGCCATTGGTCTTTTCATGAGTGCGCTCACAGAGAGGCTGCTTAGTACGGGGCTCCACAACACGGTGGAAGAGCTGATAGAAGGTCGTCTTTCTAACCAGAAGGGCCCACTCAGAACTGCGGTGGGTAACCGCATGCTTCACCAGATTGGCTGGGCAGCCCAGAATGTCACTCCGCTTGGACGTACTTCCAGACTCTTGGCGACTAAAACTAAAGATGCTCCCTTTGCTTAGAAATATGAACCCCTCACATGACGAGGGTCACCGAAATGCACAGGCTCAAGCTCTAAACACCACCCTCGGTGGGGATCATGCAGTTATCTACACAGACGCCTCCAAACATCGAGGGCAGCAATACGCCATCGTCGTGGCTACCTCCAGAACCAACCTCCTTGCGTGTACGTCGCTTAGGACCCAAGAAATGACGGCAGCAGAAGAGGCAGTCATCAGCCTGGCTCTCATTAAACCAGGGGTTCACCAGGGTAGCCACCGATTCCCAGCAAGCCTACTGTAATTAAAAGTCAGGTTGGGTGTCCTGACTGCACTGCGCGTGCTAAAAACCACTCCCCAAACGGTTCCATTCAGCTCATCTGGACACCCCCTCACGCTTCAATGGAGGGCAACAAATACGCCCACCCAACAAGCCTGCGCTTTTACCCACCATGCTATAGAGCTGCACGAAGACAGTCACCCGCTTGTCACGTTCAGGGAGATAATCCAGCATTATCGCCTTCTGAGACAGACCGTACCTTCGCCTTACCCTGACCTTTCCTGAGAACAACAAACTACCTTACGGCTCATACAATCCGGGCTCCTTCCCACAGCCTACGCGTCTTCACCTAATGCACCCGAATCGCTACGACGCTGAATGTAAAGTTGTTCAGAAGTAGGAACACTCCGTCCCGTAATCGGGGTGTGCGAATTTAGCCCTGAGCACCCTCCTCTCTTTCCGTCAACTACCAAACAAGAGCAGTGGGAGATGGTGCTGCCAGGCCCTCTCTACCTACCCAGTTTTAGCGGGTGGACAGAACACAGGCCGCGCGGACTGCATATGGGCTACACAGAAGAAGGAATCACTCCCCAGGGGCTGCACTCTGGGCCGTTCAGAAATCTGAGCAGAAGTATTTCTTCCTCTCGTCCCCCTTCTCTGCCGCAAATCTCGTCGCCTCCATCCGCGGCACAGAGAAGGAGAAGTCAGATTGTCAGATCGTCTAACACCAAGTTGGAGCTTTAATTTTAAAAAAAAAAGTTTCCACTCTTGGCTACATTACCTTAGCAAGAATATCTCTTTGAAGTAATAAATGGTGTGGTTAAGTGCATTTCACTTTTCTCTGGTTTCACTATTTGTAGAGCGATTGAGTGAATTTAAGTGACGTCGCATGGGTAATCGTTATGGGTGCGTTTACAGCTTTGCTTTCCAACCACATTCACGGGGTGGATTGGCGCGATTGTTAAAGTAAAGCTTTTTACCTCTACCCCCAAGGGTTCTTTCGCGACCGTTGGTGTCACCAGAAAACTCCAGCGAACAAATAAAAGAATTTACCGGCACCACCGGGAATCGAAAACCCGGGGAAGTAATAGACTAACAAAGTGAGAGCCTGTTGTCTTACCAATTTAGCTACGAGCCCACGCGAAGACGCGGAAAACAGGTGGTGTACTCACTAAGCACATCTACGGGTTTACCCCCTACGTTCTCGCTGAATGCCACGTGAAAGTGTCACGCGACCACTCACGCCCGTCTAGCGGTCCTGTTCGCACCTTGGTCATGTACTAAGAGTACAAAAATTAAAGGAAGCTCACACCACTGCATGGTATCTCACTTCTACTACGCCAATGTGCTAAAGCCTGTGGCCTCAAGTGTTCACGTAAAAAATCACATCTCCTTGTCGTCAAGGAATAGATCAAGGAATACGTTTAAGGAACACATTCAAATACTCCTTGATGGCCAGGCCATCACTCCAAGCCCCAGCATCAAGTTTTTTGGGCCTACATGTCGAGGCTAACACCAAGAGTGACGTCTCCTTACAGCGCCTCAAAAACAGCATTAATCAAATCATACACATGATCAGGCGAGTTGCCACCAAGAAGCGAGGCCTAAAGGAATCCGGTACCTTTCGATTAATTGAAGCTTTTGACCTCTCAAGAGTCACTTACGTCAACCCCGTCTTGTCTTCTTCTCGACAATGAAGACATAGAGATGCTTCATATAATGATTAGAAAGGCGGTCGAGCAGGGCCCTTGGTCTTCTCATGAGTGCGCTCACACAGAGGCTGCTTAGTACGGGGCTCCACAACAGGGTGGAAGAGCTGATAGAAGGTCATCTTTCTAACCAGAAGGTCCGACTCAGAACTGCGGTGGGTAACCGCATGCTTCACCAGATTGGCTGGGCAGCCCAGAATGTCACTCCGCTTGACGTACTCCCACACTCTTGGCGACTAAAACTAAAGATGCCCCCCCTTTCCGAGAAATATGAACCCTCACATGACGAGGGTCACCGAAATGCACAGCCTCAACCCCTAAACGCCACCCTCGGTGGGATCATGCAGTTATCTACACAGACGCCTCCAAACATCGAGGGCAGCAATACGCCATCATCGTGGCTACCTTAGCCAGAACCAACCTCTTGCGTGTACCTCGCTTAGGACCATAGAAATGACGGCAGCAGAAGAGGCAGCCATCAGACCTGGCTCTCAATCAACCAGGGGTTACAGGGGTAGTCACCGAGTTCCCAGCAAGCCCTACTGGAATTATCAGTCGGGTTGGTGTCCTGACCTGCAACTGCGCGTGCTAAAAAAATCACTCCCCAAACGGTTCCATTCAGCTCATCTGGACACCCCCTCACGCTTCAATGGAGGGCAACAAATACGCCCACCCAACAAGCCTGCGCTTTTACCTACCGTGCTATAGAGCTGCACGAAGACAGTCACACCGCTTGTCACGTTCAGGGAGATAATCCAGCATTATCGCCTTCTCGAGACAGACCGTACCTTCGCCTTAACCCTGACCTTTCCTGAGAACAACACACTACCCTACGGCTCATACAATCTGGGCTCCTTCCCATAGCCTACGCGCCTTCACTTAATGCATCCGAATCGCTACGACGCTGAATGTAAATTTTGTTGAGAAGTAGGAACACTCCGCCCCGTAATTGGGGTGTGCGACTTTAGCCCTGAGCGCCCTCCTCTCTTTCCGTCAACTACCCAACATGAGCAATGGGGGATGGTGCTGTCTAGGCCCTCTCTACCTACCCAGCTTCAGCGGGTAGAGACAACACAGGCCACGCGGACTGCATATGGCTACACAGAAGAAGGAATCACTCCCCAGGGCTGCACTCTGGGCTGTTCAGAAATCTGAACAGAAGTATTTCTTCTCCTCGTCCTCCTTCTCTGCCGCAAATCTCGTCGCCTCCATCCGCGGCACAGAGAAGGAGAAGTCACATCGTCTTACACCGGGTTGGAGCTTTAATTTTATAAAAAAAAAGTTTCCACTCTTGTGCTACATTATCCTTAGCAAGAATATCTGTTTGAAGTAATAAATGGGTGGTTAAGTGCATTTCACTTTTCTCTGGTTTCACTATTTTTAGAGCTTTTCGAGAATGAAAACATTCTTTTATTGTGAAAGGGGAAAGAGTGATTATCTCTTTTCTCTGCATTGCGAAATCAAGAAAGGCGGTATCGCGAAAAATGTGATTGATCCCGGCTTTATAGGAATCAGTAAAACACGGAAGTGAAACGTGCCTCCACAGGAGCAGTTGAACGTTGAAGCAAGTTCCTTCATGTCCGAAGTGGTTCCCGAGCCTGAGCGGGGCCATCACACCAAGTAGTGGGCGGAGGAGAAGCATCACAGCTTACACAGCCCAGGATGCCTGACGTTCTGCTGGAAAGTCGCTCAGGTAAAGGGGCGACGACTTCGGTCCTGCTCCGGGCGCATCCGTTTCGATGAGCTCGGCTTGTGGAATGCGAGGACGCAGAGTTTGTGGTTTGAACAGGTAAACGCGTGAACGCGTTCTGCTTCCCGCCGGCGTGTCTGCCCTCGCCCCAAAGAAGTCACGAAAGTGAAATTCTCACTTCAGTGTACTTGCCTCAGAGTATCAGGGGGCTAAGAGGAGCACAGGCGTTCTGCATGGGCTCCGCGAACCATCCAGTTTGGAGGAGAAAACACCTAACACCTTCCACCAAGGCAATCAACATCGGGTGCCTCAAGGTATTGCTACCCGGAGACACCACGTTTTTGAAAATCGGACCACCGGCTGGCCGTTGTGCCATGTCATTACCTCGGCGGGCCGGCGCACCCATTAACCCCAACAAAGAACACGGCGCCTTTGGCAAGCAAGCTGCGGGTGCCTTGGCCTGAACCCCTGCGACTCTAGCACAAACCTCCACTGGGACCTCTCTGACCTCTCTCCAAGGAACGTATACCCGGAATGGATCACGTCAAAGTACCAGGCGAGGAAATCTCACCGCAAGATTGTACACCAGAGGCAGGCTGGGTCGTCAGCAACCGGAAACGGGGCACACGAGCGCTTATCAAGCTAGGCCTAACGGCGTCGAGCATGGCCAAAGGGGCACGTAGGAGGCCGGGCAACAGACTATCAGCCTCGTCCGAGACAAAGGAAGCTCCCTCAGTTACCAGCCCTCCGACGTGAGGACTATAAATCATCCTGCGACCACAAGATGGCACTGACGTTACCAAGGTGAACTCCGCGGGGCTATGCGACGGGGTATTTCGCACCATCGGCGTCGCGGAGGAGGAAGCCGATGGACACCTGCTATGAGTCAACGCGGAGACCTGCCAGGAGGTCAACCTTATCGGGACAAGCACACCAAGCATGGAACGAGCCATGAAGTACAATTCACTTACTGAGATCTAAATCGCTAGAAAGACAAGTGCTGCGTTCCAATTCGCGGACAGCTTGATAGACAGGCTACGAATCAGTCTAAATAGACGTCTAAAGGAATAAAATTGGAACGGTACCGCGGTCGCAAACGCCGCACCCAGCGCAGACAACAGCGTCGTAGCAGACATGCGCAAGCCGCAAGCTTCGTAAGTAATATTACCATTGTTATTGCAAACGTACGTGATTTAAAATTAAACAAAGTCATCTTCATCACCAGTAAATTATACTAAATATTTCAATAAAAGAACAAGTGCTTCTTTTTTAACAATAATACGCAAAAGGGTGGTGCTGGCGTCACTTATTATTTTTACACAGAAAGGTAGCCTGCATCGTTGCTGACTTCGATGCTGTCCACCTCGACGCAGTCTTCGTTGACTGCTTCGTTAGAATTGAAACGGGGCTTAACATGGTGTACTGTCCGCGAAGACGGCAACGAAAGTGTCCAAACGGCAAATTGGAACGCACCAAGGTCACCGCGTACGCCGCGCCATCGCAAGATACGGCAAAGGGGTGTATACATAATATCCCCAAGTATGATACTACGGAAGACATCACAAGAAGCGTCGTTTACAGAAATAACCCTGCGATATTTCAAGCAGGAAGAATGGGAACAAGTAACGTGGTGGTGATCGTCTTTGAGGGCAAAAAATTGCCTTATTACGTTTACTTCCGTGGTGCGAGTACCGGTGCTCCTTACATAAAATAAGCGTGAAGTATGCTGCGCCTGCTGAAAGGCTGGGCACCGCACGGACGTCTGCCCGGCGTCCGAAGACGAAGTATGCCGCTCTTGCCGTACAAGGAACCCCCAAGAAGGGCATTAATGTGACCCAAGTGTGCCTTATGTGGGAAGGACCGCCACACCGGGGAAAAGAAGTGCAAGAAGCTCTTCGAAACGCCGTACCTCCTACGGAAGAGGCAACGGAAAGAGCATCGACGAGACGGAGCCGGCCAACCTGGCGGGCACTGGGACGCAGCGGCGACCACTCTTCCCGGTCGCAGCGGTTCTGGTGGTGGAGACAAAGGAGGCTGGACGAGAGATCGTTCGAGCTCATACCCCCGCCTACCCGTCCACGAGTCGAGGAGGGACAATGACAGTGGGCAGCGATCGCAGCACCGGTGAAGATCCAAGTCAAGACGTGGAAGCACTAGCACCCAGGTGCGGCAACAGTGAAGGTCGACATCCCGAGGCGGCCGACACCACTCCCCAGGAGGAAATAAGGTGAGTTTGGGCTGGCATAGGTGGAACAGCTTCACACATGCGGGAACAAAGCAACCCAGGCCATTCAAGCAGAAGACGGGTTAAGACAGGCCAACGCTAAACTTCTACATATGTGGGAAGTGAAGCCAGGCCTGCAGAAAAGGCTAAGCAAACAAAGGCTAAAACCGCGCCCCGCGGAAACGACCGGCAATCATTAATAAACAAACAGAGGACTGTTCAAACCAACTGGCACTACAAAATTGGTACAGCATGTGCGAAGATATAAAACTACAGATGGGCTTTCCAAGAACTTGGAAGATGACTAGGAACCTCATTAACCCGTATGAAAGTGAGATATAAAACTACAGATATGGCTTTCCAAGAACTTGTAACATCCTTAGCAACCTCATTGACCCGGATAAACGTAAGATCATGCAGAAACACCGTATAAGTAAAATTTTGCACACCTACCAGGGCACGGACGATGAACTAATCAAAAAAGTCTTTTGCAGATATTTAGGGATGCATCCAAAAGAGAATCTCAAAACATGCGCGGGGGCCCCGAATGAGATTCTAGATCGTCCTTTTACAACGGCAGAGGTGCGGGGAGCCAAACAGGATATCCGCAAATAATCCGCTCCATGACCAGACGGGGTAACGAATAAGCTTCTAAATAATCTGGACGACGATTCAATCGAGGCTCTCGTAAAGTATAGAAACAAATGCTGGCAGGAGGGAAAAATCACGAGGCAATGGAAAATCGCTAAGGTGGTCATGATAACGAAACCAGGCAAAACACTCCACCTAGAGTATCTGCAGCCCATCTCTCTTACTTCGGGCGTGTGGAAGGTAATGGAGCACGTAGTCTTAAATAGATTAAATATGTGGAGGGATTAGCAAGGACTCTTTTCCCATACTATAATAGGTTTCCGGCCCAGACTCGAATCAGCACGTAGTGCGGAGGCTAAAACATCACATTATCGATGGCGAGGGATTCTCTCCACTATTCACCAAGGCCACTGATGTGCTTGACATACCAAAGGTATTCGATAATGTAAAACATAGGGCAATTCTGTAAAGTTTAGAACAAATTAGAAGTGGGTGAAAATATCTACGACTTCATCAGAGATTTTTTATCTGACAGGACGGCCCGCCTAACAGTAGGAGGGGTTGCGTTTGGTGAGTTGGAGCTGGAGGGCACAGGCACAGCGAAAGGTTCAATCCTCTCGCTTGTCTATTCAACGTGGCCATGATTAAGCTACCAAAAATCTTGGAGAAAATACAAGGTCTACAACACAGTCTGTACGCTGACGATGTTACTCGCTGGGTGGCTGGCGGTAGTGAGGCTCACTTGCAGATTAAACTGCAGGAAGAAATAAATGGCGTAGAACAGTACGTCAAACAGAACAGCTTAGATTGCTCCCCGCAAAAATCGGAGATGCTGCTGTATGAGCCGTTGCGACAAGGACGGAAAAAAACGGCAGCGACCGAAAAACCACAAATTCAGCTATACACAAGTGGAAGGCGACCAATCTTGTTAGTAAAATGCATTAGGGTCTTGGTCCTGAAACGTCAGGAGTACGGCCACAACGCTCAGACAATCCGGGAACTCGAACCAAATGTGCACGAAACAGCCAGCCTCATTTCGCGTATAGACTACCAGCACCACGGCATGAAGGATGACACCCTAATCAGGCTTGTGCAGGCATTCGTCCTGAGTCGAGTAACGTACGTCGCTCCGTTCCTCAACCTCAAAAGAGATGAGCGCAATAAAATCAACACTTTAATGAAAAAAGTTTACAAGCAGGCAATTCACATTCCAATTACGACATGCAGCGAACCATATGAAGAACTAGGGCTGCACAACACGCTCGACGAGCTAGCAGAAGCTCAGAGAATCGCGCAGCTGAAAAGGCGCACCAAGATCCAGACAGGCGGAGACATTTTCCAAACACTGCGCATTAACTACGAAGGAAGACTTGGGGCGAAACACGACATTCCGTTCAGTATCAGGGGACACATATACATCCCACCATGCCAAGGAAATGCCCCTGAGCGCAATAGGGAACACAGAGAGGCCAGGGTGCAAGCAATAGAAAAAAAGTTCGCACACCTCGAGGGCGTCGTTTACGTAGACGCCGCTGACTATAGCTGTCACAGCGCCATGGCTATAACAGTAGTTGACCAACTACTAGATTTAATAGTAGTAGATTCAAGTAGTCGGTTCAATTACCTCTGGCACGGTCCCCACAACATCACTGGAGGTCGGGGAAGAGGCGGCCATTGCACTCGCAATGACCTCCTCCTCGAGAACCAACTTCGTATTAAGTGACTCGAAGTCGGAAATTCTTAATTACTCCAGGGGACCTATATCTTCTGTTGCCCTCAGCATCCTACAGGCCGATTTTCATCCACATCGAGTCCGGAAAATCCAAATCATATGGGCGCCAGCTCACTCAGGCCTCCCGGGGAATGAGAAGGCGCAAGACGCGGCTCGAGGCTTTACGAACCGGTCCGATGTCACCAACACCCTCGAAGCACTTTCGCTCCGCCGGTCGGATAAGGACAGGCGGGTCGCCCTACCCAGATACTATATGCTGGGAAGGGCAAAATGCCCTGCGGCAGACGAACTCTGCCCAGATGGAAGGCAGTGGCTTGGTGAGTTCTCCAAACACCTTCCCGAGCCCTGCGTTGTATAACCGCTGCTACCTGGCGCTATACTCCAGCGCATGCAAGCAATACGGAAACAGGCGGACCTGCAACATATGGTCTGGGCTTGCCCATCAAGGATACAGAAATCCCAGGATTAAAGATCAGAAACTAGCGATAAACATTAGAAGCTCTGAGCAGTGAGAGACCATCCTGCTCAGCTCGGACCCGGGAGAGCAGGTCCGTCTGGTCCGGGTGGCCGAGGCCGCGACCAGGGGAGAAGGATTTCTGGCTGCCGACTGAGGAGGTAGGGGGGCTCTTCTCATCAAGATTTTCCTTCCCTGACTCCCATCTATTAACAAAGAAATGCTTTCACTCACTCAGTCAATGGCAGCCTAGCGGCGCCTAATACAAGTTTTCTTACACGGGGCCACCGCACCGAGAGCAGTAGGCAGCGGAGGCTGCAATTCACGTGCACCGCCTGTACCATAGAGTTTCATACTAATATATACTAGACGGAATCTGGCACCACTGTCTAGAGGAGCCGCGCTTTAGCGAGCGTTGCGTCATGTACCGCTTAAGAACGTTTCACTTGTCCTTGGCATGGCTCATGAACAAGCTGAAAAGCTGACTCTGGCTGCAAAAAAGCAACAATAATATTATGGAAGGTTCATCAAATTTGTTTTGTTGTTATAAAATTGAACATACAAAAAAGAATATTTGTCAGCGATTGTGTGGAAGCTTCATGCACGATAACAAAAAATGTTACCTTTTTTGTTGATTTGGGCTTCGAGACAAAACAGAAGCATACGTCTAACTAAGCCAAGTAGGTGAAGAACGTAACTAGCGGAAACGGCGCCGCCCACGGCGGCCCGCGACTGTAGTGACTGATTTCCCTCTGGTATATGTTAGTATGAAACTCTATGCTCTGTAAACGAAGGTGCCGGCATCGAGGCGCCAACTATCTACGCTCATAGGTGTCCATGATGAGCTAATCCACCAGATTTAGGTGAATCCCCAAGGTGGAGTAAGTTTCTGTAAAGGAAAGTTCGACATCCCCCAAAATGCAGCCATACGGATAGGAAGGAAGCTATACAGCTTTCTCGGAAACTTCGCAGTAAAGAAAAATTAGCCTGAAGAAGACTAGCCTCCTGGTTACCTCAGTCGGTAGAGCGACTGCTCAGGTTAAGCAGTGGTCCCGGGTTGGAATCCTGGACCAGGACGAATTTTTCTTCAACTGCAAAGTTTCCGAGAAAGCTGTATAGGTTTCCTTCGTAGTCGTATGGCTGCATTTAGGTGGATGTCAAACTTTCCTTCACGTGATGAGCTACTTCGGTTTGCCCCTCCTAGACGGCAGCACCATCTGAATGAGTCATAGAAAAGGACATAAGGCTCGTTCGTAAAACGGCTCACCTTGTTATTCATAGCGCAGTCGGCAGAGAGCCATGTACCTCCCGTTGTGGCGAGGAGGCCAAAACAGTTTCTGAGGTCGAATCCAGGCACAGCCGCAGAAATGGCACTTTTCTCGCCACGCCTCTTCCATGACGTCAGTACGATATACGTCAGTAAGATATTTGTGTTACTCGGGCATAAACACTTTTAAAAAAGGCTCCATGCGTAGAGACACCACGTAGCTGGTCTTTTGAGAATATTTTAATGCCCAGTTTCACTGTCCCAAAATATCTTTGGAGTTCAGTGCACGAAATATTATTTGGCGCCTCCTCGACTGCGATAAGATATCTCACTTTCACCAAAAATATTGCCAGAATTTGGGCGCACGTGCCATAACCTAAAAGTTACTTACCGCCAAAAAACGGAAGCGAGAGTCGCCCAAGTAGAATCTTTCGCGCCGAATCTGGTAAGCCTGGTCCTTGTCGGCATGCGCTATATTTTGCAAGGCTGCAATGCTAACTTGACCACGAATCGGTGTTCGTCACCAAGAACAAGTTGCCCGTCGAACCTGCCGAGAAACATGCACATAAAAGATATCCCAGAGTTCAGTTGGGTACGCATGGATAAATGGCGCCGCTAATTGCCCTCCTACTAGCTACTTGATTTTATGCGTCGTCACATCCTTGTTCAACATTTGCTCAAATAAACTCGTTCATTTTTTATATTTGTATTTAAACAGGGTTTAGCATAAAATTAGCTGATTGTTTTGCATATTTAACACCTACTCAGGCCATTTCGCTTTTTAAATTCCCTTCGCTTCATTTTGTTGTAATCTCCAGGATGTATGCATGATTACATCAGATGTAATCTGCTGAAAAGAAGAGTACAGGATATGTGTACTTGCAGGAAGCATAAGCCACTCCATTTAAAACAAACATAAAGCGAAACGTTACAACTCACGAAACTTCATTATGTACAAACATAATATTGTCCGAAATAACAACCATTTCAAAATTTCTTTATGTCGAAACTGTTTTTTCTAAACCACACACATTTGTGTAGAAATTCTCGATTCTTTTTCGGAAAATATACAAGGATGCCTTATAGATGCTTCTGCAAGAGTCATTGCGTTCGACAGAGTATACGGAATAACCGAAGCCACACCAAATTTTGACATTAAGTACGACCACCTCACGCGGGGGTTTTTGTGCATTTAAGCACCCTTTTTGTAACTTAATTTAGGGTTTATTTAAAACAGAGATGTTCATTTATTGTCAATTATTACACAGCTGGCCTTAGAATTTCCTCTCCCTATGAATACTACCTTCCTCTTTCCAAAAGAAAGTTCTCTGGGCAAGGACCACAGCCCAGGCAAATTTCTTAGAAACCACGATAAGCCATAGTGTGGGAAATATCTTGCAGCCGTCAACGCTATCTTGCCATGATGCGTGAATTCCCGATAATTGCGGCATGCAATAGTGCTGGCAAGAAAATAAGAAACTGGCTCACAAAAAAAAACCCGACGTGCCTATCGGACTCACCTCTGCTCTGAAATCAGCACTCGAGGCTGTCGCGTTGAAATGGCTATTGTGCCAGTCCGGAACTGGCCGAGGAATCCCCATATAGATAGCCTCACCGAGATATGAGCGATCGCACACCATGTTTGCTACATCCCTTGAATGCAAGGGTAACCAGGAAGTCGGGTTTCTTGTAGTTTTAACGGTAAAAACGCTGTATATCGGCTGATTCACGGCTGAGGCCGGGTAGCCTGTAACTACCGTCGTAATTCTGCACGCATGTGTATCTGTCTCAAGGCCTTCCTTAGCAAACAGAAAGTGATGGTAGGAGTTTTCGGGCTACCTTAGTGGCGAACACTAACTACCAGCAGGCGTCCTCCAAAACAAGAAGGCCTTTTAAGCATTGAAGCAAAGGTTTTTTTCAAAGCTCCGTTCTGCATCTGCGGTCCAAAACACAAGATCCAATAGGTTTTTTTTTGCAGAAAACACCACTCAAACTGTATTTTATGTATTGATGTCAATCCTTAGGGGGGTAATGTTTTATTTAGCTCAAAAATGGTGACAAGCAAATATCCGTCAGATTTACAGGTTGAGAAATCTTGAGCCTTTATAAACGTATCGTGCGAGAAGTCTTTTTTTGCTGTACGTGTGCTTGGCCCTTTTCCGTCCCACCCGCTATGCTATGCCCTCTGCACATCGCTGCGCCCGATTCAGCCCGACCCGTCCCATCAAATCGTCTACCAAGAACAGATTCACTGTTAAAAACACACGTTCAATAAGTAAGACCGATGCCGTCGAACATGTTATCTGTAATTTAAGGAACATGCGTCGGGTCGTGTCAGGTGCCTTGCATGTAAATCTGATGAGAACTACAGGCATTCCCTCCAAATGCTTATTACACACCGGGTTTCAAGAAAAAGGAAAAGAAGTGTGAGTGATTCACTAATGTCCCTTCAATGGACCTTATTAACAAGGACGTAGAGGTTGTCTTACGTAAGGAATTAGAACCAGATACCTATAATTCAATACATATACAAATGGGCACAAAAAAGCAGACCTAATAACTCCTTGTGAATGTGATGAAAAAAATTATGACGCCGAGTAAATGCTGGGGAGGTCACAATGCTGCACGTAATTATTTACAAATGCAGTACATATACACAAGGGGTACAGAAAAGTGCCAAAATAGTAAATTTGCAAAGAAACGCGTGGCGTTCTCTGTGAACGTTGACGGGACAGTGGAAAACACAGAAAAAGGCTGTTTTAGTCAGATCATGTGGCAAAAAACAATGAGGCAGCAAATGTCGTTGTTGGGGTCCCTGCCTGGCATCATTAAAAAAGTGAGTGGTGCCGTGAAATGTGTAGGTAGTAGTAGTATAGTAGTAGTAGAAAACTTTATTATAAATGAAGAATATGTTAACTCTCCGAGTGTGCTGTCCTTTGTCCAGGGCCCCATTTGCTTGCTGCGATCCGTCGTCCCGTTCGATCAGTCCACGCTGGTCGTCTAAGGCAGTACGCGAGATATATGTTGGTTGGCCAAATGAACTATGAGAGGAGTTCTTAAGTAAACTAAATCTGGCTGTCGGGTGGTGAATAATAAAATTTAAAGTCCAAATTTAGTGTTTAGGCGATGATACGCTTTCGTTGTTCAAGTACTAAGAATGAATATATCTAGCTGTCCAATGGTGGAGCAACCTATTCCATCAGCTAAAAATGCCTTTTAAGGTTCTTGAGATATTTCGACGCGTACTCAAGCTGCGTTAGAAATTAAAGATATATAGACCAGCAGTGTGTACATGCAGGGCGCAGGACCTTGGCGTTTCAGGCAACCGAGAGATCTGTTTGCCTATGATACGACGTTCGTATTATGTGTGTTCCGTGTTCAATGATGTTTATAGTTTATTAGAAAGTATTTTTAAAAGTTGCCGTTACCCACGGGAACCTTGACGAGTTGATGCAAAAAAATGAGATGGCTGCGGCTACGGTAACGAAAGATGAAATAGCATTTATTCTGGTTAGGGTCTTAAGTACGTAGGGCTATGCACGACCTAGGTAAGGCCACATCCGTGTGTCTGATTTGGGGGTTCTGTTACAGTTAACCTAAGATGCTTTTACAATGTTCGGCTTGTTGCCTGTGTGGTCTGTTTTCTGCAAGATGTACGGAGAATCCTTCTTACCAGTGGTGTTAGGTAGTCGTAGGGGACGCACGGTATGTACACGCTGCTGCCGAGAGTGGCCGCAGAGGCATTCTGGTCAGCTATTTTACTCCCCAGAGTGCTCCGTGTCATAAGCGCCTAGGAGACAATTACTTTCAGTTTTTAGTGGTCAGATTTAACTAGGTAGTTGGTGGCAACATTCGTTGTCGGTTTACAGAATTGCAAGGCTGTAACCCCAAATACTGAATCTGTAAAGATACTACGGGGATGTGGTTTGGTTTGTGTAACTGTATTGCACTGCTAATAACACGCCATATGCATCTGCAGTGAAAATGCTGCTACGTCTCCGTATTGTCTTGGTGCTTGGATAGTTTGAGGCTACATGCGGTGTATGCCATGGCTGAAAAAGACTTGGATGCATCAGTGTAAAGCCGTTGTGGATGTCTTTGTGTTGTACATATAGGAAGCGCTGTACTATGAGTTCTCTGGATGAATTGCGTTTTTCAATTTATTTAAATAAATATCCCACGAATAGAGGCAGTTGAATGAGAAAGTGATGACTTCAAGTTATTACTTAACAAAAGCCCTAATTCCACCTCATAGGTTCTCATTGGTAATCAAAAAGGAGAATGAATTCACAAGAGAGACAGCCAAAAAAGGTCGGACGAAATATTATGTGTAAGAGGGTACGTATGATACTGCATAGAGGCCCTCTTCATGTCATGCATCAGTGATGCATAACTGCGCTAGTGTAAAGTTGCTGCACTTATCACATTCTAGACATCAGATTTAAATACCGACCGTATGCTGTAGGATAAACAGGGAGCCCGAGGTGCAAGCCACTGGGTTTGGTATTTTAATGCAATGTTATACGCTAACCCATATATAACACACTAGTAATGCAAACGCAGCCCTCAATGGCTTCCAAAAACGCGAACGAAAAGTTGTTCTCCGCTCTATGCATGTGGTTCAATAGAACGTTCACAGTATTTATTAGTCTTAGTATTTTTCTAAGAGCTTATTATTTTCGGAAAGACTGTAAGTGTCTCATAGGGTAATGAGCCTCAAAACATGAATTTTGTTATACAGGAATCAGCACATGAATCAATGGAATATCAAGACCACGAGAAATCCCGCGCCTCCTGAAGGACCAAAGGCACTTGGACATGGCTTTCCTGAAATTATTTGGTGTGCCGAGACAGTAAGTTTTCTAACACCAAGCTGAACTTCGCAATTTCAAATTGACGTGAGGCACAATTTAAACAATGTAATATTGCCGCCTACGTACGAAAAAAAGGAAATGGTTTGTGGCAAAGCATCTTAGCTTTACTGAATGGGAAGCTGGAGACACCAAGATGGAGACACCATCTTGTTCAACCACCTTTAGTCAACGCAGAACCTCAGAGTGCCATATTTTTTCTTCACGAGTACGACCGGAGCAGCCCATGGGCTTTCGATGGCTTTATGATGTCGTCGCTGAGCATGTCTTCGACATGTGTCCGGATGGCTTCCCGCTCGTGTGAAGAAACGCAGTACGGTGACTGTGGGCTAGCTCGGGCTCCGTCTTTGGTTATATGTCGGTGCTTCGCTAGGGGGGTCTGATGAATTTTGAGTTTGACGAAAAACACCAGCAACCCAGCAAGTCCAATCATTTGTACCGGTTTTCTTGCGGCAGCGCTGGGTTCACGTCGAAAGGATGCGGAATCTTGGAAGTATCTTCGGGTGCGCGTTCAAAGTCGACGACAGCGATCACGTCACTTGCTGGTTGCGTTTCTTCGAGAAACGAATTTCCAGCGCCCTTGTTTAATACTGGTTCTCCTCGGTGAAATTGGTGACCAAAACGTGGGATTTTTATTTCCTAAAGCGCGCAATTCCTCTTGTAATAGCGACACCGCGGTTGAGAAGCAAACTTTGGTCACTCTCCACGATAGCGTCGACGTGAAGAGCAGCACCTTCACAGTGGATGGTGATATCAAGCTTGCACGGGGTGGCAGGGTTAAATGATCAACGGCGATCCTTACAGCTGCATGTTGTTCGGGGTTCAGTTCCGGCGTCATGGAGTGATCGGAGGAAAAAGTTATCGACTTGGTCTGCAGTTCCATTATTGCCCCATTCACCGTCAAAAAGTCCATTCCGAGAATTACGTGGCGGGAGCAGTTAGGCAAGATTACGAATGTGGCAGGGTACGTCGTGCCGTCTATGGTGACGTGAGATGTGCACGTTCCACTTGGCGTCACAAGGTAGCCTCCTGCTGTGCGTATGTGCGGACCATCCCATCTGGTCATAACTTTATTCAGCTTAGACGCAAATGGTCCGCTCATGACTGAGTAGTCGGCTCCCGTGTCTACGAGGGCGACTACATCAAGGCCGTCGATGGACATATGGATGACGGAACGCCGCTTTCCTCGAGTTCCGGGTGCGTCGAGGCGTCGTATCTCGGCTTCGGCTTGTGCGTGTTGACGGTCGGGGCCCCTATGCGTCCTCGTTGTCGTCGTCTTGCTCAGCGGCATGCTCTGTCATTTCTGGTATGCGTCGGTTCGTTTCGTAGGTCCTGTTCGGGAGGTCGCAGTCCGGGCTGGATAGGGTCGTCGGGCTGAGGGCATGTCGTGAATGATGGTCTCCGGCGCGTCGTTGCGTCGTTGGTGGGTTTCCATTTTTTCCACCGTCGTGCAACTTTTTTTTGGAGGGGGGAGCTGGGGGATACTTTATTTGATCTTGAAGAACGTACATGAAGCTGGGAGCAAGCAGTAAAAGCAGTCAGAAATCGACAGCTTGACAGAGCTGCAAGCCCCCAAGCACTTGACAGCCTTACGGCAACGTCAAATACAACTTGTATATTGAAAAGAAAAGAAAAGAAGGAGAACAAACAAAAATGGATGAAATTAACGACCAACACAGTAAATACGCAGAAACCGTAATGGGTACTACACGTACTTCGGCATTACACAAACTGAACGTGCTATCATCCATTATACAAAGAATAACAAAGAATATAGCATCATTTATAATACAAAAAAGATAATATCACTTATTATACAAAGAATGGCACAGTCAGAAATATGACTATACAGTGGACAGAAGGAAAAAATGAATTAAAGAAAATACAATTTTTGTAGGGACATCAATACGAGCAATCGATAGAGCAAAGAGTAGTTTTTGACATAAGTACCGATGCGCAACAAGCAATTACCAAATTCAAGATTTTCTAAAATACTCTTCTAGTTCTCGGAAGTCGTTTCGGGGAGTGTAGTGTCCTAGCTATTGAGTTCATTTAGGAGTCTTGGAAGTTTTTTTTTTGTAGGGTTGTGCAGTCCATATGAAGTTTTGTACGTTTCGACACAGAAGGGTTCAACTTGCCTTGTTCAGTAGGTTTTGGTGCTTTCTAGAAGTTTTGCTAATTTAGAAAAAAGGGGGAGTTAAGCGTAGCCAGGCATTACTGCTTTACACCGTAGGTAATCGAACGTTTTGCAAGAGGCATTGTATTATATTTGGGAATAAATGTTGTGTAGGTGAAAGCGTAGGAAATGTTTTCGGGAAACTATAATAAACTTTTTTGCAATCTGTGTATACTCTGTAGATTATTTTGCCTAGTTGATGCCCATAGTGAGTGGCAATAGTTATTATCTAGATAAAAACAAAGTATTATATGCTAACAAACATAATGTTACGACGCGTAATATGTGCCGTGTGCGGTATAATAAGCAAACTACCTGCGATAACTTCGTGATTATGGAAGTTACGTGACTATCCCATGCGAGGTTTTCGTAAAAAGTACCCCTAAAGTCCTAATTCTTGGTACAATCTCCCTAGCCCGTTGATCCTAAAGATATTGTGTTTTTGATTATTACGGTGTTATTTCGGTCCGGAAAAGCACAGCTTTAGTCTTAGCAATGTTTATTTTCAAACAATTTTTTTGCGTCCATTTATCTATTTTAGGTAAAAATTAGGTTTCCATCATCAATTTAATCATCGTACGCTACCAGTTAAGAATATAATGGTGTCGTCTGCGTAAATGGCGAATTTAGCATGCGGCCCGATACTGACTATGTCATTCACAAACATATTAAATAAAAAGGTCCTAAAATGCTGCCCTCGGGTACACCTGCTAGAACTGGCAAAGGGCTGGCAACTTGACCTCCAGAAGTTGCTGCTTTTAGTTTCCCCATACCTAGGGCTTGGAGAGCTCGCACGCGTGAAGTATGCATAGCTTCGACGGCTTGGCGATCTGTACGGGAATGGTGCCGGCGAACGGTTGAAGTGCGCTGGACCTCGGTTGGTGTTGGTCATGTAGTCTGCGATTTCAGTAGGGCGCTGGCAGGGTCGGGGGCGTGGTGCGTCGATGGAGAACCCTCGCAAACCGAGCCTCTTTTAGGGGCAGCGACGTTAGATGTGGTCGGTCTCTCCGCAGTGGTAGCACTGCAGACGACTATCTTGCGTTCGCCACACGTCGGTCTTCCTTGGGGCGGGGGGTTGCACCGCAGGTGGTTGCGCCGGCGACAGGGGACGACGGTATGGAACCTTGGGACGTTGGTGCGCAGGCGGGCGAGGTCGACGGACAGCAGCCACGTAGGTCATGGGTTGCGGCTCACGGGTTGCTTCTGGCGTCATCGAAGTTCCCAGCGCTGGCTGCACTCTTCCCTAATGACCTCAGTAAGGGAAGCGACTTGGGGCTGCGGCGTTGGACAAGTTTGCGCATCTCCCCTCTCACCATTGCGCGGATAGTCTCGCGTAGGCTGTCGGCCGCGATCCGCGTGATGTCGAAATCGTTCGCATTGGCCGCGCCAAAAAGGTTGCGGTCATACTGCTTAGCACGCATTTCGAGGGCCTTCTCAATTGTGCTTGCTTTGGATGACAAATTCGGCGACGGTATTGGCGGGTTGCGGACAAGTCCAGCAAACAGTTCCTCCGTCACCCCACGTATCAAGAAGCGTAACTTCTTTTCATCCGTCATTTCGGGTCCGCGCGGCGAAATGGTTGCCTCATCTACTCAACGAAGATCACGACCCCTTCGTTGGAGGCGGCTCGTTCTTTCAAAAGGGCCGGCTCGTTCTTTCCGCACGACGGTGGCGGAACGTTTAGAGGAACTGGCTCTTTAGGAGAGTCCAGTTAGTTAAGGAGCTTTCATGGTTTTCAAACGACGTTCGGGTCGGGCCGTACCTTCTCAATAGAAGAATACATGGCGGAAGGTTCATTTGTCATCCCACCCGGTTAAAGATGCGGACGCGCTCCACTTCTCGAACCATTCCTCAAGGTCTTCTCCGGGGGAATCCTCGCATGATGGGGGCTCCCGAGATTGCTGCAGAACGACGAGAGGATTGGCTTGGTGGACCATGGTGCTGGTTGCGGACGTCTTTCTTGTCCGCTTTTCCGGTAGTAAACCGAGCTCGGGTGGTAAACCTTGCAGGTGTAGGCTAGCTTTTGTTGGACTGGCTTGGCGGCTTCCAGATGTTGGAGAGCTCATGCAGGGTGCGTACCCAGCAACCTCTACCAGATGTCACAAAGCCAAAGACGATGCAGTTGTCCTTCAAAGAAAATAGTTATTGGAGCGACCCTTGTGCTCCCCTAACACTAAAGAATACACAGGCGGCGAAACAGCAGTCAAGAAAGGGAAGTGCGTAGTCGAGCGTCGACAGTCGAATACCCCGGGCCTCTGCTCTGCAGGCTGTTTATCTTTCGGCGCGTGTGGTTCTCGAACCCTGGATTCACAAGTAGAACATTGTAGATCCAATGAGATTATTCTTGGCTGTTCATGTTATATCACAATGCTCTCCCCTATTAAAACAGATAAACATATGTGGCACAGAAAGAAAGAATGGAACACGCGCTTCCCTTTGCACAGAGATAACACAGAACGGTGGAGCTGGGCTGTAAAAGCAAACACACATAAACAAACACCAATGCATAGTTCGCGGCAATATTATTTCGGAAGGTATCTGAAGGTAGTTTCAATATTTGAAGATCTGAAATAAGGATAGAATTATGTGCTAACGTTATTTACTTTGAGTTTGAGTAATATCGGTGGCGTGAAATAGACGGAGTTATGTTGGGCAGTGAAAAAATTTTATCGCAGCGCCCATCCCCCCTCTCCCGCTTCAGCACCGTTTTGAAGCGTGAGCTACACTGGCCTATGTTGAGCAATTTTGGCGTGGCTCCTGGAGAGCCGTGCTGCGCATGCGCGAGGAGCAGTGACGTCCACAGCGCACATAACTTTGCTCGCAGACCGGCGTCTCTCACCCCACCCTACGCTCCCAGCATCTTCACCGACCTGCGTTGCACAAGTGGTTGACCCGGTCCCACTTGAAGGAGCAGTAAGCATGATACTCAAGCTAATCCTAGACAACCAGGAGATCTGAGAATAACGAGCTGAACCTCAGTTCACGTTACGTATATCCTGGCATAACCGAGCTAAGCCACGGTCAATTTTTTTAGCCCCTTGGTAAACGGTGAGCTCATGAACACAAACTGTACTCGCCAAGAGTAAACATAATTAGGGTATTTTACATGAAACAACCTTATTGAACAGAACAACTTAAGTCCAAATAGCCATATTGATGCTCATCGTGACGTGAGTGTTTAGTTCTCCGTCCGCTTTCTCTGACCGGTAGGCCATGTTTTCATGTGTTAACTCTGTCTGCCGTGCATGTTTTGCTTTTGTCTTACTCGTTGCTTTGTGCTACGTAAAAGCACTGCGTTATCACTATGAGCTGCTTTATTATCATTTTCAGTGAAAAATGGCCTGCAAAAATATGCCGCTCGGTGGACTCTAAATATGGCAGCATATCAATGTAATGATGCGGCCTCCTACTTCAAAAAAATGCCGAAAACCAGTTTGAAGGTAGGGTTTGTTTTTTCATGCATTAAGAAAAGTGATACAGTTGCAGTTGCCGTTCTTTTTCATGATATACGGGAAACGTGAGGAAGACTCAACATCGCTCTCACCAATGGCTACCTGCATGCAGCGGTGGAGTAGAGGAAGAGCATTCGCCTCGCGTGCAGAAGGAGCGTGGTTCTAATCTCGGTGCCAGACAATTCCACCGGGTATATAAAATATTTCGCGTGTGATGGAATTGCAGAATAAGGCTTGATGTTTCGGCCTGACCCCGGCCACCATTGCCGTTAACGCACTCACTCACCCAGAGCCGGATTGGCCACCCTGGTGTAGCAATGGCCACAACCTCCCATCAATACGCCGATAAACACACGGTGCTCCCCTACTCGCGGACTCTTGCTGCCATCGAAACTCGCATGAAAATAAACATATGCCCTTGCGCATTACGACACCGGCACCCACATTTTTTCATGCGAGTGTCGTTGGCAGCAGTAGTCCGCGAGTCGGGGAGTGCCCGTAGAATGCTGCCGAGCAGCGCAGAAACCTGGGTTTTCTTTCTTTTTTTGGAGCGTGGCTTGTCCTGCATGCAGAGGCCAGGCGCTGCTCACGGCCGGCGCAGCGACCCATGGTGATGATAGTGGGGGCCTGCAGTCGATTCCGAAGTGCCCGCTATAGCTTCTTCTGCAAACAGCAGAACCGGAATGAACGTGGAGGAGTCCGAATAGGGAGCATAAAAAATGAAATTGTCTTCATACCATGCAATAACCCGGGCGTCGTGCAGGATGTGGAAGTGCTCTGAAGGTAAGGTGTAGTGACAACCGTAAGGTAAGATCTCTAATTTGGCTAGATTTGATTGAGGAGGAATCGTAACAAGCTCGTACGAAAGAAGCCAATCAATAAGCTAAACAGTGAGACAATTTGAAGAATTCGGGAAACGGGCTGCAGAACGGATATTCAGCTCCAACCAAGGAAGCAGAGTTTACCAACACAGGAAGACAGCGACAATTTTACACGAATTATCACGTAGTGTGCAGTAGATGTCAGGGGCACGATTTCTAGACAGGATGCTGGTAAACTTTCCCAGAAGACGAAAGGTGTAATTAGGAAATGGCAAACCATGAAAATCTTCACCCAAGGTGACAGAATACAACTAGCGGACCTTTCGAAGTTAATAAAAAACCGTAAAACTGCTGGACGCACGAAAGTATAATATTGAGAGGAAGGAGTACGCTGTTTAATACGAAGGTCGCCTGCAAACAGTGCATAGCCGTTTAGCCATAGGAAAAATAAGATGGATGCACCTAAAGACAAGCAAGCCATTGCAATAAAAAATAGGGATAAAATAGTCATAATAGCCGTGGAGCCGTATAGAGATTTGTAAAAGATAATGGTGAACTAAAAATTATTTCAGAGGATATAGACATCCCACCACAAACGAGAGAAGTATGGACTACTTCGAAAGAACTGAAAGAGGGCAAACCACCTGGTGAAAATCAGGAAACAGCAGACCTCTTGAAGGATGAGGGGCAATTGTACTACTAGAACTGGCAAACCTGTACATACAATGCCTAATGACCGCGAGTGTACCGGAATCTTGGAAGAAGGCCATAATTATCCTAATCCATAAGCTAAGTGAAATGGAGGGCTTCTGGAGTACCCGTGGCATGACAGTAGTCTGATCTACGTGTACTTTTTTATGACAAACCGACCAGCTAACTTTCAATAGCCTGAAAGATACTAGCCAAGGCAATCACTAACAGAATTTCTGTATCCTTAGATATCAGTCAACCTATAGAACCAGCCGGGTTCATTAAAAGCTATTCAGCAATAAACCACGTTCACGCGATCATTCGCTGATAGAGAATTGCGCGGAGTATACTGAACCCCTATGAACCCCTTCATGGATTATGAAAAAGCACTTCACTCGGTCAAAACTTCAGGAGTCATTCAGGCATTACGGAACCAGGTTGTAGACAAGCATAATGTCATAATACTAGAGGATAGTTACAATAGGTCCAGAGCTACCATCCTCCTCCATAAAGAGAGCAGTAAAATACGTTTTAAGACGGGCGTCATACAAGGAGACAAAACGTCCCCAATGTTATTCACAGCATGTTTACAAGAAGTATGTGGAACATTGGATTGGGAACAGGTGGGAGTAATGGTTAATGGAGAGTACCTCAACAAACTTAGATTTGCTGATGACGTTTCCTTGCCAGATATCTCGGAGGACTAATGGCAAAGCATGCTTACCGCACTGGACAAACACAGTAGAACCGTGGGCCTCAAAATAAATCTGTAGAATAATAAATTATGATCAGTAACCTCTGCACACCAGAGCGGTTTGAAATAGGTGGTGAGGCTGTAGAAGTGGTGAGCCAGTACATGTACTTAGGCCACGTTGTGTCCCGAGTCCCAACCATGAGGAAGAGATAATTAGAAGGAGAAGAATGGGGTGGAGTTTTTACGGCAGGTATTTTCACTTATAGACCAACAGCCTACCATTGTCTCTGAAGAAGAAAGTTTATGACAGCTGCACGTTACCGGTACTCACTTACGGGGCAGAAACTGGGAGGTTGACTACGAGGGTTGAACTCAAATTGATGACAACTTTTGGAGGAATGGAAGGAAAACGATAGGTGTAACATTAAGGAACAACAAGTGCACGGAGTGGGTCAGGGAACCAACGCGTCTTAAGGACATATTAATAGAAATTAAGAAAAAATAGACATGCGCAGGGCATGTATTGTGAAGGCAAATAACTGTTGGTCATTAAGGGTAACAAAGTGGATCCCTAGAGAACACAAGCGTGGCAGGGGCTGCAGAAAGTTAGATTGGGAGATGAGATCAAGAAGCTTGCGGGGATAAATTGGTCTCAGTTAGTACAGGACTACGATAATCACAGAGTAATGGAAGATGCGTTTGCCCTGCATTTGGCACAGATAGGCTGGTCATAATGATGATAATAATGATTACTTGCATGCATAGCAGGAGCCAAGTATCACCTGTATGTGTTCCTGAGCACATCCAACCGTACTGTGTGCTGAAACTCAGTGATAGATAGGCTCACGGCATTCGACTGCGGCGGCGACTGCGGATGCAAAGGCCTTGCCTTTTTTCCGTGACCAAGCTTTGAGAAAATTATGTGAACGTTTTTACTCTGTGGGGGTTTCAGCCTCTTTCAGTTTTTGAGTTTTTAGCACTGGCAGGGATGCCGCACTCGGTAGGTGGGCGGCCGATGGGGGGGATAGTCCAGAGTCCCCCCAAGCACTTTATGTCCGGGTTCGGCCCCTTTACTTCCTCCTTTATTGACATTACGTTGCGCCACGTACGATCTCCCCGTTTCTATAAATTTCACTTTAGCCCCTGACGTGAAAGTAGCCAATTTTGCATTTATAACGCTCACAAAACATGACAGCAGCCACGCATTACCGAACCGACTCGCTGACGCTGGTCTACGCGGTGATAACTCGCCCAGAGGTAAAGGAACAGGGGAGCTGTTTTCTCGTATTCCTAGGCCTGAAGGCCCAGTCTTTTCTTGTGCGTGGCTACAATAGGTATTGTGCCAAGTGAGCATCACGACGCGGAAGATATTTGACTGTTGCGGTCATTCACCCCATGCGACAAAGTGGAAGTGGGAGCGCTCAGATCCAAGTCAGCCTGGTCAGAAAAGAAGATGCACTCGTCACATCGTGACGGGGACGCAAAGCTAGAGCGCGTGGCGACGACGATTGATTGCTGAGGAGTGCTTGCAAGTATGAAAGACGGCGGCGAGGTTTGTCGTCGCAGCAGTAATAATTATCAGTTAGTCACGGCGGCAACCGAAAAACAACTGCTATTGATAGGTGAAACTGAGGAAAAACCTGCGAGCGGGATTTCGTATTTGCGTGCACCGGAAGGGGTCGGAGGAGACAGTTACCCCCAGAAGCCGCGGTGGCAGATCGACAACTATTCTTGCTATCGATGGCCAATTAGATCTGGAAAAACGGAGAATGGGAGAGTCAACGTAAAATCCGCGTGGCCTACCTCGGGTATATCCACCCACCGGCATGAGGTGTGGTTTGGCGGCAAAAGGAGCCATTGAACGATGCTGCGCCACCGTGCAATAGCGCCAACAAATTGCAGAAGTTGTACTGTGCCACACTAGCAGCGCCAACAAATTGTAGAAGTACTGTGCCACCCCTTTCTCCCGTCTATTCCGTGAGTTTGCCGAAGCCGCAAGAGCGTTTTGTGTGCCATCCTGACGTTCGTGCACGGCGTGTTAGCTCTCTGAAAGGTGCGAGGAATGGGATGTTTCTATGTAAAAGGCGTATGGTGGCCCCTTTCCCTCAACCAATCCCGCGGCTGTGTATTGTGACGGCGGGCCAGGTACTTGACCTTAAAGAATAGAGCGAACGATGATACGGCGGCGTGGAATATCCTGCCCGGTAACGGTGTTGCATTGTTTTCCCCCTTCCTCATCTAATTCCGGCATTTGTCAAACGAGCAGCGGCATTGTGTGTGTGTTGTGGGTTTGCAGTCTTGTGCGCCCAAGGCGTGTCCCCCTATTGACAGTGGTGCTCCAAAGTGGGGAACTTTCGCTTTTAGATGGGACTGCATCTTATTCACTCGCCTTGTCCCTCCATACGGCCTTGTCCGTCCACACCCTCCCCTACACTATAAAAAAATATTAGTTAGCGGCGTCCGGTTTCGATCCCACGACCCTGTGGCCGGAACGCGAGGTACATGGTGCTCTTCCCACCGCGCCACAAAACCGAGACAGAATGAAATCCTACGAACGCGCCTTATGTCCTTGACTCATTCAAACTACGTCAAGAAGCTACTGATACAACGCATGTAGGGGCAATGATTAACACTTGCCATAAAAGAAAAGAAGCTCCCACTTATAGCAACAATGATGGAGTAAAGGTCGTTGCGACAGCGAAGCCCCAAGCATACCACTAAGAGAGATTGACCAAGATTGGCCGGTAAAACATAACAATAATCATAAAACATAATCTTCATGCGCGTTCCCGACACGTTTCACACGATTTCAGAATCAATGCAACGGAAACACCAAGTGAACCCTACGATGCGTCGCATCTACACAGGGTTCCCCTCACGCGGAGGTGGGCGCAATTTTTAAGTGGGACAGCATTGTTTGTGGGGACTTCATAAAGTTTCTAACCACGAAAGAACAGGCACATAAAACGGCCCGGCGTCGGGTCACAGAGTGTTAGGTACACGTGCATAATAAATGGGCAAGTTCAGCTTGCACGAAGGTGGACTAATCCTTCGGGCAAGGGGCACGACGATGACCGGCCCTGCTACCGGACCTGGCATGCAGCGCTCGCTACGGCATGTACTATTCTCTACAATTATTATTGTTTCGGAAGTCCTGCTTAGTCTTCATATTTTGGACATAGACAATCAATCACTCGTAAAGGTTAAACTACACAGGCACTGGGTTCGTTGTTGCAGTTAGTGAGCTAAAGTAGGCACCATTTTGATTTTGGGTTTTGGAAAGGACGCTCCTATGAATTCATCCATACATGGCCTTTATCACTGAGTCGCGACAACCTTCTCTGATCATATCTTCTACTTCCTCGAGTCACCAACTAATGCTTTGGCATGTAATTTATACCGAGTTTATTATGCTCTGCAAATATACTGAAGCATACAACCACGTCACCTAGATGCACCAGAGATGTTTGCATTTTAGACCATCAAGCACAACTTCCATTCGATGTGGCGTAGCTGTCGAATACCATAAGCCGAAGGGGAGGACTTTAAATTCGTACAGTTCATGGGTTACCAAAATGCTGTTTTCTCGTGATCTCGTTTATCAACTTCTATTTGCCACTAACCATACTTGGTCCAGCGAAGAGAAAAGGTTATCGTCAAAAAAGGGTACAATGTTGCAGCCATTCTTCGCAGAGAGAAAACATCTCGCTTCATAAAGCCGTTCAATTTGTGGTAATCAACATTGAAACGGTGGATGTTGTGTAGATCTCTCAACAATACCGTGGTAGATGCCTACGCACTTGTCTATGGCAGAGTCATGTCCTTTTTCAGCATTTCCTTTCCTTGCATCTTCAGCTCCTTCCTCTCCTTTGCGGATACCATGTACAGGTGCTGATCCACAGGCCTTGCGGGACCATATGTTGTTATTCCCTGCTAAGAAACTTGAGCTGGGCATACCCTAAATGTCGTGGAGAAACAGTCCGCGAATTCTCGCAGAAGTCTTGCCAAGGCATCCTTGTGAGTGGTCTAGAGCTCCAGGTTGATTCCCACAGTTAACTCTGCTTTAGACGGGTATGCTTTGACCCTCAACTGCCAACGTGCATAACCGGTGATCTCTTTAACAAATACGACGGCTGTGCCTTTTGCGACGTGGCCCCACGTGTTGGTTAAGTTGATAAGCAAAACAGTTGGGCATCCATTTTGAAGCAGTAAAAACCATCTTGTATACAAACACCCTTGTCCAGAAGTAAGCGGATATCGCCTTCGACTAGAGATTTGTAATCTACGAATGCGACACTCGTTACTTATAAGTAAGCTCATACACGAGGGATGTGTTACGCTTTCGTCAGAAATGCGAAGGCCCGTGTCATTTCAGTCGGTGAGTCATGCGCGTTAACCCTTTCTGCTATGGCTTTCTTTGTAGAAAACGTGATAATGGACATCGGTAACTCGGCCAGGGCCATTTCACATTGAGGACGTCTATGCCAAGTATTCAGCTCCTGAAGCAATGGGTAAGTGCTACAAAAGTACCTAGGTATGTAAAAACGCAATCTCGACCCGTGCAGTTCTCCTACCGACGAACGTGACCAGAATACCCTTTCCCCTAGCTGTCAGTTTCACAGGTTGGTCCAGGGAGTGCAAACTTTCTTTAATGCGGTCGCTAAAGCCGTAGTAATGAACGGTTGATCAGCACCTGTATCAGTCAAGCAGTCGTCGCAAGGTTGTTGATTCGGACAAGCAGCTCGGAAGAAACAGGTTGGGCGGAACAAGTGCTGCTGTACCCCTCATGGTTGGTGCAAATATGTTGCCATCGTCCTCACAATCGAGAGCCTTTGGAGAATTCGTTGCCCGCAAAGTCACATCCAGGTAACACCGACTTCAGTTTACTAGGCTTTTAGGGCTCCGTGAAGCAAATTTTGTGCAGTTTTGCGCAAGATGAGGAGTGAAAGATGGCGTCAGTTTGCAGATGGCGAAAAAGACTCAGGGCGTCACGGCTGTAAGTCGCCGTTGCGTTCGGCGAGGAAGCTCTCAATCTCAGGCGGTCGTTTCTTGTTTCCAAGACGCGGCGCATTGTGTGGAAATCCACGCAAACCAACATGACAGCATGGACATGCGCCATAGACATGCCCAGCACTCCCGCAAAGAAAGCAGAGGGGTCTGTGGTCAAGGGTGCGCCAGGGGTCAGTCTTCTGGGGTTTGTTTCAACTGAGTAGCGTACTGTAAGGGGCATGAGAGTTGTGGTCGTCGGTTGCGGTGCAACAGCGGCGATAGTGGACGCAACACAGTTATTCGGGTGGGCTTCAGCAAATATTTTTTTCTTAATACATATTTCCAGTTGATAGTAGCACCTTCTGCTGTCTATTTCCTTCTTCGTGTGCGTCTTTTACCGCACCTGTTTTCACAAGGAAAACAGCCGTATGACTGCCTCAAGACCTCTGGATACCAAGATATTTGCTATTCCGACCGTGCACGCTGATCGGTTCGCTCCAGAAGCCGCAAAGCAAGCTTCCTGTCGTCCCTCATCCTCTTGGCGACGGACACAGTGCGTGGTGACTCCCGTATTTGATGCATTGCTTGCAGCTCTTCTCGCAAAATCCTCCGAACGAGTTAGTGGAGGTCATCGACTTTGCCTTGCAGCGTCGTCAGCCTGTTTATAAGAGGAACGGTGGCTTCCGGGTGCCCATACTGTCATGCTCTTTGCTGGAGCGTCCTATATACACTAGCATCATTGTCAGAGAATTCTGAGATTGTGCCTCGAGTGCTTTTCATCAGTCTGGCAAACATTTCTTGTTTGACACCACGCATTAGATGCCGCAATTTCTTCTCAGGCATTGACAGATGACCACCCCTAAATAGGTGGGCCATGTTTTTCGTGTACATCACAACACTCGCTTTTCAGTGTTGGCTCGTCCCCTCCAGTGCAAGTTCGGCCCTTTCTTTACAGTGAGTGCACAGGTAAGTAGCCCGTAGTTGGTGGCGAAAATCCTTTTAAGAAGACGACGCAGCTTCGTGGTTCTCGAGCCACGTACGCGCGCATTTTTTGAGATTAAAGTAGACGTTGTAGAGTTTATGCTGCACATTAAAATAATCTACTTTGGCAATGCTCCCAAACTGTTCGAGGCAATATTCTGCATCCTCAAAAGAATCACGATGGTACTTTGGTACTCGCGGCACTCAATGACATATACAAAAGGCGTTGTAGAAGTCACAGGCTGACCAATGCACTCTTGCCTCGTCCCGTCAAATACATTGTCCGAACGGGCAATGGTCCATACTCCACGGAAGTCCGATTAGGTGGCGGCTAGCACTCTCGTTCATTGGCGTGGCCAGGGTGTAGCTGTGTCAATATTGAAACGATCCCCCTGTTTCTCATTCCTCCACTTCTCACGGCATTTTTTCTTCCAAGCTGTGTCGTCCAGAGTGTGATATTTCGTTGGCCATTCCATAGTAGGGTGTGTGCTGCAACCACTGCCTTTTAGGGGCGAAGCTCCTCTTGCTCGGGCCATGTACCGGCCGTACACAGCACATTGATGATGATTGTGCAGAATCCCCCAAGGGATTGGCCAACCAATGATTGGCCAAAGAGGTCATAACGTTCAACGCGTTCGTTGCTACCCAACAAGAAGGAGAGGAAGAAGAGGCAATTCACACGCTACCTACGGTGACGCAACACTACCTCGGTGCTCTGCGAGAACACGTTGATCACTCGACACAGTTCAAGCTGGCCCTGCTAAACGTACGCTCCCTCAACGCCCTTGCGAAGGACGTCGAGCACGATCCCGCACTGACTGCAGTGGACGTGCTCTGCCTCATGGAGACATGGAACGCCGGAAACATGCACATCAAAGGCGACGACGCGATCATGTGCACCCATGATGCAGAGAGTCCTGCGGGAGGTGTCGGGATATACGTAAAGCTACCCAAACGGCCGAAGACCTCCAACTGCCCCTGACCAACCAGAGCCACAACGGGGAGCATGCTGCCGTGAAGCTCTCCAATGGGATTGTCGTCATGGCCGTTTACCTTGCGCCGAACCTATCCAAAGGAGACATCACCACTTACTTCGAGAAGGCAATGCATCGGTACACAACCGAATTCAAACACGGTCCATTAGTGCTCGTCGGAGACTTCAACGTGGACATCATGCGGTTGACGACTGCTGGCTAGTCTCGCACAAGATGTCCCGTTACGGTTTCTGGTGCAACCCGTACGACCACAAGCGTCCCACCAACATCAGAGGGACCTGTATCGACATTGCCTTCTCCAACTTTCAACTACAACCTCTCATCCAAGATCGTCTCGCCACGTACTTCACCGACCACAAAATTGTAATCTTCGAAGGAAAGCGCTTCCACAGCTTTGTAATCAGTAATGTAATCCTTGTATATAATTTCATCGATATTTAAATGATTACATCTTTGTGTATGTAAGTGTATATAATTGCAACGATCTGTAAATAATAAACACCATGTATATAAGTGTACAAAAACACTCTATAATGGCGTGTCAAACCTTCCAATGATGTGTGGGCGAATGTTTCACGGTTTTACCGATAAGCATTGCAGCTTCGCCCCTCTCATTATCATTCACTTGTTGAGACGGCGGGATTTTTTTCAGGTGGTTTTTTGTGGGCATAGCGGTAAAGCTCAAGACGATCATGAGTCGTAAAAATAACGAACTCTGAACTCTTAGGCTACCGCTCTGTACGCAGCATGTGCCAACGATAAGGGAGTACGTGAGCACCCTGCCTTAATCACGGCTATATTGGCTAACCCTTCGAATTCAAACAAAAATTAGGCACCTCACCATGAAGTTCGTGAGCTGCCAGCTTTGGTGACGTATTCTCACCTTCTCCTTGCGGAAAAAAAAATTGAGGGACGCGATGTTTCTGTCAAGGAAGATTGTTTCTGGTGCTTTTAAAACAGGTGAGTTGACGTGTACTTTTTAACTCCAAAAATTCTTCAAGTTTTTCGAATAACGTAATTTCTTCATGATCTGGTACTGGTGAGTGGTTTCAGAGGTTTTTCGCTCTCAAGTAATAGTGTAATTGTAACCTTACACGAATAAAATTGCTTTTCTTTTTGGGGTTCACAGCGATTTCGCGATCTCAATATTCTGTGTCCCTGAAGGGGTAAAATATTTCGAGTATTTTAAATTCAAAATCAGTGTTTATTAACTGACGCAAAGAACGCTTCAGTGGATCCCATGCATCACTGGCGTTTACGGGCAAGCCTATTACCGCTATGGCGCCTCAGCAAGTAAACCGAACTACCAATGTAAGCTGGTTCGGGTGCGCCACGAATGGGGTAGTATCGTCTGCCGAAAGTGTGAGGGGAAGGAAGTGAGAGAGATGGCGCCATGGCATTACCTCCCGCCCTCCCACTTGAAAAGTTCGCCACATTTTCCTCGGGCGTTTTCTTGCTGCCCAGGCTCGCTTGTCTACGACGCCGTTGCCGCAGCCGTCGCTATCGCCGCTACCAAACCCCAGTGGCAGCTGCCAAAGTTATCGCGCGCAGAACAATGTAGTTACAGTTGGCCGTGCCTACGACAGATCTTAGTCACGACTGGCGAAATATTTTCGTCCCCGTTTTAATGCTTGCTAGGGGTAGCTTAATGGGCGGTACATTAAAAACCTAAATATAGAAACTTACTGGTCTTAGAGAGAAAACTCCGATTTTTTTCTCTTTTCTACTTGGTTTTCTTTTGGGTGTAATTCCTGCTTTATCTAACAAACTATGATGTGAGCCCAAGCCGTTCAGGAGTGACTACTCACGTTGCAGCTGAAATCTAGAAGGCGTATCTGTTGTACAATGCGAGACCGCGATTAGGACATGTAGTTAACAATGATGATATAGGTTACTCACAATAAACGGCCTCGCAGCCAAGAGTAAATGTCTATTTTAGTGGTTCTGAAAAATGCATTCGCAGTAGCCTTGTCTGCGACCCCCCATAAATGATGCGCGACACCACGATACTTTCTTAAGGGTGACATAGTCAGACTGTACTCGTGTAATCCTTTTACACCTTGTATGTCCGTATTTTTTGTCCCCCTTTCCAACAGCAGCGCACTAAGTGGAAAAGGATGACTTTAAAGCTCTGATACGCGATGCTGTGAGAGATAAAGCATCATGCGGCAAACCCAATGTTGAATTGCTAACGTCTTGGTGCCATGTGTTTCAAGCAAAGAGTTTTATTCTAATAACTAGAATGAAACCTGCGCTTCTATGGTTCAATTACCGTGGGCTCAATGTGTGACGTAGACTCGTTATTTTCGAACCTGGCCTAACTCTAGGCTTCGCAGGTGCTATGTTTAATAGGCTTTGTGCTCTTCCGTGCCATATGTTTACGTTTTGGCGGCGCAATATCGGTGGCTCATTACTGAAGAGAATGGCAGCCGATACCTGCGTATGCAGTGAGCAAATACTGCACGACAGGATTGAAATGGATGGGGAAGCAGTGGCATCGCCTTTTATCTTCTACTCTAGAACCCCTCATGTGATACGCCATTTAAAACGGATGCAAACTCGAGATTTTAAACCAGGTGCCGCGGTTGCGTAGAGGTAGAGCGGCGGCCTCACGTGCAGAAAGACCGTTGTTCGTATCCCGGTGCAGAACATTTCCCGCCAGATAAAATAAATCCGCATGTTGATGGAATTGTAGAATAAGGCTTGGTATGCGGCCTGATCCTGGCTACCTGTGCTGCTAATGCAATCCCTCACTATAGCAGGATTTTCTACCCTGGTGCAGTAATGCCCACAACCTCCCAAGAATGCGCCACTTAACCCCGCCTCTCAGTCTCCAGTGGCTCCGATGCAATTGATGACGGTGGCTGTCAGACTTGTGACGCAGCAGAGGGAGCTAAAAAACCCTGGAACCGGGCGGGCCACCATTAGAATCTGAACCTGGCAACGTTTATCAGGAGAACTTTATCTAGTGACGCGAGTCTAGAGTTGTTGTTGGAGGAATCAAGGGCATTAAATAGGTTGTCATAGGGCTTAGTCAGGTCAGGACGGCAAGTGAAACTTTTGGGTGCTGAAAATGGACGCGTGTCTTATGGTCCCGTTGTCTAGTAGAAACAAAGAAAACTGGATTTGGATTTTTAGTCAATAAAAGCATAGCTGGCAACATAGACGAATAAAATAGCATTGACGAATGGTAGCCGGTCTTGTAATTAGGCCTAGTAAGAAGACTAACTCATGTGGTACTGGTCTAGTCCCTGCAACAAGTTTAAGGCTTATGATGATGTGTAATCGGCAATGGCTAAAGTAAAAACACTGTATAATGTAGTTATGGGAGACTCAATGCTAAAGTAGGCAAGAAGCAGGCTAGAAACAAGGTTTTGGGGAATTATGGTCTGGGCTGTATAAAGAGCAATGGGGACTTAGAAGTCGAGTTCGAGAACGTAATTTTTTACTCATTATGAAAACATTCTTCTGCAAACAGCAGAGCCGGAAGTGGACGAGGAGGAGCCGGAATGGAGAGCATAATAATATTACACAATGTAAAGACATTACGGGAAAATACATATTTAATACAAAATATATCTTGTCCTTGTCCTCTTGTCCTGAACAGTTTTGTCCTCAAATCTTGTCCTCAGATTTTTAGCGTTATCTATCACAAACTGACAAGGCACAGAAAAATATTGTTGTTAACAACGAGTTATTATCTCACTATGCGACAATGGCGTCTTGTTACAACAAATACTTCCAATCTGTATTCTCACAAGAATCGAAGCTCAACGACTGCGCATCAACATTAAGCTTTTCATGTATGTCAGACATGCCTGAGGTCGAGATAAGCTACGAAGGTATCGTATCGCTTCTACTAAACATCAATAATAAAACGTCTGTCGGGCCGGATGGCACACAGTTTATTCTTGCAGAGATATGCAGAATGGGTTGCTCGGTATCTCGAAATCGTTTTTTCGCATCGCTTTCCCAATCTTCGGTGCCGAAAGATTGGCTGGTGGGGAAAGTTGTCCGGTGCATAAGTCAGGTGACCGCAACAAAATTGAAAACTATAGGCCAATTTCACTAACTGCGTGTGTTGTAAGCTTTTCGAACATATAATATCAAAATCTATTGCTACGTATCTCGGAAACACTGGTGCCTTTTTTCAAACATCAACATGGCTTCCGTCAAAAACTTTCAACAATTACACAACTTTCCGAGGTAATAAATGACTTTCACTGGGCCTAAATAATAAAAAGCAAATTAATGCAATATTTTTAGATATATGAAAAGCATTTGACAGGGTACCACACGATCACCTAATCCACAAATGAATACAATTAGGAATAACCTGCACTGTAGTAAAGTGGATAACGCTTATCTTTCAGGAAGGACTCAATTTGTCGAGGTACATGGCATCAAATCTCGCGAGCTAGAAGTTACCTCTGGGGTCCCGCAGGGTCAGTTCTGGGTCCCATCCTTTTTCTAACGTTTCTAAATGATATTGCTTCTTGCATAGATGAGACAATTACTGTACGTTTTTTTGCAGACGACTGTCTAATATACCGAGAAATTAATGACAGCAACGACCACAAGCAACTGTAGCAAAGCTCTTGCATCGATTTAAAAGTGGTGTGAATGTTGGAAAATGAAACTAAATAAAGAAAAAATGGTTACTTTACGTGTTACTAACAAAACCACAAATGTCCATAATTTCCATTTACACTAAAAACTGGCCGAGATAAGCATAGTCAACGCAGTAAAATATTTGGGTGTGACTATTACCAATGACCTAAGTTGGGCTTCTTATATTACTAATGTTTGTTCAGCTGCCGAAAAAAGGCTCTGGTTTCTTTGTAGAAAACTAAAACTGGCACCCTCATCGGTGAAGCTATCTGCCTATCTAGCAATTTTCAGGCCAACATTAGAATATGCTAGCATCATTTGGGAAACCGCATCATAAAGGTTTATTTGATAAGCTTGAAAAAGTGAAAAGGCGGCTCGGTTCATATTATCACG
>CM023453.1:153110958-153259524 GCA_013339765.2 Haemaphysalis longicornis | reverse complement strand
CGGGTGGCTGCCTGAGGCAACCCAGGGTGGGGGCGGTGGAGGGACCAAGTCCGACTCGCGGTACTGGGTCCCCGCAAGAAAACCAGACGCCGCTCCGACCCCGGCGAGCTGCGTCGGCGTACCTCCCAGAGGGAAAAGGCGAACCTCTTCCGCGCCTCGGGAAAGTGATGTTTTCAGTTACCTTGATGTTTATTATCTTTTTTCTCTTGGAACATTTCACACGTGCGGGAGTACGCAGCATGAGGTCCATGACAGTTGCTGCACATAATTGTTCAGCCTGGCAGTTATCTGTCTCATGATCTTGCGATGAACATTCGCACACGTTGTTTTGCCACGACAGTAGGTGGTGCCATGCCCGAACCGTTGGCACTTGAAACAGCGCCGCGGGTTCGGGATGTACGGCCGGACAGAACAATGAATGAAACCTGCTTTGATGGATTCGGGGATGAGGAACGGTCAAATGTTAAGATTATATGCTTTGTCATGATTTGCTTATCATCTCGCCGCATGGTGATGCGCCTCACTGCCGTCACGCCCTCGCCTTTCAGACCTTCGAGCAGATCGGCTTCCGTCTCATTTATCAGATCTGGCTCAGAAATCACACCCTGAGAGCTATTGAGGCTACGGTGGGGTGTGACTCTGATGTCCAGATCTGCCATGCGATTCTGGGTAAGGAGGCTTGTGGCTTGCTGGTGAGTGTTCACCTCGACCACACTTCGCCGGTTCTCAGTTTCTTGGCTTTGAAAGACTTGCCCAGGATGCCTTCAAGGAATTTGGTGGTAAGGAACACTGACTGGGAGGAGATAGGATTCGACTTGTTAAAGAGATTCAACAATCAAAATCGCGGATAGTTATCTGGCTTTTGTGCAGTGTTGGCAAGGGTGGGAATGTAGCTTCGGTGCGGCCCCTTTTTGCGGCGGCCGATCACGTCTGGGGGGGGGGGTTTGGAAAATGCCATATAATACATTGGAAAGCAGGGAGCCGGGGGTACTTTTTCTTTGACCTTACCCTGGTAGTCAAAGAGGTCCCGGAGCTCCCTGCCTGGTAGACAGGCAGGGAGCCCATCGGCCAGAGCTTGACCAAGGCTCCGACGGCCACCGTTTACGGCTTCTACCCTTCACCTTTAAACACATCGCCACGGCTGGACACGGCTTATGTTGGGAGCTCGGGGTCCGCGGTGGTGGTCGCTGCTCACCGTCACCATGAATACTCAAGGTGCCCCGTGCGGGCCAACTAATATAGTCGAGTGATTCGTTTTGGTCGTATTTGACAAATTTCGGCAGTGATTACGCTTGTTTCTTCCGCACCGATCTGGAGGCGAGGTCAATTATGCTAATACTGCAAGTGATGCAACCAAAGCTCCCTTATTTAAGCCAAGAAAAGCTATCGCACTTCATTTTTCCCCCTATGCAAGCTACGGTAGCCGCGGAATGAAATTGAATGCGCCGCTAGATTTCTGGCGTTGATTAACTTTGTTCATTACGCACCGATCTTGAGACAAGCCCATCATGCGAACACTACAAGCGATGTAGCCAGAGCTTCCGTATTTAACTCACAAAAAGCTATCCCAAACCCCCAATCTCCCGATGAAAGTCAAGCTAGCCACGAAGAAATGCGCACTTTTGAACAGAAATAGCTTGTAATTTGCCTCAAGGCACCCTATTACCGCAGGTTAAAAGAAATTGATTGTTGTGTGCGAAAGCAATGACCCCAAACGAGGAGATGGACATGGAATCCGGACGATGTCACCTGCTTTCGTATGCTTTCTGGCGCTGCGTCGACGCTGATATCTGGCGAGCATACACACCGCGGGCGCCTCCCGCGTCAGCTCACGTCGTCGTGCATTTTGCCGACGAAGTCAATGCGGGGCGATATCGACGCGCGAAAGCGTGGATACGCTGCAAGTGGCTGCGGCCTCTGAACAAACCGTAAAATTACGGCGCCCGCAACACCACGTTTTTCACGTTTTCCACCGCAACACCACGTATTTCCACCGTGGACCCTGAAATCGCCTTAAATGCCGTAATCTCCATTGTCGGTACAATTACTGTTTTCTGTAAAGAAAAACCCAGGCTCAAGCTTTTCTTGTATACAATTGCCAACTAATATCGTATTTACCAATAACTTGGACATCTATTTCGCAACGCGTTTTCATCAAGGTGGGTGTCTTTCAGGAACTAGTTTTCCCTCGACGGACGAACATCAGACAAAAAGTGGGCCGCGTATTCTTCTTTCTTGCAAATGTCGTCAAAAGACGATAGTCTTTATCGACTTTTGCCAAGTAAAAGCCTCTTCTCTTCGCTTTCCCGCTCACCTCTCATGTTGTTCCTCTTGCGTCGCGCTCCTCCCAAGGTAAAGACGCCAAAGGTTTGCTTAATCATTTTAAATTTCCCGCGTTGCACTGCTCCAAACCGGGTGTCTCGATGCAACGGTGCCATACGGCGAAGACGCGCGTGAATCGAGGCAAGCCTACTTCAACGTTTACAGAAGCACGTTTCCCTACTCCACGTGCGTTGCAAGTGCACACAAGAAGCCACACGAAGCTATAGAGGCGCGGGCGACAGCAGGCGACGGCGAAGTGCAATTTTGTTTCTGAAGTTGATGAAGTATTCATTTTCGCCAAAGTCAAGCATGTATGATTTTTTATACAGGAACACTGCAAACATCACTTCTGTATTAATTTGTTGTCCTATATTTGCGTAATGTCTTGTTCTTCTTCAACAATGTTGAAGTCTTATATAGCTGTGACTATATAGGACTATTGAACAGGCATTGTTTTACTTGGGCCGGGTCACTGAATAGGGTCACAGACAGACAGACGGACAGACATGCAGACAGACAATATTTCTGGGTTTCAGTAGCCCAAGAAAAAATATCGTCTTTAAAAAGTCGCTGCGGGGTGAGTCCGAACCAGTTTGACAGTTGTATTAACAGCACTTCGTATCGATGCGCGTGCCTCCTTGGCCGGTGATGGCACGGGTTCGCACTGTCTTCAACTTTCGTTAAATCGGTGATTTGACTACCATGAATTTATCTACCGGATGAATAAATACTGCCAAGTAGTGAAGGTAAGTGAGTACTAGGGAATCTTGTTTTCTTGTCATATGTATTTAACGTAGCAGAGTTGCTCTCGAACTTCGGTCCGCGTAAGCGGTTAGCCCTAACGTTTCGAGTGACTTGCTTTGTGCGTAGCGCAGATTTGCCGGTAGGCATTTGTACCCTGGCTGCTGCATGTGTATACAGCATCAATTCTTGCGCAATTTCTAGCCCTGTGTTTGGTGAAGTGTTTGGTCCTGTGCTGTTTTGCTAGCCGAATGTTTTGATTTGGAATGAAATAAGGGAAGCTCTAGAGTGCGAATATAAATTCGTGTGCAAAATATAAGTGCGTGTATGCGTTACACGCACATCGTGTACGTTTACCGCGGTATTATGCACTCTTTGTTTTTGTTTCGTTTTGCAGATGCCGTTTTTTTTTCGTCATAAAGTTTTTGGTAAAAACGTCCACAATAATTGAATTATGCCGTGCGTGTAGCATAAAAATAAAATAATAAATCGAGTGATTTCCAAATGTACAGCATTAGATCAAAATGCCATCAGCATGGTTTTTTCGCGTTTGGGACTGAGTGTTCAATCTTTTTGAACGCTCAGTTTGGTCGTGAAATGTTGGAATGAACAACGTGTATGCAACACGAATTTATTTGTAACATCAGAAATACACGCATGCCGTAACTGGTACAGTAGGATGAGCAGCGCTGGTTGCGCTTCGTACTCTTACTGCAGCATCGCAAACGTGCATTAACCATTCAGAACCTAGTAAAATATTCAAAAATGGCCGTTAAATTTCTGTCACTTCTGAAATTTCAGCTTAATGAATTTAGTGTGTAAGACACCTTGGTGACCAGAGTAACACAAGCACTTGGGATTTCGCAGGTTTAAGCCCGAGTATAATTCTGGTGTCTTGAACCGTTGTTTGCTAATAACTTACATGTTGCAGACTGCTGACTGGTGCAACATAAACTATGTTTGAATGTGATTGTGCAGTAAAAGTTTTTTCACTACTTTGATGCTTCCTGCTGTACAACATATAATTCAACTAAAAATGTGGGCCAAACATTACAAGCTAATAGGAAAACAGCACGACTTTTTTCGGTTATGTGGTTTTGAAGGTTTAGTTATGCATATTGTAGTAAGCATGTTGCGCCCATGAGAACTGTGATGAGCATCAGCCACAACGGGCAAGTCTCGCTACTTGGATATTGCTGCGCCGGATGCCGCTTGAGGAAGAGGACGCGCATCGCTCAGGGTCAGTCTCGCGAAAAGCTGGTCGTTCGGCTCAAACCGTCGCACCGACGCCTCGTTTGTGAATAAGCAAGTCCAGCCCTCTACCGGACCGCCGACTATCTCCTTTACAATTTTGGTTGAGGGTGCGGTGCTGCTCGGGTCCCCATTTATCTACCCTGGAGCAGCGCAGCCAGACACTTCCCTTGAGGATGTCTCAAGGTAACCCACCGTGAGTTCCTACTTCCTGTGGCACCCATCATCGGCCCTGGCCTGGTCCGTTCACGGGATCCCCCTTCTTCAAACGGCAGTGATGACCAGGATACTGAGGACTGGCTCACGACCTTCGAACGGTGAGCACCCATAACAACTGGGACGACAAAACTCAAATAGAACAACGTCAGTGTCTGCTTAACCAGTGTCGCAGAGAGGTGGTATAAGAACCACGGGTCTGATCTACGGACGTGGTCGGACTTCAAGACCGAATTTGCCTAGTGTTCGGCGCCCTGCTGTTCGGAAACTGCGCGCTGAACAGTGTTTGCGCGAACGCGTACCTCTAGCGCACGAATGACACCTTTACCTCTTACATCGAGGACATCCTTGACTTGTGTAAGCGGGCAAACAACGCTATGACCGAAGAGGGCAAAATCAAGCACATTCTTAAAGGCATAGACGACGATGCCTTCCAAATGTTGCTCGCGAAAAGCCCTCGGACGGTTGCTGAAGTCATAAACGCTTACCAAGAGTTCGATGAACTTCGCAGAGAGCCGGCTCTCACTCGTAAGCCGGTGAAACACGATCATTCCCTTTGCAGCTTGGCATCTGAGGGTAGGGGTGTTCAAAAAAAGTTTGTTCGCGAAGAGGTGGCTGGTCAGCTTTCTCTCGTTAGCGACGTAGCGAAGCCGCCTCAGTCGGATTTAGCCCGAACCCTCAGGAGCGTTATACGACAAGTGGCTGACGCACTTCCAAGCACTCGACCGCCCAATTCCGCCGTAGCTCCAGTGGTATACGCCGACGTAACGCCGCAAACTACGATGGCAGCACCTTTGACCTTCGTCGACCCAGTGCCACATAGGCGTTTCACCTATGCCGAGATCCGTGGCAAAACCTTTTACTGGAAACATGCCGCGACCCTTCTTTGCGCCTGCTGCAAGCCCTGTCAGTCATGCCGAGGTTCAACGCGTCCAGTCCATGCGTGTCGCTCCGCATTCAGCGTCTGCATTCGCGAATTCTTGGTGCACGGTGGATAATCGGCCTATGCTATTCATGCGGGATTGCCGGACATGTGGCCCGCTACTGCCGTCGTGGCATGACGAGCGCGCGCAACGCATCCTGGCCCTTACCCTACACGCAAACACCGCCAATGAAGCACGCTCCGACCCGGCTGCCGACGACTACTACGTCTGATAACCGCGACTTCGTCAGCCATCGTTCTCTTTCCCCACGACGCCGCTCACTCTCCCCGTTGCGGTGTCGTTCTTCCAATTGTGATCCGGAAAACTAGACGGCGCAGTTTCGGAGGCACAAACTGCGTCAACGTCGAAATGCCTAAGTCCTCATTGTTCCCCGTCCAATGTAATCGAAGTGTGTGTTGATGGTGTTGCTACCCTGGCGCTTGTTGACACTGGAGCTGCGGGGTCGGTTATTGACGCGAAACTTTGACGAATGCTACGAAAAGTGACGACACCTATAGGTGGTGTTACTCTCGGAACCACTAGTGCACAACCCTTGGAGCCGCTGGCCGCATGCACTGCTCGGGCCACAATTCAAGGGGTTGTATATGTAGTCGTGCTCATCGTTTTGTCGGCGTGCTCTCACAACGTGATTCTCGGATGGGACTTTTTGTCGCGCCACCACGCCATCATTGATTGTGATCGCGCTGAAGTTGAGCTGTTTCCGGAGGTAGAAAAACCCGCAGTACTCGACAACAGCCAAGTTGCGCGTCAACGACGATACGGACGTTCCTCATGGCTCATCTGTGCTTGTGCCGTTGTCGTGCAACAGCATTTCTGATGCCACAGTCGTCTTCGCGCCATCCGTTCTTATTTGTGCTCGCAAAGGGTTGCCGCTGCAGTTCGCCGTTCTTCATATTGCAACTGGTGCTGCCACAATGGTTATTAGAACCCGACGTCGTTCCCTGTTACACTTTTCCGCGGCGAATGCCTTGGCGTTGTAGAAGAAATGCATGCCGGTCTAGTTTTCAGTGTATTCGAGGAATCGACGCCCGTTGACATCACCGCACTTTATCTTCAGTCTACACCTGATGACACCCTTTTGAAAAGAGCCATTGACGACGACCTTTCTTCAGCCAAACGTGACGAGCTACTTACTCTTTTACACCGCTTCACTTCATCCTGCGACTCCTACGACAACCGCTTTGGGCCGCACGTCGACTGTGTGTCATGAGATCGACACCGGCACGCACGCGCTGTTGCGACAGCGACCCTACCGCGTGTCCTGCACCGAACGTGTGTCATTGATTGAGAAATCACGGACATGCCGAAACGCAACGTCATTCGACCATCCGTGAGTCCTTGGGCTTCTCCTGTGGTTCTCGTTAAAAAAAGGACGGCTCTATTCAATTCTGTGTGGATTATCGCCGCCTGAACAAAATCACGCGTAAGTATGTTTACCCGCGGGCCTCGCATAGATGACGCGCTCGACTGCCTGCAGAGAGCCGAGTTTTTTCTCGTCATTAGACTTGAAATCCGTCTACTGGCAGGTGCCTATGGCCGACGCTGAGCGTTCAAAGACGGCATTTACGACACCCGATGGCATTTACGAGTTCAACGTCATGCCCTTCGGACTGTAATTCGCCGGCCACATTCGAACGACTGATGGACAACGTACTGCGGTGCTTGAAATGGAAAACCTGTCACTGCTATTTAAACAACATAGTCGTGTTTTCGCATGAGTTTCCAACCCATCTCACACACCTCGAACAAGTGCTAACATGCCTTGCCTCCGCTGGTCTGCAGCTGAACCTTAAGAGTGCCGATTCCCTGCTCGAAAACTCACAATTTTAGGACACGTTGTCTCAAAAGACGGTGTCCTCCCGGACCCGCGAAAACTTCGTTCCGTGTCCAAGTTTCCGAAGCCAACCACGCTGAACGACCTACGGAGCTTCATCGGCCTCTGTTCGTACTTCCGCCGCTTTGTACGAAACTTTGCCTCCATCATTGCGCCTCTCACACAGCTTCTCGGCGGCAGTAAAGACACTGCCGAATGGTCCCCTGAGTGTGAGAGCGCTTGTATAACGTTACGTCTGGTCCTTGCGTCACGACCGATACTGCGGCACTTTGACCCGAATGCGCCCCACTGAGATCCACACTGATGCCCGTGGTGTTGGCTTAGGTGCTGTGCTCGCTCAACGAAAGGACGGATTTGACGAATACGTGGTGAGTTACGCGCGCCGTACACTGACGAAGGCCGAAGTCAACTACTCCGTAACAGTGAAAGTATGTTTGGCTATTGTATGGGCAATCAGCAAATTTCGTCCTTGCCTGTACGGTCGCCCTTTCGGCGTCGTAACGAATCACCATGCTCTGTGTTGGTTATCGTCGCTGAAGGATCCCGCCGGCCGTCTTGGCCGCTGGGTACTCCGCCTTCAAGATTACGATATCCGTGTTGTGTACCGATCAGGACGGAAGCATACCGACGCCGACGCTCTTTCTGCATCCCCGCTTGCGTCGGATATAGATAGCTTGTTCGCGGCAGACCACAGCCTGATCTCTCTCGCCATGACGGGTATGGTTGCTGAGCACCGCAAAGACCCTTCTGTTTCTTCGATCCTCGAATATTTGTCGCACTCACGGGCAGCTCCTGTGCCTCGATCGCTGTGCCGTCAAGCTGCCTACTGCTCTATTCGTGGCCAGATCCTATATCGCCGGAACTACTTCCCCGAAGGTCGAAAATGGCTACTAATGATTCGTCGCCACTTGCGCGAGGACATTTGTACTGCGTTTCTCACCGATGCGCAAAGTGCTCACGCTGGAATCCTTAAAATCTACGACCGACTCGGACTCCGCTAATACTGGCGCGGGATGTATACCTTTGTCGCCAAATTTGTTCGATCTTGCCGAGACTGCCAACGTCGCAAGTCTCCACCGCAGCACGTCAGTGGCCCACTCCAGCCGCTGCCCTGCCCAGCGCGGCCTTTCGACCTGGTGGGCATCGATTTCTACGACCCACTCCCAAGCACAGCAGCCGGTAACCGCTGGATCATGGTCGCCGTTGATCACTTAACGGGTATGCCGAAACAGCTGTGGTACCGGCCGCGTCGGCTCGCGACGTTGCGTCTTTCCTTCTACACCGTTTTGTTCTTCGGCATGGTGCTCCTCGCGAACTACTGAGCGACAGAGGCCACGCCTCTCTATCCGGAGTCGTAGAAGCCCTTCTAGCCGAGTCCCACGTGGTCCACCGTAAGAGCACGTCCTATCCACCCCCAGACTAATGGCCTGACCGAAAGGCTTAACCGCAAACTTGGCGATATGATCGCCATGTACGTCTCCTCGGACCACTCTAACTAGGGAACTCGTTCTTCCTTTCGGGACGACTGCTTATAATACGGCCACGCAGTCGACCATAGGATTCTCCCGTTCTCTTTACTCTATGGTCGTGAGCCCTCCTGCATGCTGGATACAGTACTTCTGTACCGACCTCACGCCCCCGATTACGCCCCACTGTCTGATATCGCTCGACACGCCGAGGAATGTCGCCAGCTAGCCCGACGATTTACATAGGAAGAGCAGGAACGTCAAAAGGCGCGACACGATGACTCCATTACAGCTCCAACATTTACGAAAGGATCACTGGTCATGCTTTCAGTACCGTGCCCGGCTCCCGGCCTTTCGTCGAAATTTCTTTCTCAATACGAAGGGCCTTACCGAGTACTGGAACGAACATCACCTGTGAACTATATTGTTTGAACCCGTAACGTCTACCTCGGACCGCCGACGTCGTGGTCGCGAGACGGTTCAGGTCCAGAGGCTGAAGACATACTATGACCCACTCGTCTTGTGTTCCCCGTAGGTCACCAGGATGGCTCCTCTTTCCGCCGGGGGTATTGTAGTAAGCATGTTGCGCCCATGAGAACTGTGATGAGCATCAGCCACAACGGGCAAATCCCCCTACGTGGATATGCTGCGCCGGATGCGGATTGAGGAAGAGGACGCTCGCTCAGGGTCCATCTCGCGAAAAGCTGGTCGTTTCGGGTCACCCCGTCTGCATCGACGCCTAGTTCGTGAATAAACAAGTTCAGCCTTCTACCGGACCGCCGACTATCTCCTTTACAATATATACTAACTAGCCCACCTCCCCATTCTGCGGCAGGAAGTATACGTCCATGGCAGTGACGCGGTCCCGGTTTATGAAAAAATTTGGCACATTTTGTGGACATGACTTCATCCGTTTATATTGTTACGTGACGGCAGGACGCAGGAAATGAACCATGGAAGATGCTAGTGATGTATTTACACTATATACACGACGTCGGCCATGAGAGAGACCGCACAGCTGGGTCTTCTTCTTCTCTGGAGATTGGACCGATACTTCTCTTCTAATTTCCGTGACACATCCCCCTCGTGGAAAGCGACCATCCCGATCGAGGCCGTCGGATATGTACAGATGCGGTGACAATGCGAGATGAGAAGAAAAGTCGAAAAGTCCTTGCCGCCACGGATGAGAATGATGGTCCCGGCCCCGGTGCACCAATGCCCGCCGACACGGTGAAACAACGTCCAAAGGCCTCGGAGATGCGCTGGAGTTCTGGGCAGGGAACGGCGTCCTCTTCTATGTAGGTCGCGCCTGGGCACGTCGGTTTATCTCGGCAGGTCTGGGGAATGGTGCGTCCATGGCTCACAGGGGCTGGGGCGGGCCGACGCAATCCAAGAGCCTTTCAGCGATGTTCAACTAGCCGAAACGAAGCGAAGCGGGGGCCAGGATGAGGATCAACACCGCAACCTCCATCAAAACATGTTACTTGACGGCAGGACGCAAGAAATAAACCATGGAAGATGCGAGTGCTTTATTTACACTATATACACGATGTCGGCCATGAGGGAGACCGCACAGCTGGGTATTCGTCTTCTTCTCTGGAGATTGGACCGATACTTCTGTTCTTATTTCCGTGACAATATATTGTCACTGCAATCAACCAAGCCGTTAGGATAGACACACAAAAATATTTTGCAATTTCAGATGGGACCTGTAGCTGGGCTAAAATGTCCTCAGAGTTCTCATTCGAGAAATATAGTTCTTATTAATAGTGGTACGTCACATTAGTAGTCACAGTTAGTTTTGTGGTTGCCTTAGTAGTGCCAACGCTTACATTAAATTATATCCCCTCCGCTCTCTTCCTGTCCCTTAAAGTTACACTTATCATCTAGCATTCTATTGCCTGCTATGTCGTTCTAAATTAAAGTTAGACCCTATTAGTTAGCCTGGAAGTTTCTGCCTCGTAGGTGAGTACCGTAAGATGCAGCTGTCACGCAGACTTTTTCAAGGACAATGGTAGGCGGCCATTCTGCTATATACCAGTCTTAAAAAGCTGTATTAACAACACAGATTTTGCTTTACCCATGCCTAGATTGAAGCACTGGCTTTCAATGTGCTACTGCAACAGTCTGCCAAAGGCGCCTGCTCAAGCTACTGTTGACGGTTACTTGGCGCAGGAGTTCTCCTGGTTTCTACCTGCGAGTGGCATCCTGCACTGTGTGTAACTACATATCTTCGTGTTGTTACAGACATCAAATTCTTTCACCAGACAATGTATAGGGACCGAGATCTTTTATTGTCAGTCACAATCTGTGCAAATATCAGCTTTGTAGACAAACCTGCGGCTTCTCAGTTTTTATTGTTAGAAGAGGTATTAAATTTCTTTCAGCTTTTGGACCTTGAAATTTTACTCACTTTCTAACCAATTCGTCTGCAACTATTTTGGCAGTTTCTGGCACCAGAACGAAGAACGCGAACTTTTGAAGATCCCCGCAATAACTGATGATAGAGGCATGCACCATTGAACCACCATTGAATCATTTCTGTGCTTCTATGCATTTATTTTGTGTTATTGTTCTTTGAGCATATCACTAGGTGTGAATCACGTAGTCGTGCAAATGTAACTAACATTCAATCATTTCCGTGTTCCCCGTTTTTTTTGTTTCTCCCCAAATCATACCACTTTGTGTGAAATATTGAAATAGTGTAACTTTGTATTGTTTTCCTAAGCGGAAATCAAAAGGCTGTTTCTAAAGTTTTTTGTTGTTTTATTGTTGACCTGCCATTTAACTAAGTGTGAATAATTTCATCACGTAATTTCTGCTGATCTTGTAACCGCCATACAGTCATTTTCTGTATACACAGCTTTTCTATAGTTCATACCCATTTCCCTAGATGTTGGTTTGTTAAAGTAGCTAAAATTTGAATGGCACTCACAACCATTACTCAACACCACTTCTGTGTTTCCAAGGTGCTTTGTTTTATTGTTCCCGAAACTTCTCACTAGATGTGAACTATTTATTTTCGTAAATTTGCTTTGTTTTTGTGACCACCATTCAATCATTTCTTTGTTTTCACGCTTTTCGTGCGTTTTTTTTTCACCCATTTCACTTCATCTGAGATATTTCAATTTGCATCACTATCTTGTGCTTGTACCCTGGGTTTACATGTTTGCTTTTCTTTCTATTTTTGTCAACCTTTCTGCTGTGTGTGACTAATTTATAGTCATGAATATTTGTTATATTCTTGTAATTGTGCAATGTGTACCCTGTGGGCCAGGGCAGATAGGAATGAAAATTAAAGTGGTTGTGTTGCGAAAGCATATTACATAATTTGGAAGTCAATATGAATTGTTTTACCTGAACTCTTTTGTGCTTTATGTGTACTTTGAAAGTGTTCTTACATACCCAGTTGCAGGATACTTACAGATAGGATGGGAAACTGTCATTTTAATTAGTGTAATTTTTGAATTGTTTCTGTGATAGTTTATTTGCAGAAGGCCGGTACAACCGTGCTGTATGGTACAATTTGATGACGCTACTGTGGTTGCCTTAGTGTCTACGGCGCTCGTGCTGATCAGGGCTGATTTGCTGTTACTAACTGCCTCTTGTTTTCGATGCGATATTTATTGTTTCGGCTGTGCTTCGTGTACTTCTGCGAGAGTGTGTGGTCAGCTTAGCCCTTTCACATATGAGACCTAATGCAGTATGCAGCACTTCAAAAGTGGAAACACATTATTCTAGAAACCAGGTGACAAGTAACAGCAAACAGTGCTGAATAGCTAGTAATACATGTATTTGAAGTATAAATGACCCCAACAAGTAGGCACCCTCAGAAAGGGGGCTGGCCAGACTCCAAAACGTATAAATAATGTAACTTTTAAGCATGAAGGTTCATCTCAACAATATCGTACTAATATACACTAGACATAAATGTAACAGAGTAATGCTAGTTCCAAAGGCATAAAAGCAATGTAGAACAGACATCTACATACGTCTTTCATGCGTACCACTACAATATCTATAAGATGTACCACTATGGTAACGCTCCGTAAACAGCATATAAAGTACCATTAGAGGTCGATTCTACTTTATCCTTCGTGTGATTTGGATGGGTTTTTTGCAGTTGTAGCAACATTGAACATATGTAAATTTCGACCGCAACGGCACGTCTCCTGCATATCTGCAATGTCGATTGCTGACGCCTCCAGGATATCTGCACGACGTAACGTGGTTTGCTTAGTGGGTTTGCCATGAACTCTCAGGACTATTTCAAAGGTTAGTGTAGGTGGGCACTCACACTGGACCGGATAAGTTTTCCCACGTAAAAAACTTCCCCGCCCAGAAGGGAATACCGGTGACTTTTTCGTCTACGCATTCGCACATCATCTGTTGCCCCTTTATGTGTGCATGGGTGGGGGGCGTAATGAGTGATGGATTAGGTGGGCATGAATGGGCAGCTCTACTGCCCGCCCTCACTGATGTCATGCAAGTCGTTCTGGTGGCAGATTTGAGTGTGGACGTATCACTGCCGGAGGCTGCCTGACTCTCCTGCCGTTGCTCTAACAATTTGGGTTTCTGTTTTGGAGAGGGTGAGATGCCTATAACGCACTAGGGAGCAGGATCACCCTATGCTTGGGCGCTTTAATAAAACTGAAGCGTTTGTGAATTTCCATATGATGATTAGCTGTGAAATATGCTGAACCGCAAGTTAGAGCTATAAGCAATTATTGTCGTGCAGTCATTAAAGCTGTGGCCAGCATATTTGTTCATCCATCGTCCGTGAAACAACGCCGCGTATTTTATTGATAAAGCATATATAACGGGTGTTGTATTCCAAGTGCGTCTTAACTCAGAAATAGGGTGTGTTACAATTGACCTATAGACGGCTCCGTTGCGGTCTTCGCGGACAGTGGGCACGCCTAGCCCCGTTCCGATTTGAACCAAGCTGGCAACGAGGACGGCTTCGCGGAGACAGCATCGAAGTCAACAATGGTGCACGCCACCTTTTTCTCTAAACTCAGAAACGATGCTTGCGCGACCTTTCCTGAAATAGTGTTGTAACAAACCAATGTATTTTGTTTGAAGGTTTTCTACATTTTACTAGTTTTGAAGATCTATTTTCTTACTTGGTTGAAGTGCGTAATGTTTACAAAGTTATTCTTTTTTATTTTATACAAATATGTGAATTTGTTAGCGTCCCTGCTACGATGTTGTCTAATAGGCAGGCCGGTGCACAGTTCCTATTGTTTTCGTTTAGGATGTCTGATTAGGATGGGTCTTAAGCCGTCTAACGTGCTGCCACGAGTTGTAAAGCAGCGAAAAACATTGTCCTAGAGGTAGTGGCACATCACGCGTCCCCAAATCAACTGAAAAAAGTTTCATCTTTGAGCTGACACACCTTCAAATATTTGTTCATTCCTTTATTCCGGTTTCTCAAGCTCTGTAGTTGCTTAGGTGAACAATGAATTCAACCGTTTTGTGGTCATACCAACATTTTATAAAATTTACTTTTAAAGTAAAACCAGCGGCGTAACCTTGAAACAACCTAAGTTTTTCTTGGTTATATCAAGTACCCTACATTGTGGTGTTTTCTAAATGCTTCCAGTCCTAATATTCCTCAGTAAACCGACGCCCGGAAAACGTTGCTGAGTAAACCTAGGCGGAAATCGTTCATTATGTCGATGCAGGAGCAAACTTTTTGTTGAGTGATGAAATCATATAATTTGAATGGGCAGGTCCACATCCGTGACAGTAACTAGTAAATGGTGACTAGGGCACTAGACTCTGACAGCTGTTGTTCATCTATTCCCATGCGTGTATTGCTATTTCTCTGTTGCTACTTTACCTGCGGTCAAAGAAAATTTGTCGGCTCGCGACTGAGGTCTCGCCACTTTTGGGGATAACCACTGGAAAAGGCATCTGAGCTGTTATGTTTTCAGGCCTATATTGAACATTTATTTGACGTTATGAGCTCAACGTTGATCATAACCACGCGCCAAAAAACGCATTATGTAGCGTGAACCAAGCGAATATGAACATTTTAAAAAGTTAAATCTCAAAGCATATCAATGTAGTGCTAATGAAGTCATGCTGCAAGCCAGTGAAGGCATCAGGTAACGGCATACCCGGTTGCTAACTAATGGAAATGTACGAGCGGAAGTCGGCTTCTGAAGGCAGCTGCCTTCGAAATGCGAACACTACTACAGCGGTTTTGTATTAGGCTGCAAAAACGAACTGGAAACTTGTCCAAAATTTACGAATAAATATATCCAACAAAAACTTGATTGCAACTTTTAGCTACACGCAGACAGCTGTTGATGCAGCTTCAGTGTGACAGAATGTGTGAACGGTTCTTTTACTTCCTTGTGGGCTGAGATGCCGAAGGGATGCCCACGGATTACAACATTTAAAATTCTTTATTTGCTTCCTTTTTGTAATACTTTTTCTGATGTGCAAGTGAAAACGAAGCGCGGATTTACCGGCCACTCTAAGAGTGATCTGAATCACCTTTTTGTCTCTCTTTCAGGCATACAGAATGGAGAAGAAACCGAGAGGAAGTGCATCATTATCAATAACATTGATTTCAGAAGCCGTCATAAAACCAGGCACGGCTCTGAGATAGACGCCAGAAAAATGGCATCCCTATTCACAAACCTCCATTTCGAAGTCGCCGTTCATACAAACGTCACAAGCCGCGGTAAGTGCTCGTTTCGGTTAACCTAAACGTATTTTTTTTCAAGCTCTTTCTTACAAACTTACGCCTTCCAACGAAAAATTGACTGACTATTTGTCAATGCACTTATATCATCAAGTTCATGTCCTCTTCGTAATAAAGCAGTGCTACCTGCACAGCAAGAATACTAGAGGATATCTACAATGGGTCCACAGCTACCATCATCCTCCATAAGGAGAGCAGTAAAATACCTATAAGGATGGGCGTCGGAGAAGGAGACACAACCTCTCCAATGTTATTCACAGCATGCTTACAAGAAGTATTCAGAACGTTGGATTAGGAACAGGTTCGACTAAGTGTAAATGGAGAATACCTCAGTAACCTCAAATTTGGTGATGACGTTGCCTTGATAAGTAACTCGGGGGGATGAACTGCAAATGATGCTTTCCGCACTGGACAAACAGAGTAGAACCGCGGGCCTGAAAATATTATGCAGAAAACCAAAATAATGATCAATCACCTCGGGAAAGCACAACGGATTGATACAGGTGGTGAAGCAGTGAAAGTAGTAAGCGAACATATCTAGTTAGGCTATGTTGTGACCCCGGATTCTAACGAAGAGGCAGAGATAATTAGAAGGATAAGAATGGGGTGGAGTGCATACGGCAGACATTCTCAGATAATGAATGGCGGCCTACCATTGTCCCTGATGAAGAAAGTGTACGACAGCTCCATCTTACCTGGTACTCACCTACGGGGCAGAAACTTGGAGGCTCACTAAGAGGGTTCAACTTAAACTGAGAACGACTCAGCGGGCAATGGAGCGGAAGATTGTAGGTCTAGCAGTTAAGCACTACTGATGCGAAATTTCAAAGCTGAAATAACAATGTAGAACGCTTTCTTTTTATCAAGAGGTATCTCCCAGAAAGTTTCAACAGCAACCGTTCAGCGAAACATAATTACAATTTATTTAATCTTCGCCTGCACGAGAAAGCCCAGAGCGGACCGACATCACATATTCTATTCTGCTACTTGCCCCAAACTGATGACGTCGGGGTCCCGTGACGAAGCCGACGCGCTGGCTGGCGTTGGCGCGCGCTGCTCGGGCATGTGTACAAGTCATGGTTTTGGAACTGACGTCATGCTGCCCGGGCCTGTGTGGACGGCGAAGGTTTCGGCCGCTCTGGCCGCGCACGTGGGCTCGCTCGCGTGCACTTCCAGAGCGGCAGCGATACGGCAAGAATGGTGACGTTACGTGACAACTTCTGTCATGGCGGTTGCTCGGCGTTCGTTTTGTGGAGACCGAAACTGACACAAATAAAGGACGCCGTAATTAAATGTTTATGCTGCGCTCGACCTGTCTCATCGGTCATTCTATAATTAGTGGTCTGGTAGGCATGCATAGGAGCGAAAAAAAACGTAACACCAAAATTTCGTATCAGTACTCCTTTAAGGGACAAGAACAGAGCGGAGTGGGTCATGGAACAAACGCGTGTTAAGGACATATTTGTAGAAATTAACATGAAGAAATGGACGTGGGCAGGTCATGTAATGCGAAGGCAAGATAACAGCCGGTCATTAAGGGTAACAGAGTGGACCCCTAGTGAAGGCAAGCGTTGCTGAGGATGGCAGAAAGTTGGAGGGGCAGATGAGCTCAAGAAGTTTGCGGGGATAAATTGGTCGTGCATGACCGGGGTACGGAGATTAGTGGGAGAGGTCTTTGCCCTGCAGTAGGTGTAAGTAAGCTGATGATGTTGATGATGATGATAACCTGCACAGCTTGCGTACATTGTGCTCCAGTTACGCATTAGTAGTATAGGCCGGGATCTTGCAAAATATATCTCATTCCAAACATGCTACATAACTGCGTGTAGTTCTTGCGTTCTATTTAGTTTTTAGCAATTGGTCCAGACTATTTTCTATTGCAGAAAAACTCATATTTATTGGGTTAGAGTTCTCTTTTATTATTCTGCGCATGTCCATGTGACCCTGTTTACTTGGAAATCGGTTAATGCAAAATTCTAAGGCACCTCGCTACTTTCCAATCGCAGATGCCGCGCAACGTTTCGACGTCGCAAAGCGACAAGCCGTTTACCTCTCGCACCGAAATGTCTCCTCGTGCTATGGCTTGTGACATAAGTAAGCCAATCATGGACGCAGAATGTACTGACGTAGCTGGAAACCGAACTTTGTTCACATACATTATTGCAAAAGGCGATGAGCCACCGCCCTCAAGCGTCTAGTCGTGCACTTCGATTCTTCGGTTCTTTGGTCGGCGAGTTAATCGTATAATTGAATGATAGTAGGGCTTAACGTGCTGAAGCCACCCAGGATATGCGACGCACCAGAGTGGAGGTCTCCGGAATAATTTTGACCACACGGGGATCTTTAACGTGAACCGAAGTGACATACACAATTTCGTTTTTCCTTTTCGCCTCAATCAGAACAGCGGCCGCCGCGGAAGGAATCGAAACCGCGTCCTCGTGCTCAGCAGCACAACGCCTTACCCACTGAATGACCGAAGCGGAAGGGTGGGGGGGGGGAGAGAGGGCGTTGCCCGGAGAAGCACCGTGTTTGAATTGTACGAGCAAGTATTTAGAAAGCTAGATCGATAGCAAGAAGGTAGGTTCATTTGCAACCTTCTAGTACATCTATGGGCGTGCCTGGAAGCACTGTGGATTTCAAAGAATCTAGAAGTTTTGTGTTTATAAAAGAAACAGCATTTGTGAGCTCTGATGGGTGTGTTTTGGCGTGAAAGCAACCATTTGTGCTTCAGCCTATAATATGGTAGATGAAGTACCGTTGGTTCCGTTACGGTGACCTTATACCGCAACCCGCGATTCTAACAACAGTTTCTACAATGCTTAAGTCACTCTCTTTACGGAGGGATTTTCACGTGTTTCGCAATAGTATAATATAGTTAGATTTGGATTCAATGTTCGAAGCACGAAGGGAGGCACACATGATCAGGAATAGCACCGCTATACGCCGACTCATCGTTGCTCATCGCAAGTGTGAACATTGCTTCATCGTGCCACACGCGCCGCAGGCCATCACAGAACGTTCCCGAGCAGAAATGGGGACGTCGAATTAGGCGTTCGTGTTAAAGGCAGAAAAGACGAACACATGTCATTGCTTTGAACTAATTGCACGTATCGCTTTTCGTTCCTCGTCTCGCCTGCTTAGAAGCGCCGCGCCAGTATCTAGGTGCTAAACTGGTCCTTCTTTTTTATGTCCAAATTGATGGGGAGCGTTGCGGGTACTTCTGGGGGGAATGGGAAGCCTCCGGCGACGAATGCGTTCGCGTCTTCCTCCAATGTATACCTACAAAATTAAGTGCCTGACTGACTGAGTGACGAATTCCCTAACACGCCTCACCAAACTGCGGGACCAAGAGGCTTAAAACTTCAAAGTGCATTCTTGTGATGATATGGGGGCTCAACAAGGGGGGTTTTCTGAAAAGTACACCAGTAACAAGGGACAGGTGGAAAAATGAAGAGGACAGGTGGGAAGTGACTCTTGAAAAGGAGGACGGAATGACCCCGCATTGAGCAGGCGACGGCGTCGCAATGAAACGTCCTTTTCAAAATGAGCATTATTTTCGACAAGCCGGCACCAATTCTCAATGCAAGTTTTACTGATTGATAGAAGCAATTGTTGTCCGGTGGTAAATGTTATTGCCGCAAATGCACAAAACCAATTTTGGTAATTTTCTCTCGTAACGCCGCTAAAAGAGCGACAGAGATATGAAAGAACACCTCCCATGTGCCGAAGAGACATTACAGGATACATCATTGCCTGCGGAACCTCCTACTCCCAGGCACTTAAAATTAAAGGAGTACGTTCCTGCAACGTTGTAAAATATCAGTGCGGCCGGGATTTTGTAAGATTAAACCGCTGAGAGGTTGAAATACTAACATTTTCTAAGATTTGTTTGCACTTGGTAGCAGCCTCGTTCTGGTATCAAACAGGTTTTTATTGATATAGGAAACCTATACAAATGTATTCAACCTGATTCAAAAGTCTTCAACCAATGGCCACGTCATTGGGAGAATCAAGCTTTAAAAAATGTTATTACTAATTTCTCAATAACAATGGAGCCCGTTGACATATACAATTTGCATTTCATTACAACTGCTCTACATACAAATATTGGAAGGGAATGTCACGATTTCGTTCCAGCAAGCGCGTAATGAGGCGAGCGGGATTTTATAAAGTCGTAAGGATATAATACAAAGACGAAATAAAACTTGAAAACTATCTGAAATGAGTCTATGGCTGATGGAAAACATGGCAAATGAGCATAAATACTGATAAAACCGTGTTCATCAGCATGACTTGAAAGAATGCCCCGCTTTAGTTTTGCTACCAAATCGATAAAACACGTCACCCTTTCTGTGTAGATATCACGGTATTTCTATTACAGGTAATTTAAAATGAGCGGCCTCGTTGACTCAGCAGTGATAGAGCCCGAAAGAAACTGTGGGCGCTGCGAAGAAAACTGCACGTTGCGACGGCAGAAGTGAAACCTGTAGAGTATAAAACTACCCTAATGTCCCAGGGTAATTGGAGACTAATGCGAGAAGCCTTTGCCCTGCAGTGGCGTAGATAGGATATGATGATGATGATGATGATGATGATGATGATGATGATGAATGGCCCTATTTCACTGCGCCTGTCCCGCCTCGCACCCGTGCACAGAAAACAATATTGAGAAGTGTGAAAGCAATCAGAATATGGCTCTAAGGTTTATGATTAACTCTTATCGTCCAACACAGTCGATATCAGAAATCCGGGACAGGCTAAAATTATGATTTTTCGCCACAGAATGAACATAAGTAGGCTACTTCTTTTTCCAGATATTGCGTGGTCATTACAGGCTCCATATTTCCAAGTAAGTAACGTTGGAAACGTCAGCTGCGCGCACTAAACGCGAGAAACGTATCAATCCGATGAAATACAGAATCCATTGGAATATTCGTTTTCGTCAAAGTAGTTTGACGTATGGAGCTCCCTACCTAACGAAGTTCTTAATCCCAGTGAGGTAAAAAAACTTTCAAGCTGGCTTAAGCAACTTGCTTCCCCTGGGCACATATTCATTTCTTCGTTTCCCTTGATATTATTCATGAAGCAGTGAACGCCCACATGGCTGTACTGCTGATGTGGTCAATTGCGGCTTATGCTAACTTTCTCAAGCGCCTCTCTTCTTAATTTTTCTTTTGCCTGTAATTGGATAGCTTGATGTTTACTCCTCTTAGTTTCATGATGTAAACTACTGTTTTGGCTGTATGCTGACAGTAGGAATATATAAATTGCAAGGGCGTTTATTAGCAGCGAAGCGCATACACTGAAATAATGTCCCAGGCTACGTCCGACAGACTATTCTTCAGCATTCTCTGTCTCGCGGCCGCGGCTGGCGAAGATTCGTGGGGACGCGGTGATGACAATGATGGAAGAGCAGCCTTACGGGGTGTCGGGGCAGTGGTATCAGCAATATCATATTACAATTACAGCTCCTCCCCGAAGAAACCAGGGACATCCTGGCTATTACGTCATGACACCGAAGAAACTATCGGCTCATTGTGAGGCTTGGAACGTTGCACGTGCACAGTTGATTTACTGATTGATTGTAGGGTTTCAACGCACCGACCGAAACGCAGGCTACAGAATAATTTTGACCCACCTGTAGGTTTTAAACTTGCGCCGAAATCTCGTACACACGGGCGTTTTCGCTTTTCGCCTAGATTCAGAAAAGCGATCGCCGCAGCAGCGCAACGCCTGAGCCACTGAGCCACCGCGGCGATACTTGCAGATTCATGGCCATGCCTTCAGACGGTCGGGCAGAAGGGGTCAGGGGCTTTACAACGTCGTTAAGTGTGGAACGGCGTTCAATGACACGGTAGGGTCCTGCGATATCTCGACAGGGCTTGCTGGGTAGTTCCGGTGTCATAGAGAGCACCTAAAGCCACACGAGGGAGCAACGTCGTCATATCAAGGTTTTTATCTCCCCTTTTCTTGAGCAGTGAAACATCGCGCGAGTTGTCGGCAGTCTTCCGCGTGCTTCGTGGCATCAAAATGGGGCGTTCACTCTGCAGGATCTGGTCGGTAGGGCAAGGATGGTGTCCGGAGTGCATGAGGGCTCACGTTCGTAAAGCAGAGTTTGGGGGGGGGGAAGCCCGTCGAAGCTTGAGTTGCAATATTCTAGCGCGTAGTTGATATAGGCTCTGGTGATGGTCGGTGACGTACACTGGCGAGCATGTCCCCTAGTGTGCGAGTGAAGCATTCGTCAGGCAGTTTGTTTGTGGGTGCTAGGCAGTAGTTATGCGATGCACGACGCGGCATGCTTTGAGCAGTGCTTCAACAACTTGAGACAAGAACACAAGTCTTGGATTACTAAAAAGCTCGCGATCCAGCTCCATGTCGCAAAATAAAGTGACTGAGGTCAAAAGAAGCGACATTACCTGCTGCGGCTGTTGGCGATGCTGCAGTACCGGCACAGCACGCCAGGCGGTCGGTAGCGATAATAATCCACCGGTTGCCAGCGGGCGTGCGTGCAGAAGTCTATAGAGGTCAATGCCAACACAGTTGGAGGGCTTTGCGGGACGCCGTGGTGGTTGCAAGTGACCCATTGAAGCAGCTGATGGAGGCTTGTGGCGCTGGCACGTGGCGCATCTCTGGACGCACTCGCGAACAAAGTTGTATATGTGACGCCAGTAATAATGCAAAAGCACCCGATGGTGCGTCTTGAAGATACCAGCATAAGCGTAGGTTGGATCGGTTGAAGACAAGCACCAATGCCGAACGGTGATGTCGACGAATCACAACTACCCATTCACAGTCCTTAATTGAGGTAGTTAAGGCACAAGAGAAGACCCTCACGCTGTGCGAAGTGGGGCCTTGTTTTCAAAGTGCACGGGATTCTTGTTGAGGCAACGCTCAAGAGAGGGCAGAAATAATGGAAGCAATTCATGCATCCTTGAATGGCTTACTGCAGAAATGCCGTGAACACTGCAGAAAGAACGCTGTCATCAGTAAGAATGGAGGTAACCTCAGGAGGAAGCGGGGCTCGCGACATAGCGTCAGCGTATTCTCATTCACTGCCAGACCGATGAATGACGCGTACGTCAAACGCTTGAAGCCGCAGCGCCCATTGACCAAGGCGCCTGCATGGATCTTTTAAAGAGGATAACCACGACAGCGCATGGTGGTCCGTAACGACGTGAAAGTGTCCGCCGTACAAATACGGTGGAAACTTTCTATGCGCACAGACAATGGCGAGACACTCTGTTTTTCGTCACGGGGTTAGTTGCCTTCCGCCTTTGTGAACGTGCGACTCGCATGCGCACCAACGTACTGTCTAAACCGAGGTTTCCTTTGTGCCAGCACTGCACCGAGGCGAACTCCACTCGCATCCGTGTGGGATCTTCGTGTGGACACAAGGATAGAAGTTCTGAAGAATAGGCGGTGAAGTTAAAAGGCGTCACGAGGACGAAAATGCGTCATCGCATGCTGGGGACCAAGCCGAAAGATCGGCGGTGGCGGCAGCGAGAGGCCGTGTAAGCGGGGATATATATGATGGTCGCAATGTTCCGTAAAAAGCGGCGGAAGTAAGAGCAAAGGCCGATGAAACTTCGTAAAGTCTTCATAGTTGTCGTCTTGAGGAACTCGCTACAGCACACCTCTTTCTATTCTCCAAAAGTATTCCATCCTTAGACACGATCGTGACCGCAAATTGGTGAGCCCACACGATGCCAAGTGGCATTCTTGAGGTTGAATTACAGCTGGGCGTTGGCTATGCAGGTCAGTTCCTTTCGGAGACGTGCAAGGTGCATTCTACGCTCGAAAGTGGCAGGAAATTACAGGTTGGGAAAGGTCTTTTATAGTGTTTTATGTAGCGCCTATAAAGGGCTAATTGGCGTTTGTGCAAACATCAATAAATTCCAATACACTCCTTTTGTCAATGCCTATTTTCAATATCAGCGCCTACATGAACACTACGTAGCCACACGTTTCACTATCAGGTGGCAGTTTGCGGTCGTTATTGACGTCAACGAGCGGCATTTATTTTCAGAAATCTAGAAACCTATAGGGTTCGCCGTATACAGTTTCGTTCAACCAACTCCCGGAAAACACCTGCTAGCGCTAGAAGAATAGGTCGCTCATTGTCAGTGACAAGAGGCACACTTTTGAATTGAAAATCTTGAGATGGTGGTATTGGCTATAGTTTCTACAATTTTCGCAATGATTTTGATACTATCGTTCCGCGTGTACTTCAAACAGAGTCCTTGAAGCACGAGCAGTCACCATCCTTGTTTCTTGATTGCATTCTCGAATCGAAGACCATTTTCAATGCATGGGTTGAGGAAGGCAAGCTAAAGAGATGCGTCGCATCAAAAACACTGTCATAATAAGTGTTGAAATGATCAGCGACGTCTGCCTTTCAACGAGGAGCGGGTCATGATGATGCAGTATTCGATGGGTTGCCTTTTGTTCGACAAGAAGTCCAACTTTTTGTGGGGCAGGTTTAATAAAGTTGGCTAACATTTGCTCAAAACATTTTCTTTTACTGGTGCCACGGCTTGATTGAGCGCTCTTTGGGTTTCGTCAATAATGTCAGGAGACGACACTAATCGCTTTAGGCGTTTTAATTTTCTTTTCGAATGTGTAATATTCACCAGGGTGACCAAAGGGTTTGTTTACACGTCTATTTCACCTTCTCCGGAAGAAACTGATCAATACAATGGAAATACAAGTATTCGAATATCTCCCACATTTGAATTACATAAGAACCCTGAATGCTGCTCAAGTGTAGTTCCAGAAAATCAAATACAGTTTCATCCTGTGCAAGCGAAAAATCTTTGATGCGGATAGATTTCGTCTGAACAGCAGTACACCCAGCGTGTACAGGGAATGACGATGAAACCATACAGTGATCAGAAAGAACATTTTCTACGGAGAACAGCAAAATTTTCAATTGAATTATTGAAAAATGATGGTCAAGCTATGGAAGCACAGGTCACCGTCAACGCATGTTGTATAATTTACTTACTTGACGCAAATTATGACACATCATAATATCGATAAGGTATTAAGCATGTCGGGATTGTAGGACAGTAGGGAAAGGGGACTCTTAATTACCGCCATGCAAATTAAAATCAAAATGAAATCACGTGCTCGTGTAAGTCAGTGGCAAAAATCGAGGAGACGAATGAGGGGCACGATAAAGCAAAAATCTGAAAGGAACGCCTACAATACGATACCTTCAAAGTGAGGCATTCGTGATTGTTCCGCCTGATGAAAAGTATCGCATTCAGAGCAAGTTTTACGAGGAAAGCAACAGCCACCGCCCCATCCCGTTTCGATGGTATTCCGACGGCCAGGAGGCAGTCACGGACGGCGTAAGGGCCACCCCAACGCGTAATCTCCGCAGTGCAACCTCCTCTTGGCGAGTTAAGTCGCCAGGGAGGTTTGAACCACACGGTGGTATGAGTGCTCGTGTGGTGCGCCGAAGATTTTCCTTTTGTCGTTCCAGGTGCCCGCGAGCGTCTTCGGGCGAAAGGTAGTATGGCCGCATGACTGTGCTCGGGCGGCTAGCTGAGTTGGCCTCCGTATTGCCAGGCACAGAATGAGCGGGGCAACCCATTCGATGCGTATCCGCAGCGCCGTGCTTCTTACCAAGCGATGAATGGCACCGGAAAGGATGTCCGATTGTGCCACGCGACGAATGTCATGTATGGCTTGCGTAGAGTCAGTCCGTATAATTAGTCGTGAGTACGGCCCTGCCCTGAAAAAAGGTAGTAATTGAGACCAGTCCATCATGTATTGCAGCTAATTCAGTACGATATACGGGTGGCAGTGGATTGGCGGCATATGAACAGGTTTGGTCAACCTCCGGTAGCTGGGGACAAACCAGTGCGGTGTGCACCCTGCCATGTTTAGCGCTGGAATCCACATACGCAATGATTGCGTCGGTGTCTGTACAATGAAGACCAGAGACCTGTGCCTGTGGCCTTGCGACGGACTGGGCGACGGAGACGACCGATGGGTTTGTTTTCTGTCAGCTGTACTCGCTCCCATGGAGGGAGTTCCAACCCTTTCACGGTTGCATCTGCTACACAAAGCCTTTCTAATGGGCTAGCGCACCAGCTGCAGCGATGTTTTAGAGCTTATCGGTGCGGGAAGAACGGCGTTGATGTACCACCTCATCGATAGTGTTGAGCTGGGCCTCGGCCTGTAGAGTTGGTGCCAGGGTCATTCGAGGCAAACCAGTAACAGGCCGCATGGCATCTCGGTTCATTGCTTCGAGGCGATCCCAGTCCCTCATCGTGAGATGGTGGAACTGGGCATGATACACGAGTCTGGGTTGTAAAATAAACTGCACAAGGAGGCGAGCAATTCTAGTTCGCGACCCGCCAGCCTTCGTTGCAATTCTGCATATCAGGTGGATTGTGCGTGCAGCACTCTCCTTTCCCCCTTCACCCATGAAGCCGCAGATCCTGACGAGGCAACGTCGAGGCCAAGCACCCGTAGACCTAAAACTTTTGTAGTGGTTGTGTATCAATAAACAACCGGACAGGTCGGTTCCCAAGTCGGCGGCGCCCGTTGTTATTAGCCAGTGACATCTATGCCGTTTTTTCTTTTGAAAGTTCAAGGCCTACCTTGGCGCACCAGGAGTTGGTTGTGTTCAACGCCATTTGTAGTGCTCTTTCTTGTACATCAATTTCAGGGTGCACAGACCATACAGTAACGTCATCTGCGTACAATATGTACTCTGCGTCCGGAATTCCCGCCAACTGCCAGGCTAAGGGAAGCAAGGCGATATTAAATAATATTGGCGCCAGCACTGAGCCCTGTGGAACCCCCGATACGAGCTAAATGGCCTGTAGCTTTCCCGGCCAAGCGAACAGAGAAGGTGCGGTTCCGAAAAAAGGCGTTCACAAATGTGCATACACGACTTGGAAGTTTGAGCCACTGAAGGATCGCAACAATAGCTTCGCTGTTGACGTTGTCGTGTCCTTTCTTGATATCCATCACCAGGACCGTTCGAATCCGACGAGAGCGTTCTCGCGGACTTTTTTGTAGGCCTCTAGCTTAGTAGGGCACTTCCGGGAAGTGTTGTCGTGGTCGTTCGATTTGCAGAGGCCCGCATCAAAATGTCTGCGACATTGTAACCTCCTCAGGGTTTTCTTTTGGTGGATAAGGGCAGAAGGATTTCATGTGCTCCTGCCTGTAGCACGAGTAGCAGTATACAACAGATGGCTTGAATGGCCGAGCGGCGCAATTTACATTCATAGTACACTATATGGTCTGGGAGGAGAAGGCGGACCTCGCAGGGTGACGAGACAGGTGCGACTTCTGCCAATATACCGGACAGCAACAACTTCGTGAGTGGAGCAGGAGAGATCCTGACGAAGCTGTTCAGGTGTATCACCATTGTCTACGCCTGATATTACGTAACGCTTCAAGTCAGTTCCAGCGTCCAAGTATGCCTGGACCTGTACACTGTCTGTCTGCGAGACCTGTATGTTGTTCAAGGTCTGGAGCTTGGTGGCCAAATCTAAGGAGAGACCCCACACTGAAATCGCATTAGTGGGCTTGTGCACGGCAAACCCACGGAAACCTGGGACGTTCAGGCATGTGGCCACTGCAGCTTGAATAAACCGACTGGGCACTGTACACATGTCGAAATTACCGCGGGACTTGATGACCACCGTATACGATGATGCCTCAGGTGGCAGTGCAGCTGTTGTTGATAAAGGCGACGGGCGGGATCGTTTGTTTGGTCCTGCTTTGCATTTTCCGCTGTGCTTGTAGACCCGGGCGGCCTTTCAACAGTGTTGGATGGCGGGACCGGAGCTGAACTTACTTGCGGTTCTGATGTGTCCATTTTCACATCGTTGTCATGGCAGGGCTGGCTACGCGGCGGCAGTGGGGCGCTCGACGCTACGATGGAGCTGCCTTGACTGCTCCGCTGGGTCCCCGTGCGGGGCAGCAGCGCAGCGGCAGCGCGCTGCCACCACCGTTCTTGCCGGCGTGCTAGGCCTACTTGCTGGACCGAAGACGGCGAGCGGCCGTGAGAAGCGGCAGGAAGATGCAGGGAACGACGAACCTTATGAGTCGGCGCCAGGGGTGGTTGGTCACCGATTACAACAGTTCATAACAGGCAGGGTGCCTGCGGTAAACACACACAGGGCTAGAAAGACAGAGCGGTGCAAAACGTGTCCGATCTCAGCGAACGCCACCTGGCGTTCTTGGGGCACTTCTTGGGGCACAGCAGGACCAAAAATCCATGGCAGTCACTCTTAATTCTACAATCGCGGACACCCACCTGCGCAACGCAGAAGTATAGCATTTTATGCCGCATGTCCGGTCCGGGTCTGCCGTGCCCACTGAAACTGAAGTTCTCGGATGTAGTCCTTTATAGGGATGTAGGTGATGTCACATGACACGAAGGGAACGCATCAAGCACTTTATCCAAATGGCAGCAAGTGACGATACAAGCCAGAAACGGTGTATGCTTTGGGCACGTGTCGAATGTTGGTGCGTGGGCTACGCACTGAACATGCGTTCAGGCGAGGCCGACCATGAAAAACTGAGCAATGCAGAATAATGGCTTCTTATGCCGCATGTCCGCTCCGGCTGCGGGATTAATAAGAACATTTTTTTGTATTTTCTTGAAGTGCAAAGAATAGAAAATACGCAACTTGCACTAGTGGTGCAAGGCTGGAAAAACAGCGGAGTTAGAGGTCCATATATCTTCTTCCCACACCGGCATCGGATCGCAGCAGAGAGGGAGCAGGAAAGGAAGGTCTATGCAAGTGTCTAGTACGTCGAAAGGCCGCCCAAGACTCGCCCTAACGGCCGCCAAGACGTCGTCACCCCTACCGACACAAGCCCGCTTATGTCTGGTCCATCCGTGACGCTTTGGCGGTCTGGACGTGCCTGAGTTCAATTCAGTACGGCCGTGTTTTCTCCGTCAAAAGTTTTAATACCCCTTCCAGATGTGCAGTGAATAGTTGTGGAGAGATGGTATCTTTCTTTCTTACTCCCTTACGGATCAGAAATTTCTCGTTGTGCTTGTGGAGCGTTATCATGCCCGTGCATTTTTATATATGTCTTTTAGAAGTCTTGTGTGCGTTTTCTATATTTTGTGATCTTTCAGTCCTTCTGAAACGGCTGCGCTTAGTACAAAATCAAACGCTTTCTTGTAGTCTGTAAATGCCGCCTAATAGGGTATGGTGTATTAAACGGACTTTTCTATCAGTTAGTTGACGACATAGATCTGATGCATGGTTGTATACCCTTTCCTAAACCCAGCCTGCTCTTTGGGTTGATGGGAATCCAGGCTGTCACTTATGCGGGTTACTATAACTTTGGTAAACAGCTTGTAAAGAACTAATACTAGGCTGGTAGGTCTTTAATTCTTGATGTCCTTGGTATCTTCCTTATGGTGAATCAGAATAATTTCGGCGTTTTCCAAGGCTGTGGGCACTTTTTGATTCTTCAAGCATTCCGAAAATAGTACAGCGCGCTTTTCGAGAACAACATCTTATCCCTCCTTCAAAAGATCTAGGGTTATGCTGTCGCCACCTGCAACTTTACCTCTTTTCATGACCTTGAGAGCCTTTCTTACCTCTTCTTAAGTTCCTAGTGGCACATCGCAAGTTAAGCTTGTACTCTCTGCAGCATACCCTGGTATAACGTCGCTGGCATACGGTATGGTGTAGAATAGTTTTGCAACCTCTTTTACCTCCTCAAAGTTGTGCGTTATGTTAACCTGCTCGTCTTTCTTGCGAGTACATTCTGTCTTTTCTGAGGGCTAGCTTTCTCTTAGTTGCTTGCAAGCTTGCACGTGGCAGTGGGCGTAGCTTCGTCGTTCTGTTCACCCAGCTATCGCCCGCTGCCTGCGCCCATCTCCTTCTCTATCTAAAACACACTACACACTGCCCTCCTCCCACCCCCCCCCCCCCCCCGGCGAGAAATTCCAGGACCTGCGTTCAAGATGAGCCTTCGATAGCGGAGCGTAGCTATAGTCCCTGTGATCAGCGGAAAACAAATATTGTCGGAGTGTTCAAACCGGTAGTGTTTTGGATTGATGATTAGTATCTGATGTTGCGTCCCCAAGTAGCTCTGAGTTTCCCTGTGTAGCAGGACGACAAGCTTCGCACTGTTGGTCTTCGGTTAGCTGACGGGGTCATAGAAGATTTCGTTAGTAGGGGTAGCGCGATGTGTGCATTGATGACGAGCACTGTGCTGGAATGTTTCCGGTGCCGCTGAAAGTGCGCTCCTGCACGACGCGCCGATCCACCGTGCCTGGCGCCTGTATGAAACCACGTGTCTCTGACGTCACAGTTGCTACTCTAAACCGCTGCAAAATAAACAGCGGGGCTTTTTCCTGCTTGCCTATCGCCTGAAGAACAGTAGAAATTTACGTGATGAAATAATTCACACTTATTCAAATGGCAGGACAAAAATAAACAACAAAAACTTTAAAAACAGCTTATTCAATTCTGGTTAGGAAAAAAGTACGAAATTACACTACAGTCGAATACGGATATATCGAACTCCAAGGGGATCGCGAAATAGTTCGATATATGAAAAATTCGATATACAAAATATGGCATCTGAGACCCCACCTATGGCGGACGATCACTTACCGATCGTTGCATTCAAGAATGACAACTAATTCCGCACTCACGACGCAACAGGACGCTTTATTTCCGTGAAAAAAAAATCGCTGATCTTGGCCTGCTTCTTCGGCGTGGAAATGAAATTAAAGACGCTGGTCTCGATCTTCTCGAGGCTGCACAACTTAGAAAATTCCAGCAGCACGCTGTGCCTTCGCACACCATGCACAACACGCACGCAAAAGAAGAACATCGCGCACGTACCACAAGAACTTCGAAGGTAACAATTCCAAGGCTCTCTGAACGGACTCCAACAAAGCGCTCGCGATGGTCATCTCCGAGAGAAACAGTGATCTCCGAAAGGTGCGGGACAACTCGCCAAACAGCAGCAACAGCAGCATAATGGCAAAAGGAGGAGGCCGCCAGCGCCTTCGTTCCCTCTTCCCTTTCCCGAGACGACATCGGGGGAAGACAGAACCAGAGAGAGAGAAAAAAAACTCTTTTTCGGCAAGCCGGGGAACGTACGCAGCCGCAAAAAAACGGACGTGCGCAGTCGGGGTATCCCTACCTCGCACTGTCACATTTTCCGAGCGTTCGGACTTGTGTGCCTAGAGAGATTTAGCATACCGGGCTCCGTCCGCTAACGCCACGGCAGCCGGTAGCGGGGCCCGACTGGGAAAACGCAAATTCGTTCCGGTAGGGGGGATTAGTTCCGCGAGCCAGCCTTCGCCATGCCCGCGCATTCCTCCATATCCTGCTCAACCTCAATAGGGGGTGCAGCGACCGACCGAAGAAGGACCTTCCAGCTCGCGCGGCGTTCGATAAACCAAATGTAGGGAAAAATACGGTTCTATATAAACAGTACGAATTCCAATACTTTTACACAGAATTTTCAAGGGGATAATTTATGAGTTCGATATAGACAAAAATTCACCCGCATTTCCCCGAAGGGGAGCATGGGAAGTGCGAATGCACGGGTGATGCTATGAGGGGGAGTTATGTTGAAACTGTGTTGGCATTCGCCCGTTATTTGCATTTAACACCCCGCGTGATCAAGTGGGGATTCACACACCCCGTTAGTCCCTCTCTGGAAATCTTGGTGAATTAAAGTGTATGTTCGAGAGGGAATGAAATCACACAAACACACACACACACACACACAAACACGCAAGTAAAGTGCCACAGTATTTATTTACACATCAGCACCTGCCGGTGTTATCGATGTACTCGACCGCCACGATCAGCGCTTTATGGTCGCTGAAAATGAACCGTTTAGATGTTGTTCATGACGGCGCGTATCTTGACAGTTCCTCGCAAAGGCCAGGTCGACGAATCCACCGTTTGATGGTAGTGGGTGAGTCAAGAGGTACGCACACCATGAAGTATTTAGCAATCATATGTTCAGTCAACCATTCCCCACCCTTCCCAAAATGCACAGACACCTATTTGTGTTGTCGTTGTACTTGATTGCTAGAGCGGATCTCAGCTTTGAAATTTCGTGTCAGTACTCCTTTAAGCGGGTGCATTAGCCCTCCTCACGCTCGATTCCTGGCCAATCCCCCACGTGGGTATGTGCCATGTGAGCGGCCAGGCAGCGCGCGCCCATCTCCCTCCGTTGCCAAGGAGGACGAGGAGATTCCTGGCCAATCCCCCACGTGGGTATGTGCCATGTCAGCGGCCAGGCAGCGCGCGCCCATCTCCCTCCGTTGCCAAGGAAGACGAGGAGCGCGCGCACCCGCAGCTGCTGCTATGTGAACGGACGGCGGTCGCCGGAATTCAGGGTCGCTTATAAAGTGCATTCGCACTTAATAATTCGATATACCCGTGTTCGATATATCCGTGTTCGACTGTATTTCAATACTTCCCGAGAAGTAACATTTTTTGTACAAACGGAAAAACGGGGAACACGGAAATGATTGAATATTACTTACAACAAGACAGATTTACACGACTACGTGATTCACACCAAGTGATACGCTCAAAGAACAATAACAAAAAATAAATATTGCACCATCTTCCTGTTGGGAACCCCGATGAGGATACGAAGCATCGTGGCCGTTCCGTGTGGTTCCATTGTGTTGCCGTTATGTTCAGTGATCTGGTGTTTACTAGCGCCAGAAGGAATTCCGCGTCCGGGTCCACACCGGGGGCAAAGGCACGCAAGTACGGTTGTGTTACGGTGAGTAGGCGCTGCTTCTCGAGGCAGCCGAATTCGTCCATCATGTTCTTGTCGATGTTGTCGTCTCTGTGGTAGAATCGGTAATCTGCGTCAGCGTTGGTGAGGTAAAGGGTATTGACATTGGTGCCCTGGCTCAGAGCAATGTACACGCCCTCCTCTTCGCAGCTTTGTCTTCTCCTTCTTCTTCTTCAGCGGTTCCCTTACAGTAAGATGACGACAGTGGTTGAACGCGAAGCTATTTTGTGATGGATTCTTCGGTTGGCTAACTCCTAGGGGCTTCCTGCCACAATCAGCATCAGAGGTGCTTCAGACGGGGCTGGTTGAGATGCAAGGCGCGTGGCGCTTCCCGCCACAGCTTTCTCACGGGAAATTCAACATCCTCCTCTAAAGTTTTCTGTTCGTCGTTTTGGTTGATGTTCACCTTCGCGTGCCTTTGTTGTAGTTTGAATGAGTCAAGGACATAAGGCGCGTTCGTAGCACTTGCTCCTGTCCCGCTTTGTAGCGAAGTGGGAAGAGCACCGCGTACCTCCCGTGGCGGCCAGACAGTCGTAGGATCGAAAGAGGGCGCCGCTATTTCCTTTTTTATAGTGTAGGGGGAGAGGTGCGTACAACGGACGGACGCCGGACTCAGCTCCGAGCAAGAGATGCTTTGCATCTAAAACGCATCGAAGCACGGAAATGATTCGATGGTGGTTCAATGGTGCATGCCTCCATCATCGGTTATGGTAGGGATTCTTGAACAGTTTGCGTTCTTCGTTGTGGGGCCAGAAACTGCCAAAATGCAGACCGGATTGACTGGAAAGTGAGTAAACATTTTATGGTCCAAATGCTGAAAGAATTTAATACCCCTTCTAGCAATAAAAACTGAGAAGCCGCAGGTTGTCGACAAAGCTGATATATGCGCAGGATGTGACTCACAATAAAAATCGGGGCCCTATACATCGCCTGGTGAAAGAATTTATGTCTGTAACAACACGAAGATATCTAGTTACACACAATTCAGGATGCCACTCGCAGGTGGGAAAAAAGCGTGCTTCTCTTTTTCCCAACCAGGAGACCTCCTGTGCCAAGTTGAGCGTCAACAGTAGCTTGCGCAGGCGCCTTGTGCAGAGTTGCAGTAGCACCTCCCTTGCAAGCCTTTTCTTCAATCTAGGCATAGGTACAGGAAAATCTGTGTTGTCAATAGAGCTTTTTAGACTGGCATAATACAGAATGGCCGCCTACCATTGTCCCTCAAAAAGAGCGCGTATGACAGCTGCATCTTACCTGTAGTTACCGACGCGACAGAAACTTCCAGGCTCACTAAAAGCGTCTAACTTAAATTAGGGACGACTTAGCAGGCAATAGAATGCTAGATGATGGGTGTAGCATTAGCGACAGGAAGAGAGCGGAGTGGAGATAATTTATTGTCAGCATTGGCACAAAGAAGGCAACCTTAAAACTAGCTATATCTGCTAATGTGAGGTACCACTATTTATCAGGACTATAATTCCTGACTGGGGACTCTGAGGGACATTTTAGCCCAGCTACAGGTCCCATCTCAACTAGCAAAATATTTTTTGTGTCTATCTTAACTGCTTGGTTGATTGAAGTGACAATATATACACGGATGAAGCAATGTACACACAATGTGACAAAAGAAAACCTGCCCAAACTCGGAGAGTCTCACTGCCACGGACGTATCCTTACTGCAGCAGAATGGCGAGGTGGGCTAGTTTGTACATCTGCATTACAAAACTTTCAAAACGCACAACACTGAAAAACTCGTCCTGTTGTCCTGTTCCCTTGTCCCGTTAGGCCAACATTTTTAGTTTTATGAAGCATCAAAGTAGTGCACGACATTTTTACTGCGCAATCACATTCAAACATAGTGTAAGTTGCACCGGTCAGCAGACGCCAACATGTAAGTTATTAGCAACGACAGCCCAGACACCAGAATCATACTCTGCCTTAAACCTGCTAAATCCCAAATGCTGTGTTACTCCTAATCACCAAGGTGTGTTACACACTAAATTCATTAAGCGGGAAATTCAATAAGTACAGAAATTTAACAGGTATTTTTGAGTATTTTATTGTGTTCTGAATGGGTATTTTACGTTTGCGATGCTGCAGTAAGAGTAGGAGGCGCAACCAGCTCTACTCATACTATTATACGAGATACGACATGCGTGTAGTTCTGACGTTACAAATAAATTTGAGTTGCATAACGTTGTTCATTCCAACATTTCACGACCGAACTGAGCGTTCAAAAAGATTTAACACTCAATCGAAACGCAAAAAAAAGCATCCTGATGGCATATTTATCGAATGCTGTGTGTTCGGAAATGACTCGATTTATTATTTTATTCTTATTCTACACGCACGGCAACATTCAATTTATTGTGGACGTTTTACCGAAAACAATAATGACGGAAAAAAATGACATCTGCATAAACAAAACGAAACCAAGAGTGCATAATCCCACGCTTAAAGTACACGATGTGCGTGTAACGCATACACGCACTTATATTCGCACACGCACTTATATTCGCACTCAAGATCTTCCCTTATATCATTTTCATATCAAAACATTCGGCTAGCAAAACAGGACAGGACACAAACACTTCACCAAACACAGGGCTAGAAATTGCGCGAGAATTGATGCTGTATACACATGCAGCAGCCAGGTACAAAGGTCTACCGGAAAATCTGCGCAGCGCACAAAGCAAGCCACTGAAAACGTTAGGGCTTACCGCTTACGCTGATCAAAGTTCGAGAGCAACTCTGCTACGTTCAATTCATATGACAAGAAAACAAGGTTCACTAGTACTCACTTACCTTCACTACTTGGAAGTATTTCTTCGTCCGGTAGATAAATCCATCTTAGCCACATCACCGAATTAACGAAAGTTGAAGTCGTGCACACCCGCGCCGTCACCGGCCAGTAGCACGCATATTGATACGGAGTGCATTTAATACAACTATCGAACGGTCGGACTCGCCGCGCAGCGACTTCCTGTCTCGTGTTCGTCCGAGGGAAAGACTAGTTGCTGAAAGACACCCACCTTGATAAAAACGCGTTGTGAAATAGATGCCCAAGCTATATCCAAATACAGATATTATTTGCCAGTTATATACAAGAAAAGCTTGAGCGTGGTTTTTAAAAAAAAACAGTATTGTACCGACGATCTAGATTACGGCATTTAGGACAATTTTCAGGATCTACGGTGGCAATACAACTGGCGTGGGGTTGCGGGCACGGTAATTTTATGGTTTGTTGTCAGTCCGCAACCACTTGCAGCGTATTTTGAGCGCTTTCGCGCGTCGACATCGCCCCGCTGTTGATGGCGTCGGCAACATGCACGGCGACGTGAGCTGCCGCGGGAGCTACGCCGATGTCTATGCTCGGCATTTATCAGCGTCGACGCAGCACGAGAAAGCATCCGAAACCGGGCGACATCGTCCGGATTCCATGTCCATCTCCTGGTTTGGGGTAATTACTTTCGCACAAAACAATGAATTTCTTTTTAACCTGCGGAAATCGGTTGCCTTGAGGCAAATTACAAGCTATTTCTGTTCGAAAGTGTGGATTCCTTCTTGGCCAGCTTTGCTTTCATCGCGGATATCGAGGGTTTCGGATAGCTTTTGAGAGTTAAATAAGGGAGCTCTGGCTACATCGTTAAGTGTTCGCAACATTGGCTGCCTGCAAAGATCGATGAGTAAGGAACAAAGTTTATCAACGCCAGAAATCCAGCGTCGCAGTCAATTTCATTCGTGGCTACCGTAGCTTGCATAGGGGGCACGATGAAGCGCGATAGCTTTTCTTGGCAAAATAAGGGAGCTTTGGTTATATCACTTGAAGTATTAGCATACCTGGCCTCGCCTCCAAGATCGGTGCGGAACAAACAAGCGTTATCACTGCCGAAAGTTGTCAAATACGACCAAAACGATTCACTCGACAATATTCATTGGCAGCCTCTGTTTGGGTACCAAATTTTTGGGTCCACGCATTATGTTTTCAGCCAACGGTCGAAACGATCACGGCCGGCCACTCATGGAGAGCTTCCAGGGGCAAGTTAGGAAATTCATGTCAGGTGCAACAGCCGGGTCTCCGACGAAAGAAGAGAGAAAGAGAGAGAAACCTCTTTATTTTCCAAGCAAGTTGAGTAGAAACGCGTGGTGGCTGCCAGCCAAATGCTGGCGGCGGCAGTGGCGGCTCGGTCAACCCGAAGTAGCTGCGCCCCCACTTGCGAGCAGCCGAGCGCGTCCTCCCACTGCTCGACGCTGGAGAATGGGTGGAATGGGTTAAGAGGACAGCTTCAAATGCCGTGGCTTAGCATGTCCCGGAGTCACAGAGGAGTAGGTCTTGTGGAAGAGGGATTCGATGGGCGAGGGGAGTTGGTATGAAGGAGTCGCCATAGGCGCTTTTGAGCGTTGGTGAGGGATGTGTGGGCAGTGGGAAAACGGCGGCGGGAGAGGCCATAATGCTCCGCGGCTTCTTGATACGAGATCAGACGATCGCGTGCTGACTGAGCACGGTGTTAGAGAGCATGAGCGGGCCCAGCAGGGCTGTTTAGTTCTCGTGGTTTTTTGTAGGCTGCCTCATTGCTCCAACCCCAGAGGGGCCGGGGTGCAGACGATGTCGAGTGGTTGAGTATGGGGATTTTCGAGAATCTTGAGTGCTGTAGCCCAAACGCTACCACGAATGATGTTTCGAATGGCCCTCTTCGAATAAGTGGTTATAATGTGTGGTGGCAACTTGGTGATGCGGGCCACAGCTATTGCCGCCTCTTCCTCCATTGCGGGGTAAGATGTCCGTACGGTGAGGAAAGTGAACGGGAGAGAGCCTGCCAGCTCTCCTGTTCCTCCTGCTTTTAACCATCGGTACAAGCTGGGGAAATCTGTTAACAAATGTGGCTGAACACTGTCGCCAGAGATTTGTCAGGTCAGCATTTGTATTTTCATTAGGAAGTTAGAAGACCAGGTAAAATGGCGGTTTCGCTGAATAAAAACTTCTATGAGCAAGAAATTTTGTTCAGGCGTATGTTGAGTCTAATTTATTTATTGTGTCTTCCGCATTTGTATTTCCGTAAAAGCAATTGTGGTGGATTACTAAACTCGCACAAAACCCCTTGGTACAAAACCCACACAAAACACATACAAAACCCCTTGGTAACTTCAAAACAGTACGCCTGCGGAGATTTTGAAAATAAAGTATAGCGATATAGCTAAAATAAATGTAACTGCGATAGACATGTACGAATTAAAAAAACGGACATACCAGCAACATATTAACAACGTCAGCAAAATATGTATAAATACGGTCCACAAATAAGGCAGCAGGAACTTTGAGAGTATGTCTTTAGCATACTTGAAAGAACGTCCGACATTGAGGTATCAGCAACGTTATCTCAACATCCAAACATTTTGAAAAAAGTATTGCACGTTGTCCGGATGTCTAATAGAGATACTGCTGGGACATAGACGGTCGGATCTTTTTGGGACGTCGCAGAAATATTAGTGGTTTGCTGAGTAGTGGGTTTCTGACCCTGTAGGAATTGATCGGTTATTCGATTTGTGATTGGGGAGGGAACAATGAATACAGCGGGGAGAAGGAGTTAAAGAAACAAGGTAAGTACATGCTGAATGTTTACCTTAAGCGTATATAAGCTTTCAAATACTCACTATCGCCTTGAGCTAAAGCTTCAAGTCCTCATTTTTGTTCAGCCGCCAGACATTGCCGATTACCCGGTCGTCAATATATCTACTAAATGCGCAATGGCACCAATTCGTGAGGCAGCGGCGACGGAGAAATTGGGAAGGGGTGGAGGGAGGGTGGGTGCGTAACCTTTAGGGACCATAAAAAATATTAGCCGTCAGAACAAGACTGAATGGACTCGTAAGTAAAACAGGGGAGCTCCACTGTTCGGACTTCTTCAACAAACTTCAATTAGTATGACTCAATTATCACTAAACACCGAATCAAGAATGATTATTGTTCACTTATCAACTCCTATAGAGCTGGAGAAAGGTGCTCTTATCGCAGTGTCAACCATGAGGGCATGCATACATTTTGTTTTGAAACACCCGCTGTGAACCGAAAAGGGCGAGCGTGCAGGTGGGAACAGTACACTGAGCGCCGTTTAAGTAGTTCCTGCGCAGCCAGGCATAAAGCTTCAGTCTTTAATAATGGGTGATGAAGTACAAGCGCGCCGTTTTGCGAACTTTTGTAACTGAAGACGCCTTCGTGTAGCAGACTACGCCGAGGTGCGTTTCAGTTCACCTCCGCTTCAAACAGCAATTCGCATCGGCATGGCCATTGAATATCCTGGGAACTGGCACCCCACGGTGAACAGGCTGCTCCCATGGGGTTTGGGGAGACGAGCAGCCACAGTCGGTTATACAGGAGGGTATGGCCGAGCATGCTACCGCCGACTGGGCATAAAACAAACTTCACCGCGCAGGCGCGGCGCCTAGTGAAAACCCGTGTTCTCTCTTTAGTATTCCGGCGTTGTATCATTGCCCGTCCTTTACAAACTTCTGTGTCATCGCGCTACATTACAAGTTCAGCGGAGCCTTCCAATCTTGCTGCCTCAGCCGTCGCTTCCGGTGGCAGCGGTGACGTAAATTCCGTGCACACCTGAGGAGCACGGCTGTAAGCGGACGTCTAGGAGCCACGGTGGAATAGAAAAATTAGCTTAATAAAGAAAAACATTAAAATGAAGAATTCTTTATCTCGCATGAAAACAGGACTGACAAGTTTTCTACCCTGAATTAAGTTCGGATTTGCAACAGAAAAAATGCGCGGGCGATGCGTCCAATCGGAAGCATTGCAGCTTTTGGAGAGCCTGTGCTTAACTCTTGTGCTTGCACGTTGCGAACTAGTGCACCCCACCATTCACTTAACATTTTCACTGCCTGACACATTTAATTTTCTAGGGAACTTCGGCAACCATTTACATCCTTAGCATACTGCCTGTATAGATAGGCACGAAACGGTGCATTTATTTATTTTATCCCACATACCTCAATTCAAGATCAATAGGTTCCTAGTTCAATCAAATCTCTATAGTTGTATTTCTCACAGAGAATCAAAAGCTGTTGTGCAAATCATCCTTTACTTCTCGGTAATACCGAATTATGACTATCAATTCGACAGTACTGTTGTTATTATGCAGATGCTTCGGTTAGAAGATTCGGTTATTATGCAGATGCATCGGTTAGAAGTTTTTGTACTGTAAATATAATCGCAATCTCGGAATCAATGTTTATGAGCTTGAAAGACATCTCTTCAGTTTTTGTGTCCAAGCATCTGTAGGCGTGTTTTGATACCGTATCACAAACCCACACACATAAGTTCATTCAAAATACCAGGTTATTACAATGGCGTCGGCCATTTTTGATAAAGGATTATAAATTGTTTCTAGTTCGCGTTGTCGTGCAGCAACAGGTACAATGTTTTTAACTTGTGTAGCGGTTCGTAGGTGTACAATAGGTCATATATCTACTTGTAATAAACAAGCAGCACTGGTTGGTTAATGGATGATGCTCGTTTTATTAACATCTCACAGGATATGTTGCTGCTTCTTGCGAACTCAGCCACTCAAGAGCAAATGGACTTCCGACTGCCTGGTTGTTATTCTAATGTCGCACGGAGAGAGAGGCTTCATATTCGGCAACGATGGAAAGAAGGTTCCTCTTATTCGCGGAGTCTACACATGGTTTAACAAGGACATCTGCCCGGAACTACAGGAAAAAACCCAAACTGTTCTTTGTTCAGGCTTGTCGAAACTGTGAGTACAATCAGAGTTTTGATGGTGCATGGTGAATCGTAGTTTCGGCGACGTAACGAGTGTACAATAAGCTGCGGTATGTTTTAAATGCTGTTTTTTGTGAAATCTGCTACATTCGGGTAAAGTGTCCAAGCGTTCCATTTTTTGAACCTGTACTTTTTGCGGTAGTGAGTGAGCAATCACTCTTCCGCCCAAGCGTTACTTTGGGATCTTGGAGAACAGTTGGCTGCGAAATCTGCCGTTATTCTACCCTAAAAGTGCGCACTACGCATTGTTTTATGTCACGCCGGAAATGGCGACGCACGGTACTGCAAGGAAGAGGTTTTATGGAGAAAATTTGTAGTTTTCCGTGAAACTGAAGGAAACAAGGCACCTAAAAAGAATCAACACTGCCACATGCACATATGACCATAGGAGAGTTTTATGCTACAGCGTTGGCTTTCCCCGCATTTATCTGTTCCATTATCCTAATGAAAGGTTGTCCTAGATAAAAAAAATTATCGATGAAACCAATAGTTGTGGAGGTTAGCAACCAAAAAGCCAATCTTTGTAATATGGCAGAGAGAGGACCAGTTTGGCATACAAAAGTGGAACGAAACACGTGTCTCGCCTGAAACACAAATTAAAATCATCGAGTTGGCCAGTCACTGTAAAAAAACTAATTCAACATGAGAAAAAACGAATGATGGTAGCTATTTAGTTAAACGACCCCTGGAAACACAGACACATGTTCGCTGTTTTAGTGCACGTGGCCAAGTGGAACCGATGGCAATTAATTCTACGCACGCGAAACAAATGCGCAGAATTGATGGACCGCAGGTTACTTTTTGTGACACTATCTCTCTGTTAGCCTTCGATAATTTCAATGTGGATGATTAAGACCCAAAGAAAGAGAAATTTAGGCACTTTGTTTTGGAAACATCTGGGATGCCAATAAACGCCCACATGTCCCATTAAACCACCGAGTGGTGTACCTGCACAGACTTTGCATATTCCAAGATTGTTTGTGCACTTGTTTGGAGGGCGATCAGTGTATATTATAGCGCCACGAAGCTACGGCAACTTGGTTACTTAGGGGAATTGCTGTTACACGTCAGTTCGTCATCCAAATCTACGGGGAGTGCTGACCATGAGCGTTTTGGTATTGCCTTGCCAGTTCTTGTATTTTCCAAAAACAAACAAGGCAAATCTTCACCAGGTCTTTGCCCAGAATTGACGGTAAGAAAACAGAATTCTGCAAACACAAGCTCGATATGTGTGTTTAGACTAAAAGTGCACGCCAGTGCTGAGGGTGCAAAAAAGCAATTCCCCACCAAAGACCGGATTGGTAGAGGGAGGAAATTTTGATTCTGTAGGCAATAAAGCCTCTCCTAAAATGACCAATTCGGTGTTTTACCTTCCCCCTTGTATGAGCGCGATTCCAAACTCATTTTTTTTTTTGCAACCGGTCCGCTTTGAACTAGTATCGGGAGCGGCCTTCCTGTTTCAGCTTGCCAAATTTCAAACCACACGTGCAGCACCGTTTCCACTTGAGCCGGTTTCGTTTCAACCACTCACGCTTCTCGATTCTGAAAATATGCAGCACAGTTCTTGAAAGCCGTTCTAATTTACGCATTCAAAGCACAAATCATGCGTTACTGTAAAATGGAAGGTTTTATATGAACAAATTTGCGACCAATGTTGTGTACCACACAAAATAACTTTGCTAAAGCTCGAAAATGACTGAGACCGCCACTGATTTTTTTAGCGTAGCATTCGGCAGCTGCGCACGCCTAGGAGCACGAAAAGTACCTAATCATTTGAGAAGTAGAGGGCTCAGGGCATTTGCGTAGTGTTTCTCTGTAGGCGAAGCTTGAATGGGGAGTGTCGACCGATTTTGCCATGTTTGTTGCTCTACACACTGTTCAATCTCGACAATGGTATACCTAGTATTTTTGAAACTCCCTTTATGAATAAAGCAGCAATAGATACATAATAAAACGTCAAGTGTAGTAAAGAATATTTGTAACATATTAGTTAACGTGGTAATCGACGCACCACAAAACAATTTTGTCGATATAGCATAAGGTACTGCTGAACAGATTATCACCAGAAATAAAACGGAATAAACTGGTTCTATTCCAGGTATGTTATTTCAGAGCCACCCATTCAAGTATGCATAAACAATCCAACCATAGGGTTGTTGTTTCACAACATGGCATCTTTATTAGGAACCCTGATTATATGGTATCTTTGAATATAAATACATGATATGGTGCAACCTTTGCAACGGTCGGCCTTTATATTCAATGAAGGTGTGGTTGTAAATATCAGTTGGTGTAGTGGCCATTCCGCTCGTGTAATTGTGGCTGTACTTATTAGTGTCGCAAAGTTTGAAAGGTTGGGTTGACGTGTGGATACAGATGCACTTGGTTATGCGATGGTGTGCGTACAACTAGTAGTCTGAACACAATATTAATCTGGTTCTGGCTGTGACCGCAATCCATATATGTGGCTGAAGATGCTTATGTTTCTTTAGGTTACGCCCACCCATTGTTTTTAAAGTGAGCCAAAAATTGTAGAAGTATTGTTTGGCCTTATGCTTTATTTGTTAAAGCGGAATATGTACCTATGCGTGAGATTTGACGGACTCCATCTATATACTTTTAAAACAAATTATTTCCCCGAACCACGCCTTCTTTTTTGTTTACCTGTGTGTATTGTATTCAGCGTGCAGCGGCGTCGGGCTGTTTTCGATGTGACGAGCGTGATAACTTTCTTTTGCTTTATATGCTACAACGCCAACCACATTTGATAAGAAAAGTGCACCTCGATGTCGTCACTAAGCTTGAACGTTCTTTGGTAGGCCGCTGTGAGAAGGAACACCCGGAGACATAAATGCTCGGAAGGCGAACGCCGCGGTATTTCATTCGCTCACACAAGTGGGGAATGTCGTTTTGTTGCAGTAAAAACGAAGAAAACCAACAAAAACAAGCTCTTGGAAATTTTATACAGACAAACAGGAGTCGTTTTGTGCTGAGCACGAGGTGGCGGGTTCGATTCCCGGCCACGGCGGCCGCTTTTCTGATGGAGGCAAAAAGCAAAAACGTTCGTGTGTACGAGATTTCCGCGCACGATAAAGACCCCCAGGTGGTCAAAATTAATCCGGAGCCCTCCACTACGGCACGCCTCATCGCCTTCGTTGCGTCGGCGCGTTAAACCCTACAATCAATCAAATCAATCAATCAGGAGTCGTTTTGGCTACATTCCAATTCAGCGTGTGACATCTCGCCTCCCCCCATCGTATACGAGCTGCTTGCGTCGCGTACTGAAGAAAGCATAAGCGTCCATGAACTGTCCTTCACCCCATTGTGAACGAGGGGACCGTAGTGAACTCAAAACGACTCTGTCGTTTTCAAATTTTTAAGAGTTTTTGGTCGGTGTCTTTCTCTATACTGCAGAACGTCTCCCGACCAGATTGGTTTCTCTTCAAACCCTCCACTTCATGACATTTTTGACTGCCCTTTCCGAGTTTCTGTGTATTTTTTTAGTTCTAAGATGAGCGCAAGCTTGTTGTAAACAACTTTTGTTCCTTTAAGCAACCAATTTCTTTGCTACGTGACAATAGATCAGGTAAGTTATATCAGCCTTCTATATATAAAACCCGTTCGGCTATCTTTGCAGGAATAAAAATGGTGTATATACAGTGAGATGCAGCTGTGCCTGGTGTAGTGGCAATAAGGCACTAGTGGGGTGCGTATATGCGGGCTGCATCTTTATGCTGGCGCGTATGTCCTTGGTTACTGCTTTACGGGGCTCAGGGTGAATCACATAAGACTGCATAGAAAAAGATCGGACATGGTGAAGACAACAAGCCTGTAAATTATGATATGAAAATTATTGGCACAAATGCAAACACCGGCATTGTAAAGAGAGAATATCAGTACACAACGATATTTTTTGAAGCGCAAAAGCTGGGTACCTTCCTTGTGTAATAAGAGCACCATCGCACAGGATAACTGAAGGTCATTTCAGGAATGTGTTGAAGCTTCTGCGCCTAATATTAGTGAAAAGCCGGAAAAAATTCTCCCTATAAGTGCTAAAAGCACTTCTTATCACACAAGATTTCTAAAGTCTATGTAGTAGAAAAATAAATTCTGTATAGGTGTGCAGGCGTTTTCCTTCACCTTGCCGTGGTGGGTTCGGTTGTCGTGAACATGTTGACTCCAAAGTTTCACACCGTGCTTAATAAATATTATCTAGATAGGAGTGACTTATAGAATACCTTCTATCCCCAATAACAGAAAGACGAAAGTGCTAGTTCTCTTTTTATTTTTTCCGCAATATTTTTGAAAAATATTTCTCTACCAAAATACAAATAGGCGACGTCAAATAGGCATAAGTAGGCGTTTTTAGAAACACCAGGTAAGAGATGAGATGATCAATATATAAAATTAATGGATATTTTAATTCCACATGCAAAGAAAGCCTACCAAAGTGATTTCAGCCGTTTTTAAAGGTTCTCACCCATTAGATCCCTGAGGTGACTCGTCAGCCTCCCAGAGATATATGTGATCATACATAAGCGGCTCTCGAAGTAGGCTTCAGAAAACCGGGTATACAAGAGCTCAAAGCCTAACGTGTGTCACCAAGGCTAGCATATTACCTAAAAATACACGATCGTCATCCATTATCTGCTTTATTGTGGCATTGTACTCAAAGAGCGTAAAATTAGTGTGAAAAAAAAGCAACGCACAACCCACGTTTTAAGCAAGTTTGAACTGTTGCACTCAGATGACGATCCAATCTTTTAATCCCACGCTTTGAAGCAGAAAACCTTCACTTACTTTTGTATTGTGTAGGCACACAGACACAGTGCTGTTTAGGGTTTCGCAGAACATAAGTACCCAGCTCAGAAATACGGACGTTTAACTTCAACACAGACTCTATACTTTCAAAAGCAATTACAGGGTTATTTCAAGCATATTGCACCTGAAATAGAAGGACTATTTTCCTGACACGTCTACGATTGATGTCCATTTTTAAAATATGCGACAGATAAAATGAAGAAGTGGAAACATTGGTAACGTAAATATGAAGACCCAAATATTTTCTGCGGAAAGTTCGAAACTTCTTGCGACAATGTCAAAGAAATTGAAAGCGGGTTTTTTTGTGTCTCAATACAGTTGAAGCTTTGTTTTTTATTAGAAATTTGGGACGTGCGTTTCTTCTTTATTATTAAACAAATTGTTGAATAATGTGGAAGCTAGAGATAGCTCTTTCCAGTGTACTTGGCCACAGATTACAAAACAGGACACCCCTGTCCACCTCACGACCAATACAGACAAAAGCCACCTAAACGGGGAAACTGGGCGTGTGGGTACATATATTCGGCAAAAAACAGCGACAAAAACATCGCGGACAGAGAAAGATACACGGCAGGGACTGCGTTGAACTATCGACTGGTTTTATTTTGAAAGAACGGCAATATAGAGAGCCGTCAAACCTAAGCTTTATCTGCGCATGCCTAGAAAATCATTTCTTTCTCAGACATGGTGATAGAAGCCATGCGACACATGCCTCACCAAGGGTAAAGATCTGTTTCTGATTAGATAATTTCACGTGAGAACCCATGATGTGCACTTTCTAATGATGGACGTGTGTTGTAATTCTGGCAAATGGTCCAGCAAGTCGAACGATGGTTCGCCAGGAAGCCCTCCGATCTTTGCCATCCCGCACTTTTTTACATTGTTCGAGTGCTCCCTTTTGCCTATCGTTGACGCATCTCCCGTTTGGCAACGTACAGGTCCGCGCAGAAATAAACGGACCTCGGGAGCGGTGGCCGCGAATTGCATCACTGCGCCGCGTAGGAGCGCCAACAGGAACCAAGGACCGGCGTTCTGCGGGTACGCGTTGACCACTACCCCCGCCACCCTATCTGATATGCTTTACTCACCGTTCGACTGGTGCGTCCCACTGGGCGTGACAGTTTTTCGAAGAGCATCGCTGGTTGCTTTGCGGCTCGCAGCCGGTAGCAATGGCCGAATCCGCCGCTTCTGGGTTCGTGCCAACTACCGTGCGCTTAAAAACGTTGCTCGTTGCTCTCAGCAAAGTGCAATTATGAAAGTCTTGTTCAGGGGCGGCATAGTATTGCCCGTTTTTTGGGGTATCTAGCGGCGTACCTATGCGACGCAACACATTTTAGGGTGACTGCAAAATATGCCCCAAGAATATAGAAAGCACCCCATTAGTTATGATGTCGTGCATCGCATAGGCACAGCGCTAGAAACCAGAAAAACCGGGAATACTATGCCGCTTCTGAACAAGACTTTCATAATTGCACTTTGCTGAGAGCAACCAGCCACGTTTCCAAACGCACGTAGTTTGCGTGAACGCAGAATCGGGGGATTCGGCCACTGCTGCGGGTTGCGAGCGGCAACGTAATCAGCGCCGCCGGATTGCCCAGCGCTGCCCTTTGAAAAACTGTCACGCCCGATGTGACCCGCCAGCAAATGGGCGATTAAGCGTATCAGACAGGGCGGCGGGCGGAGAGCGAGCGTACCCACAGAACGCCGCTCCTTGGTTCCAGTTGGCGCCACCGCTCCCGTGCTCCATTTACTTCTGCGCAGACCTGTACACTTTCCCGCACGTTAATGGAACTTGATATACTACCCCTTCTGCACATTCACCGAAAGGTCCCCGATTATTTGTGGCGCAGCCGCTTTGCCTGGTTGCCTCTGGGTCAGTCATTTTGCAGAGCTTAGAGAGCTTGTGAGGGGCAGACAAGACAACGTCCACGTCATACCTCTGGGCCACTTTGTTTCAGATTATGTGAAATTGTGTGAACGCAGAGTATCACAGCTACCCTCTGCCTACGCTCTGCGCGGGCAATTCGCGTTTGTGGCTTGGCGCGACATTTTGCCACGCGGATCTCTGCGAGCGACACCAGGAAGTGCAGAGGGTATCCTGAACTCAGCAGTCTTTCGACTTGTTGCTGAACGTGTCCATGAGACAGTGTCGGCAACACTTGCCGACACTGGTGTAATGAAGCATTATTAATAATTTTTTTCTGCACCGCCGAAAAAATTCGATATTTTTGGTCATTAACAAATCTGTTGGTTCAGTGGCACCTTTACCCACTAATTTTTTATCAATATTACTGCGGCATATTTCACGTGGACTTCGATGGACCTCACCCCACGAAAGCTAGATATTTAAAATTTTACTTACCGTTTCTCCTGTTAGAAGCGCTCTTCAACTGGTATGTTATTTAAGTAATGGAGGGCGTCAGAAATGTTCCTTTTTCAAGGATGAATAATAATGGCATAAAAACCTCAGTGGAGTGTGGACAGACATTTTCACATTAGGATTTATTAATACTGCTGTTCGCTTACGTTGTCATTTTGTTGTGGTGTTTTTGTTTATTTCACAACTTCGAGGCTACGAAAATATTTCTGAATGGAGTACCCGGTGAATCCCCAAAACCGAGCTCTCTTGACCTCTCTATGAAATTATCGGTTGAGGTACATGTTCCTATTGAGGGATTTGCTGATTTAAAATATATTCTCTGCGTAGCACTATCTGAAGCCGTAAAATGTTTTGGCCCTGCCATAGCAGCTTTTGTTGAGCTGCAATGGAATCTGTTGTTAAATTGTCAAGCTATTAAGTTCTCCTTCAGATCAATACATTTGAAGATACTTCCAGGAGTAAAGGATTCTTTTACAGCTCGAATGTGCACTAGTTTATAAATAGGGATAAGGCACCCCTAAACCGAGAGCAGTCGAGCGGAACGTGATTATTTTCAGCTTGCCTGAAAATGCTTTGTTAGTTTTCATTGTAATCTCGATTTCGAAGTTTGAGAAGCAGTTTGGCCTCCACGTTCCTATTACAATTTTGCTAAAAGTTTTCAAAAGTGTGTACCATCGAGGACTTCAAAGGCGCTTTGGCGATGCCATAAGTATTCAAAGGCAGTTGCATTTCCAAGGAATAGTTTTTTTGTGTATTGGGGTTCAGCCTGTGTAAAGTTAGGCTGGTGCTTGAATATTATGTAGTGACTTCAATATTTGAAAGTCAGTCTTGCAGTTGTAAAGACCATGTAAAGTGTGTTTTTATCATATATATGTAGGGGTGGGGAATTTGAAAGAATATTATTCACTGCTAATGAAGAATTCGTGGTTTTAAAACACACTTTTTGAAAATAAACAAATATTTGCTTTATTTACGTTTACTTGTTTAGTGAAGAGCCATTGAACCAAGAGCAAATATTCTTTAGAGTATAAGATGACTGAAGTCAGGCAACGCCTACGCATTCGATGCTCACAAAAAGTTCGGTTGCGTAGGTTTGTAAGCACATCGAAGCAACAAACGATTTCAAATGAACCTTATTATATACATGTAAGAGAAACATTTTTACACAAGAACAAGAAATACTGTTGTGATCTTTTTTGTGCAGCCATGAGAACTGGGCTGATTAACTTGTAGAAAAAAAAACCATTTTATGCCACGCTGCTACATCAGCTATAGCAGAACGGCTGTGAAGCTCCTATACAGCAAGGCTTTGTAAAAAATTGATTAATTGATTGAAAGGTTTAACGCGCCGACACAACGCAGGGAATGAGGCGCGCCGTAGTGGATGGCTCGGGTTAGTTTTGACCCCCTGGGGATCTTTAACGTGCGCCGAAATGTGGTGCACACGGGTGTTTTGCTTTTAGCCTCCCCCAGAAAAGCTGCCGCCGCGGCCTGGAATCGAACCCGCGTCCTCGTGCTCAGCAGCACAACGGGCTTTCTAAAAGTAGAGGCCGAGCTCATTTTAAAGAAGTTCAAGTGAGCTGATATTATTATTCGTGCGGCCCATATACTAAATAGGAGACAGTAGTCAATGCAATTCTCAGTCACATACTCAGCGAGCTAAACCATAGAATTCGCTCAGAAAAATTCTGCCCCTTGTTTCTAGTAGTAATATTTTTCAACGACGATGTAGTTGTTATGAAGGAGAGCCTCTCGGAACCATTATTATATTTTACCTCTTTTTGAATGGAACGCCTTCAGCCGCTTGGAACGTTTTCAAAGGCGACACACCTTGATCCACTACAAGGCCCTTGCATCTTCATCATGGGCCGCTGCCTTCATCGCCAGAAGCGTGCGGCCCGCAGCACGAAGGACGATTCGCGCGCAAGAGAACACCCACGGCTCCTGCGATGCTTGGCTGCGACATACGAGCGCGTCTCGGTTCGCGAAATCCTCTTCTGTCGGCATCTGCTGCGGCGGGTTGCTGACGTTCGACTAACTCTCCCTGCGCAAACGTTTTAGACTGCCTGCTACAATACCGCGAATGCTGCCTCGTGCCGTACATGAGATGGGCCTTTAACCTTGCTGGGTCTGCGCCAGCACGTGCCTGGGACGTTTCGTCACGTCTAAAGCATGACGCAACGCCTCCAGAGCCTACAAAAGAAGGCATTGATTCTACCCAAGCAACAGTCGGCCACAGCAGCGGCTTGGCACTCACGTTGGACTATTTCCCCTCCGCAAACTTTCCAGGCTAATTGCTGCAATACCGTGAATGTTGCCGCGTGCTTCCCGGAAATCGGCCATTCACTGTGAAGCCTCAAACTTTGCTGCACGTGGCCATAACGTGCCGGGGACGTTTAATGACGTCTACAACATGACCCAACGCCTGTAGGCGCTACAAAAAACACAACGATTCTACTCAAGCATCAGTCGGCCGCAGCAGGGGGGGGGGGGCGCTGACGTACGACACATTCCCCCTATGTTGTAGGTTTCTCTCAACCCGCCTCTTACTCTTATAAACGACTGTACTCTTGGTGCTTCACTGCTGCTGCTGCTGCAGTTCTTACGGAATGCATTTTCTTTCTTTTTCCTTAATGCGATGCGCCATAAAGTTGCGGGTATTTTCGCGCCTACGTCATCCTTCGGATATGTCTCATGACTCTACGGATAAACAGTGGGCGACGTTACCAGAAATACTACAGCAAGATGCACATGTAATGTCATGCTTACATTGCTTAAGCCAGTACCATTCTGGAGTTCGTGAAACTAAGGTTTTAGACAAAAGGAGAGGGGTACAAAATTTTTCGCGATGCCCTCAATGTTGGAAATAAAAGATAAAGCTAACCTGGCCAAACCAGAACGAGCAGTCTCTCTCAGCAATGATACTTGACATCAGCGGAAAGCTTGATGTACTGATACCTCTCAAAGAAACCGTAAGTGAATCAAGCGTAAACCCAAATCATGTCTGACAATTATGACAAAGTTCTCGCTGATGTCTCAAGGCAAGACGATGAACCCAAACCAATTCAGACCCAGAGTCCTAAACTTGAACAAACAAGCACGGAGCACAACTTCTCAAAAATGTCTGCTGCAGTAAACGAATTAGAGTACCAGAGCAGCAAATGCAACATCAAATTTCGTGGCATCAAGCACACCAAAGATGAATGCCTCTTGTCTAAAGTAAACGCACTGGTTCCAAACTCACTTTAACCTATAAACAAACAATCAGTCACTGCAATACACGGGCTACTTCCAAGGGCAAGACGTACCTCAGGAATTATCGTTCGCTTCGCGAACTAGGCTAGGCGTGATCGGTGGCTCGAAGACAGGGAAACGTATTAAAACTGTCATGTCGGGTGCCTTTATCTCTGAAAACCCAACCGTACACAATTGAGCACTGCGGAAACTTGCGAAATCATGGGCCTCAAAACATGGCTATTGTTTTCCATGGCACTGACATAGGCTTATATTCAGTAAGAGGAATGAAGGCGGGCGTGATGTCTAATATAGTGTGCAGCGGTTCTAGGCAAGCTATGGCTATGTTCAGACAACTGACGCAAAGCCAGACTGTGATCTATTGGACTTAAAAAAACAGCATGTCACGCAGATTTTTTCGCTAGGGTGTTGAAGACGTCATTCTTTAAAGTTATTACAGCAAGTTGCGGCAATAGTCTGAAACCTGGCCGAGCCCGTCCTGCCATTAAATGATCCCCCGGGGCCGCTGTATCCTACCCAGATTTAGTTTTTCCTTGTAATTTTCTGAATTTTTCGGAAATGAAAATGCTAAAGCCACACGTTGTTTTCGCATGAACTGACAATCTGCCAGGAATAAAGCTGCTGAGCTGGACCTAATTTTGAGCAGCCTCGACTTTTTTGATTTCATAATGTTGTGCGAAACCTGGTACGATGAACCCCTGCATTTCTTGGCGTCTGCTGAATTGTCGTTGTTTTACCAAATTAAGGACAGCGTCCAATAAAGTAAGGGTGTTCGCGCTTCGTATGGTCCGTATAAAATATGCATGCACGGAGTGGGCACAAAGCAAATTATGCCGTATTTCTCGCTGTAATCGAAACAGAAACGGGACAACTGTGTGACGCAGTAGTATTCTGAGAAATATTTTGATTCGTTGTCTTATAAAAACATTATTCGCACTAGTTAAAACTGGTTCCGTAATTCTGCGGAATATTTCCATATTCCCGTAATTTTGTATATACGCAACATTTTTCTTCGGCACAACACACAACTGTAACCAATGCAGTTAATTAATGGTTCCTGAATAGACGAATCACAGGGCTTGTGAGAATAAAAACGTTAGACATAGCTTAGATGTTTACATCCTAATTAAAGCGCTAAATGAGGTATAGTATGTCTTCCGTATCCTACAGACATGCTCTGTATATAGGACATTCATCAAACAGAAGATTTGGCGTTCCTGGCGGTCGCCAGAAAGAAAACTGGCGGCAATAATTGTAACCTCTTACAGCAGATTTTTCTGGTGTGTTGCGGCCGAATACAAAAAATTTTAACGCAAAGCACTACTACGTTTGTCCAGCGGTTTCCCGGAGGATGCTGAAGTTAACCTTTTGACCTTAAGCACCCCACTGGCGACACACCCCTCGAAGCGGATCGCCGAATTCTACCGGCCCGCTTTCGGTACTGCGCGCAAAGCCTCGTTTTCAGTTGGCGTGCTCATATGACCGGCGGCCTCCGTCGTGGTAGCGGCTGATCAGCGCTGCCTCCAGTTCTGCAACGCGCTGTGCTAACCCAGAGTTATACAATTATACGCTTTTAAAGCTGCGACACCACTCAGCATCAACGACATGTACACCCGCCCAAATTTTTATCAATATCGTGGCAGCGTCAACCATTGTGTTGATAAGCGCCGTATGACACAGCAACACGGCATACTCGGCGAGGGTAGCCGCATGAGCACTAAGCACTGACTGCGGCGGCCGTCGTTTGCTAGGCTGTTCAAAGAGCAGAATGCTGTGCCCGATTTTCCCTTCGCATATCACACCGCTTGGCCGGGCAGCCGCTAGCGGTACAACGAGGGCAAGTGAAAGTGGCCTATAGCCGCAACCTAAGCGTTTCACTTGCAAATCTCCAAATCTGCATTTTTGGCAATTTACAAAGTATGTACACAACGGGCCTTCTCAAGATGAAAGACGGCTCGTATACAAAGCAGTGTGATATGCGATCGAAGCCATTCGGGGATGCGCTCACCTGTCATCACCAAACTCTGTCCAACCCACCCCTTCACTCTCATCTGACATAGCATGCGAATTGCGAGGCAAGCGGCTCGAAATAGCCGTGCTAGAGCGGAGAATGTGTGTCCTTAAAAAGGAGAACCCGCAATTACAAACTAAGCAGCGGAGGAGCCCCAGCCCAAGCGGAGAGCACCAAACACACCCAATGCCAGGGTCACCTTCACCTATCCACCAAGTCTCTAACGGAGGAGCGCGGCAGAGTATAAAAAGTGTGGTAGCGGAGCAAAAGCTTGAAAACACCCAAACAGTACAAAGCATCCTGAGCTGCACAGGCAGAAATGCATTTCCGTTTTACAACATTACTCGGGAGATGCTGTCAAGTGTTAGAGACCTGGCCGCACAAATAATTCCCCAAACGTCCCAATAATGGTATAACCAATGAAGGCCTGTCAGGTACTCGTGATCTGGCAGCATATGTGGGAAACTCTCAAACGCCTTAAGAGACGATTGCGCACTTAAAAACATCACAGGCGCCTAAGAAACCGAATAGCCAGCCTAGCCAAGGAAATCGAATATCAAAACAAACTATGGAGATGAGGATGGCAGGAGCTGTACGATCGGTTTCACAGCGCTATATGGTCCCTTCTAAGACACGCACTGGATCCATCACGTTCTAAAAAGAAGACGGCGAACCAAACTACAGGACTTAAGAGGCAGCTTGCGACCAATACGTACCAGGCAATTCTAGACCTCATCAATAGATATGTACCAGGTAGGGATATGTACCCGATATCTGCCAAATGGGTGATATCCTCGTCCCCTCCTTAGAAAAGGATATTACAGAGAGAGATGTAAGGGGAGCGCTGCCGGATGTGCGAATGACTTCCCCCCCAAGGCAAGACCGAGTGATGAATAAGATGCTCAGAAATCTCGACGATGGCTCAATATTCTACCTCACCAACTTCTTTAACAAGCATTGGACAGAGGGGACTTTTCCTCGAGAGTTCTGTGTGGCGAATGCTACCCTAATCTCCAAGACGGGCAAGCAGCTTTCGACAGAAAATCTCAGGCCGATATCGCTAACGTCATGTATAGGAAGAATAATGGAACGAATATTATGGCACTTATAAAGAGGTAAATAGAAGAAAAAGAATTGATGTCCCCCAACATGTATGGCTTCAGAGCAGGGCTTGCGACAAACGATGCCAACCTGAGGCAATACTGGGATTTAGTGAAGGACCCTCTTTCACGTGACTTATCGGCCATTTCTGTTCTTGGACCTGACAAAAGCATTCGATTAGGTAACTCACTCAGCCATCTTGTCAGGCGTAGAGCGCACAGGGCCAGGCGTACGGGCGTACAGCTATGTTCGCGCTTTCCTATCATTCAGAAAACCACGCTGACACTGGGTTACTTAAAGTCTCGTGAAATACAGCGATCATCATGCGGCACACCCCAGGGGTCGATCATAAACCCCCTATTATTCTAGCAGTGTCAGACATTGCATGTGCTCTTAATCGAGTGCCCTGTCTTCAATACAGCATGTATGCAGGTGATATAACCCTATGGGTCACTCGAGGAAGTGATGCATACTAAGAAGAAAACCTTCAAGCTTGCGCTACAGCCGTCGTGCAAGGAGCCCGAGTAGCGGGCCTGCAATGCTCTCCCACGAAATCAAGGATGCGTGTCTTGCCAGCAAAATATCTGGACCTTCGCAAGACGTTTCAATCCATATTTTCGTGGACGGGAAGCCTGTACCTCGGGTCACAAGCCTCAAAATTCTAGGCGTTATGCTGCAGGGTAACCGAGGAAATACGGAGGTAACAAAACGTTCTCGGCGCATGATAGCTACATAATTGGCCTGCTCCGTAGGATCGTTGCCCGAGGTCACGGCCTGAACCAGCAAGACCACTTGAGACTCGTACAAGCATTTGTTATCAGCTGACAAAGTTATGCTCTTCCCTATCTTCCCCTCAACGACAGCAAAATGAGGAAAGTAGACGGTCGCATCCGCAGAGCAAACCAGGCCCGCCTTGCATTTACCACCGAACGCATCCACTGCCAGGAGAAAAGCAACAGGGAGATGCATTTACCGCAGCAGAACTAACCGAAAGGCCACCGCACTGGACAAGTCAACCTCCTAGGGCGCTGTTCTGCGGGCAGGCTCCTCTTGCCGAGACTTGGGATTGTCACAGCTCAAAGCCCTAAGTGTGTGTGCTGCATCAAATCATTAATCAGAAATCCTGTCATTGTTTAATATTTCGCAAAAAGATGCCCCCAAAAATTAATATGGAACGGCGGATTCATCGAGCCACGACACTAGATAAAAAATTTCTGAGGCTCAAGGAAACCAAGGACGGGCAGGGCCATCCTCGCTAGACTGGGGTCTAGACCCCGGTACGAGCGAGCAAGAGCTATGCAAACAAGAAGACGTACCTGAAAACATCAGGAGAGGAATGTGGGTCTACCCCGTTCCAAAGAACAAGGATCCCGAACACAGCGGAGAACGGCGGAAGGCTCGAGCCAAGGCCATGGTCGAGATGCACGCTGAGATGCCGGGCACGAGGTACGTGGACGCGGCCGAGTATCGAGGCAAGATGTACGCGCCGATGGTCATCAACGCCAACACCGGGTCAACAGTCCACCGCGGCAAGTGTCCTGGAACGTGAGGCGAGATGTGCCGAAGAGGTGGGCTATAGCGGTAAGCCATCGCGGTCCCACACACCAGGACCATTCTGTGCGACCTAAAGGGGCCGTGCGGAACTTCGCCAGGGGGGAGAGTGTGTAGTAGAGCAGTGACGTTGCTCGCCTCGCTGGACTTCGCGAACAGGCACGTGACAGTGAAGTGGTTCCCCGCCCACGCGGGGAACGAAGTGTCAGAACAATATGTGAACCACAATGAGACGGCGAACTCTACCGCGCGAGTGTTAACTGGCCGCGCGGCTGGAGCGAACCCGTCTGCCAGAACTGTGGGGGGAAACCAAAGACAGGGTGGGGGACATATAACGAAATCACGACATGCTATAGGATGAGAAGAAGAGAAATGGCGCCGCGCACCCCGGCCTGGCCGGGGAGCAAGCGGTGGTACTAAGACAATTGCCAGACGGGTTCCTTACTGACCCCGGTCATCATGAAGCATGTGTGCCCCGAGCAATACGAGGACGACACGTGCAAAGTGTGCCGCAGTGCGCGGGCTAAGATGGCTCACATCCTGTGGGACTGCTCGGCAAGACCTACAGAAGCGTCAATGGAGGCAAAGATCCCGCCATGGTACCTGACCGCGGCGCGGAGCAGTGACAAGGACGTACAACTACAGGCCGTCCAGCAGATCCTGGCGGCACTTGAACAGCATCGCCCGAGCGAAAGCCGAGAGGGCCCGGCCGCCCAGTGCGGGCAGGCCGGAGGACCTCGACAACTAGTAGCGAGGGAGCTGCCTAGTAAAGAGCCCAGCCGGAAAAGACGTAGGGCCGCGTCACGACACTTCGGTAACGGAGGCCGCCTGCAGGGTGATTTTAATGAAGTCTTCACTCACTCACTCACTCACTCCCTTCTCTAGTGACCCTCTACTTCGATGCCGCTGAATATCGGCGTGAAGATGCATTCGCCATTGCTGTGATTCACTCAACACCATCTACTCCTCCTGCAACCCTCACCATTCACACCGGTTCTCCCGCATTCCGCGGAAGAGGCGACAATCGCATTGGCATTAAGCCCAAGGCCCACCCCTGAAATTTTATTTCGGATTCGAAAATGACCGTTAAATATTTGGCCAAAGAGCTCATTTCCGCCCGGGCACACAAAACGCTCTGTGTAAATTCGTCTTCCGCCACGGACGAACTCCAATGGTTCCCGGCTCACACTGGGATTGGAGGGATAGAGACGGCCCACATGGCAGCCAGAGAACTTGTCACCCGGGAGTACGATGTGGACTCTTTCCCTCAATTGAGCCAGATCGACCAGGGACAGCCTCTGCAAATTCAGAGAGGTCACAAAGCATTGCTGCATGCCCCGCCACAAACTTCTCTCCGCTCACTCATCCCTCACTCTGGAGGAGGAACACCTCTGGAGTCAATTCCAAACAGAATCTCTACCCTGCAGAGCTTATCCTTCATCATGTGCACCCCTTCCCTCTACCCATCCTCACTCTGCCCCCGCAGCGGTGGAAAAGCCACAGTCCAACCCCAAATGTGGGCTTATGCAGAGGACCTATTTCCTCCAATTAATTCGCCCGACCAGTGGATGGAAGCGTTTGGCCCCTCGGAACCGCAGCTCTAGAAGGAGCTTGCCACTTTAGCGGCTGAAGTCGTCGTGTCCCTCCGGATCGTGCCCACCGCGCCCTAACCCTTTATGTAATAAAAGTTATTTTTCTCTGTCTCTCAGGCTCATGAACAGCCAGATACGAGCGCTGCCGCAGCCAGTGTTTAGGGCGCATGCGGCAACTCCCGTCTTGCTTGCCGTATCACGCCGCCATATGGCGCAATCAACCGAACGGTCGACGATCCCGTGAAATTGACAAAAAAATTGGGCGGGTGATACAGCCCCTTCGTCTGCTTTCCGCCATCCCGCTGAAGCTCATCTGCATCTACTTGCTGAGGGCAGCTACCACACTGTACACCCACCCAGTGTTTTACCGATATCACGAGAGCGTCGACAGTTCGGTCAACAAACGCTGCGTTATGGAGCGATACGGCAAACGCGGCGAGAGTAGCCGCATGAGCACTAAGCAAACGCCGCTTCTGCCATCGTCTGCTAGGCTGTTCAATGAGCAGAGGGCTGCCACCGTTTTTTCTTTTTGCGCGTATCACCCTGCGTTGCCATACTCGAAACTTTTCTTCAAGACGAGGCACACTGCGCCAACTGAAAACAGTAATCAGCGTTGCTGAACGCAAGGTTCGTTGAGCGTAAGGTTTGTTTGGCACGGCACCGCGGATTACTCTGTTTTAGTTGGCGCAACATGCAAGAAAATTCCCCCGCATTTCCCCGAGGGGGAGAATGTGAAAGTGCGAATGCACGGTTGTCGGCCCGCTTGCGGCGCTTGCGCTCGGCCCCCGCAGCCCACCGCCTCGCCGCCTTCTCTTCCATCTCTTCCATCGGGTTTGTAGTATCACGTGTACACCACGCAGTTATCAAGCCGCTATAACGCCGCTGAGTCGCCAACGCACGCCGCTGACGACGTAGTTTGAATGCGTTAAAGATATAAGGCGCGTCACTAACACTGATATCACCGTCGCGTCCGTGGCTTGGTGGATTCTGCTTCCGGTTACGCTCGTGAGCGGCCGCAGGATGCTTGGCTCCGCTGGAGCGGTTAGTGCGACCATGACTGGTCGCGGAAACAGGCTTTTTGAACAGGACGCTGACGATTACCCAGTTTCACTGCCTACGTTACCGACAGGACGATGTGTTTTGAACACAGTTTTTATTCATGCTGACGTACGTGCTCGGCCTTATCGAGTGGAAGAATTCCGGGACATGTTGGCTCATCTGACTCTGCTCCCCGAGGTGGTTGCCTTGGGGGCGTATCAGATGAATCATGTGTGGGCCGTCACCTTCAAGGACGACGCCGGGGTTAAGAGGATGCTCTCGTGCGACGACGTCAGGGTCAAGGAGCGCCGGTGTATCGTCATCGACCCCGCAAATCAAGACGTGCGCCTCAAGATACACTGGCTCCTTCACAATGTTCCGGACGACGACGTTCGCGCGGCGTTGGCACCGTACGGCCGAGTCATTGACGTGTCCCGGGAGCGCTGGCGCGTCAGGGGCGTGCAGGACAAAGGCTCGACGACGCGGTCGGTGACGCTCAGGCTGAACTCGGGCGTGAGAGCCGACGATTTGCCGCACCAGCTCCGTGTTGCAGGTGAGCAGGCGCTCGTTGTCGTACCTGGCAGGGCCCCGCAGTGCCTGCGCTGCTCCGGCACGGGGCACATGAGGCGAGACTGTAAGGTGCCGCGCTGCACACTCTGCCACCGTTTCGGGCATGAAGCGAGCGAGTGCGTGCGAACGTACGCGAAGGTGGCCGGACCGCGAGGAGACCCGGAACAGACCGAGTATATTATGGACGAGGGGGAGACAGAGGAGGTGGCAGCAGGGGGCGGCAAAGACCCTGGGGTGGCAGCTGCACCGCAACAAAAGGAGAACTCTGATAAAAAAGTGGAGGCCCTGGTCGAGTTTCCCGCCTTGGCCAGTGCCGTGCAACCCGAGCAGAGCGACATCCAGACGGGTGATGCCGAAGGTGGAGGCCCGGTGAACGTCGAGGACAAGGTGCCCGGTGCAGAAAATTTCCTTCCCCTTCAGGGAGCGGACTTCTCAAATGGAGACGACGACGACCAAGCTTTGCCGAAAAGGCCACGCCAGGAGAAAGTGGGGGTGCAGGGAGGTGGGGACGGATCTGGACCTGTGAAGGTGTCTGCAACGGGGACTTCGTCGAGGCGCTCGAGCTTCAAGCCAAAGCCGAGCACGCCCTACGACAGAGGACCAGCGGCATCAAAGAGCCCGTAAGAACACGCTACTTGTCACCACTTTTTCTGGACTGCTAAGATGCCGTTGGAAAGTCTTTGTGTCACTTAAAACAAAAAAGTTCAGGTTATGCTCTAGGGATGGTCGTCGGCTCGCTGGGTTTTTCTTTTTTGGGTGTTTAGGGCAGAGGGAGGGAGGGTTTTTTTTCTGTTTTGAGTATCTTATAAGTCGACGGTTTTCTTTTTTGCGTGTGGTTGCGTGTGTGTGTGTGTGTGTGTGGTGTGTGTGTGTGTGTGTGAACGCCGTAAGTTGAATATATTCTTCATTTAGGAACAAAATGTCTTCCGTCACACCCCACTTAACGTTACGTGTTGCCACTCTCAACGTGCGTGGATTAGCCGACCGCAAGCGACAAAGTCAGCTGTACCGTATTATAAATGAGCAAGACCTTGATATAGTGGCTTTGCAAGAAACGAAAGTTGAAAGCGAAGAAAATACTGAGCGTATGGTACGTAGTTTTTGTGCTCGTTATCAAGTTTGTGTAAGCCATGCAGTAGGCTTCTCAGCCGGGTGCCTCTTGTTAATTCGCCAGAGTATTGGGGCGACGGTTCAAGCCGTCACATCCGATACGAGGGGGCGGATGGTGGTGTGTGATCTTGTTTTTGCGTCGAAAGAATGGCGGGTCATTTGCGTGTATGCGCCGATAAGGGTCGATGAACGAAAAGGGTTTTTTGAAGAGTGTCGCGCTTGGCTCGGCACAGAACGTGCTCTTATTGTGCTGGGAGATTTCAATTGTGTGTGTGCCGCTCGCGATAAATCGAGCACCACCCCCTTTCGTGACGGAAGTACTGTAGTACTGGATGAAATTATGGCTGATTTTGGCTTGGAGGATGTGGGGAACTTAATTAGTGGCGCACATCAGGTGCAGTTTACACACTTCCAGGGTGCCAGCCATGCCCGGCTGGATAGAGCATACGTCTCGCTAGAACTTGTGCCTGAGTGCTGCCAGTACGCTGTCCTTCCTATATCCTTTAGCGATCATTGCCTTGTTTCGTTTTCACTCGGCAGGCCCGAGAAGAAAGCGTCAAAGTTTAACTGGGATTTGTGGAAGATGAATAGTAAGCTAGTACAAGATGAACAATTTGTAGCAGATGTAAAAGGGATGATGGAAAAAATAGATGGGAGTGAGACAAGCTTGACTTTCCAGTGGGAAATGTTCAAGCAGAACGTTAAGATAACGGCACTAGAAAGGTCTAGTGTCCTCAGAAATAATAAAATGAAAAACGAAAAGGTGATTCGTGAAAATTTAAAAAAGCTTACAGAATTGGAGTGCGAATCACCAGGGCTTTTTAAAGAGGACATTAAATCACTGAAAGCCCAGTTGGAGGCCATGGAAGAAGAAAGGTATCATGGCGCATTAGTGCGAGCGAGGGCGGAGAAATTGCTTTTGGGTGAAGCCCCCACTAAGAGGGCCATCAGTTCGGAGAAAACGATATGCAAACAGAAACATGATAACTGATATTGAATATAAGGGTGCGGTGTCTAAGGACCAGCAAGTAATTAAGCGCGCGTTTTTCGAGTTCTATAATAACTTGTTTGCACGTCATCCCATAGACCCGAATGTTTTTAAGGAGGATTTCATGACGTTACTGCCTGTTGTAGAAGATGAAATGAGGACATATCTTGAGGCCTCTATTTCAATCGATGAGGTAAAGCAAGCGATTTCTGAGCTAAGTCCGGGTAAAACCCCAGGCCCTGATGGTTTGTGTGGAGCCTTTTACAAGGCTTTCGTAGATGAACTCAGCCCCATCCTTTGTGCATTATATGCAGAGGCCTATGAACTTAAAACTTTGCCCCCATCCTTTTCGAAATCTCATACTGTGCTCATCCCAAAAACGGAGGATGCAAGGGAGTTGATGAGCGTAAACGCGTACAGACCCATAACTTTAACAAATGTAGACTACAAGATATTAATGAAGGTACTCGCTAAAAGACTACAGACTGTGATGAAAGACTTGGTAGGGCAACACCAAACCTGTGGAATAAAAGGTCGCTCAATTACAACCAACATCCATGTAACTCGAAGCATTTTAGAATGCTGCGATTGCATGCAGTCCGCTGTGGCCCTCCTTCAGATCGACCTGGAAAAAGCTTTTGACCAGGTCTCACATGAACTGTTGCTTGCTATTCTAGAGCACGTCAACGTTGGAAAGGTTATTACTGATGGAGTGCGTATGTCGTATAAGGAGTGCACCACAAGTCTTGTTATAAACAAGGCACTCAGCACTCCAGTAAAAGTGTCACGTTCGGTACGTCAAGGGTGTCCTCTTTCGCCCTTACTTTTCTGTTTATTTATAGAGTCCTTTTGTTTGAGCATTAAGAACAGTGTCAGTATACGCGGTTTTCGGTTGCAGTCATGCGAAGTGCGCGTGCTTGCGTACGCCGATGACATCGCTCTTTTTTTTGAAGACAGAAGCAGCATAGGGGAGGCCGTTAAGATACTTAAAAGATTCTGTTATTGTACCGGAAGCTCTGTCAACTGGAAAAAATGCTTGGGCCTGTGGCATGGTAACTGGGATGCGACACCAAGCATATACGGAGGTATAAGCTGGGAACAGACGCCTCCGAAGTATCTCGGTGTGCCACTAGAAAACTACCGCGATAGCGATCCTTACTGGCGAAGGCAGGTGACAGAGCTGCGCAATAGGACGGAAAAGTGGGAAGGGAAAGGAAAAATGCTGTCAATGTTCGCTCGCGCGACAGCGTGTAATCTGTTTTTCGCGGCTAAAGTGTGGTACGTGATGCAAGTGCTCCACTGTGCGCGAGCAAATGTGCAAAGGCTGCACCGCGTGTTTGCCGTATTTATTTGGGGTTCTACTTGGGAGCGGACGAGTCGCACGAACTTGTTTCGACGTGTCCGCTCCGGGGGTCTGTCACTGGCACATCTTTTTCTGCGTCAAGTTGTAAACCGCCTTTTTTTTCTGCGCGAAGTGCAAGATCCTTTCTTACGCACCGTTATTCAGGTACGCTTGGGCAGGGTCTTACCACAGTATGTTGTTAGTTCAACCCAACCATTAGCCGGCGGTATTCATGGTTATTTGCGTGAAGTTGTCCAAGCGGCTCAATTTTTGTGCGCACGATTTTCCATGGAATACTTGTGCAATGTACAGAAGAAAAAGTTGTATAGAGATCTCCTTGATGTTTGTTTGCCAGTTCCACTGTATAGAACGTTGTACCGTGCAGGAACTGGCCAAGATGTACTGAAACGGGTCAAAGCAATGGCGGTTCCACCTGGTGTCAAATCCTTTTTCTTTAAATTGCACGCCGGTGTTTTACCTGTGAAAACGTGGATGCAGGAGAAGGGCCTATATGTCCCGTGGGGTGTGGACTGTACCCTGTGTAAGAAGCCCGAAACAATTGAACATGTGTTCCTGGATTGCTGGGACGCGGTCTTTCTTTGGGACGTGCTACAGCGTACCCTGAAAAAGGATTTCCCTCTTGATTGTCACGGCATACGGTTCCTGTGTGTAGAAGACTGTAATGGTGTACCTTATGATTTGTTAATGCTTTTGGTCTTGCACGGCATATGGAGGTCTCGCATGGCTTTCCGCAACAGTGATATCGATGCCAGGCCAGCGAGGCAGTACTTCTGCGAGAACGTCAGACGGATAGTAGAAGTGTGGAAGGTCCAGCCGTGTGTACCGGACTGGATTTTGGAGGTGGAAAAAGTATTGAACATGCCGCGTTTTTAATTTGAGCTACGCTAGCGACCATAGCGTTAGCGGTTTTACCCTTGTTGTTCATGCCTTTTTGTTTTAGTTGATGTCCAAACCCGGCAATAAAGAAAAAAAAAAAAAAGCGTCCGTGGCTTGGTCGGTAGAGCGTCGCGCTGCGGCCGCAAAGTCCTCGGATCGAAACCTGGCGCCGGATGCTGTTTCTTTTTTAAATATAGAGGAGCACTGCGGACGCCGCCGCCGCCGGCGGTGGATGGTTTGGGGTCGCTTATAAAGTGCGCACTTAAAAAATTTTTAGTATGGCAGGCAGTGTGATAAGCGAATAACAAAAGTCGGGCGGCGGCCCTCTGCTCTTGGAACAGCCAGCAGACCACGGCAGCAGCGGCCTTTGCTTAATGCCCATGAGGCTACTCTCGCCGAGATTGCCGTATCACTCCATCCGCGGCGCTGATCGACCAAACGGTCGACGCTCCCATGATACTAGGTAAAACCATCGGGCGGGCGTACCAGCCTTTTACGCATGTTCGTCATCTCGGCTGTAAACCCGATACAACGAGAAAAACCGTGCAGGTAAATACTCATATTGGCTGCACTCTACTGTCTCTGTGGTTCCGCTGTCCTTCACTGCAGAAACAAGCTGTTGTCGGAGCGCCACAAAACACGTCCGCCAAGGTGGACTGCACACGTCCATCATCGTCGTCAGAGAATACTGGTGTTTTCGCGTTACGCCATAGGTGAGAACACGAAGGGTTCACTTTTAAAACGTACTTTCTTTGACTAGAGAGTCCAAGCTAACCGTTTTAACATGCTCCCGACGGCCCGCTTAGCACAACGGGAGCGTCAGCGGCAGAAATGCTTTTAGCTAAGCGATACCGTAAAAGCGATAAACCGTACATCCGCGAAGGGGACTGATTCGCGTGACTGGTTGTGCCTGCGCGTGTGCAAACCAAACGTCATCACGAAATTAAAGATACGAATTGGAATTCGGTCGCTCAAGTAATGTAAACTACCGCGTTTAGTGCCTTATTTCATCTCTTTAATACAATGGCTTCTAAATTATTTTAAAGAATCCGATAAACTTTGGGAAAAGCCAAGACAAGGCTGTCTTTCTCGGCGCTGCATAGAAGACGCCCCGCGCATCTGTCGGTGTTTTTCGCTTCCGTACTAAACCCCTTGAGGAGTGTGGCACCTTTGCCTATTCGGAAGAGCTTCGCGATTTCGTCGCTCGCATTTCAACTAAAGAAACGGAGTTCGCGGGAGTGCGCTCGCATCGCGGGCAGCCATGTTGATATTCCGCACGGTAACGTAAGCTGCAGGGATGGTACGCTAAGAGGCCCCGGTTAGTGGAGCGGGTCCCGCTCCGGTATCGCCGCTAGCGGCATTGCGCGCCACGCATGCGCAATGGCACTCCCTCTAGCTATCGTCTTACTTGCAGAACATCTTTTCATGTTTGCGAAAATAACTAAACGCAATTTTCGTCCTCGCTTCTTAGGTATCCCTCTAATCGCATTTACTAAGACACTAGGGCCGTGCAAATTTTAAAGCCACGTTACGTGAGTACTACGGGGCCACTTCTCGCGATAACATGGGCAGCCTTTCTCCCAGTTGTGTTGATGCTAACGCTATCTTCTTTTTTGGTTTCCGTCAGAGCTTCTGTGGGCACCCGCTTCTTCGCTTCTATTACAGACGTTAATTGACATTTCTTCATTCCTTTTCTGTGGTAGGTTGCTTCCGTGGCTGAAATTTATAAAACGTAAACTACACATAAACAGTGGCTTTCCCTTACATGAATTCCATAGTTTTATCTTCTCGCGTGTTGTCGTTAAACTGTCACATCGCAGCATCTGTTATCTTTTGCTTCTCCCCTAAAACAGTTTTCTAGCATTCGTTTGTATTGATTGAGATAAGACACAAAAAAGCGGACACCGCCCACTGGTTGCACCGTTAAAAACTTCAGCTGTAGAATAGTAGTAAAAAATTGAGGCTATCGTTTATTCTGCTGTAGGTACGGCAAAAATTTCCAATCATATACCGTTTTTTTAACTTGAGTCATCTATTACTCTAGCGTTATAATTTATCTGCGAGAAACAGGAAACCAATCGTGTCAATCCACCCCGAGAATGTGGTAGGAAAGCAAAGCTCTAAACGGCAACACAACGATTTTCCATGCGGCGTCACTTAAATTCACTCACGTTGCACTACAAATAGTGAAACTAGAGAGAAGTGAAATGCACCTAACCACACCTTATTAATTCAAAGAGATATTCTTGGTAAGGTTAAATCAATGCTTGACGCATTAACGGTGGTTGGTTCAGTTGTATTGGTGCAGCACATGAGTGAAAACTCGTTTTAATAAAAAAAGGAAGCACAAACCCGGTGTTAGACGCTCTCACTTCTCTATCTGTGCTGTCGCAGACGAAGGCGACGAGAATGCCCCAGGGTGCGACCCAGAAAATTGGTTCCTTCTTCACTGGAGCCCACATGGAGACCGCGCCGCCTGAGCTCTGCTAACCAACTGAAGCTGGGTAGGCATAGAGGCATAGAGACAGCAGCATCTCCCATTGCACTTTTTGGTTTGTTGACGGAAACAGAGGAGGGTGTTGAGGGCTAAAGTCGAATACACCGATTATGTGGCGGAGTGTTCCTACTTCTGAGCAAAATTTACATTCAGCGTCGTAGCGATTCGGGTGCATTAGGTGAAGACGCGTCGGTTGTAGGAAGGAGCCGGATTGGTAGTTTTTTGTTCTCTGGAAAGGTCAGTCTAAGGCGACGCTAGGGTCTGTCTCTGAAGACGATAACGCTGTCCCTCAACGAGAAAAGCGGATGACTGTCCTCGTGCTGCTGCATAGCACGGGGGATAAAAGTGCAGCTTGTTGGGGGCGTATTCGTTGTCTTCTATGGAAGCGTGAGCCGGTGTCCAGATGAGCTGCATGAAACTGCCTGGGGAGTGGTTTTTTAACACACTTGGAGTGCAGGTCAGGACACCCAACCCTACTGGTAATTCAGGTAGGCTTTTTTTTGGGAATGCGCAACTAACTTCCGAACCCCTGGTTGAGTGAGAGCCAAGGCGATGGCTGCCTCGTCCTGCTGCCGTCATGTCTTCAGTATTGAGTGAGGCACACGCGCGGAGGTTGGTTTTGGAAGTAGCCACGAGATGGCGTACTGCCGCCCTTGATGTAGGAGGCGTCTGTGTCGATAACTGCATGATCCCAACCGAGGGGGGTGCTCAGTGGTTTAGCCCGTGCTTGTCGGCGACCCTCGTCGTATGAGGGGTTCATATTTCTTAGCAAAGGGAGCATTTTTATTTCTTGTCACCAAGAGGCCGGAGAGTGCATCAAGCGGAGTGACATTCTGTGCTGCCCAGCCAATCTGGTGAAGAATGCGGTGACCCGCCGCAGTTCTTCTCCATCGGAGCTTCTGATTAGGACGATGGCCCTCTATCAGCTCTTCCACCGTTTGTTGCGCCCCGTGCTAAGCATCCTCTCTGTGATGCACTCATGGGAAGACCAATAGGCTGCTCAACCGCCTTTCCTATCATTATATAAAGCTTCTTTGTGTCCTCCTTTCTGAGAAGAAGACAGGGGGTTGGCGTAAATGATTCTCGAGAGCACAAACAGCTTGAATTAATCGAAAGGTGTTAGTTTCCTTGAGGCCTGGCTTCTTGGTAGCAACTAGCCTGATCATGTGTACCATTTGATTGATGTTGTGTTTGAGGCACTGCAAGGATACGTCACACTTGGTGTTGGCCGGAGCTGTAGGCCCAGGATCTTGATTGTGGGGCTTGGAGTGAGGGCCTCGCCATCAAGGAGTATTTGAATGTGTTCCTTGATGTGCCATTTGGAGTGAAGGCGGATGTCAAAGAACTGTGATTTTTACGTGAACACTGGGGGCCACATAATTTAGCACATTGGCGTTCTGGAATGTCATGCGTTGGTGTGAGCTTCCTTCAATTTTAGTAACTCCTAGCTCATGCGCAAGGCGCCCACAGGGCACTAGATGTGCCGTGGGAGGAGCGCGAAGCGGTGCGAGGTGTCATGTGACGCTAACACGTGGCATTCAGTGAGAATGCAGAGTTAAACTCGTTGGTTTGCTTCCACCTGTTTTCCCTGCCTGCGCGTGGGCACGTAGCTGAGTCGGTAAGAGAACGTGCTCTCGCTTTATTACTCGATTAGTTCCAGGTTCGAATCCTGGCGGTGTCAGTATATTCTTTTATTGGTTCGCGGGGGTTTTCTGTTGATACAAATGGTCGCGAAAGGACCCTTTGGGGGTAAATGTAGACAGTTTTGCTTTAAAACCCCAATTTTAATAAAGCAGCATGAGTATAACCGTTAGATTAATATCAACAAACCAAGTTGCAAACGTACTGATCGACGCCGTGTTTGAGTGCTACAGGTTTAGAACACCAAAGAAAATTTGCTGGGGGCAGTTTGTTGAGATAGGCTTGGCAGCAAGCGCCTCGGATAAATCCTTTGGGAAGCAGTCATGTGAGCTTTCCCTAGAGGCTTTTGAATCTGGAATTTTAAATTTTACAGAACTATTCGGCTGTCTTGTATTAGCCCTCTTTTCTAATGAGAGTTAAAGAAAAACGTTGAATCAGAACTTTCACAGGCATGTATCCATCAAAACTTGCCAAACATAAAAATTTAGTAAATGTTTATGGTATACACCAACAAAAGTGGCAATTTCTTTATATGTACAGGCCGAAGCTGTCCCAGGCCTTCTGCTGCTCGCACTGACGACCCAGGGCGTGCCGAGCCTACTGCACCTCAGTTTAACAATGCAGGTAAGAAATATTTGTCTGAACCATTTGTCAACCAGGTACGCAATGAAGTGGAATAAGAAATACCCACCGTACTCGTATTACGACAGACTACCAGAACAAGCTCACCTTATAGCTCTGTTTACGCAATCTTCGTTCAGTATAAATTACTAGCTGGTCAGGGATCGCTAAATGCACTGCCTTCTGCGAAATATCAAACAAATGCTTTCCCACAAGCGGCCGCATATGTAGTTTAATAGGGAACATAACCAACAAGCAGAGCAAATGGGACGGGACATAAGAAGGATGAACGACGATACTGGGCTGAACTCTCAACTGAATTTTATTAGAAAACAGTGCTTTGGTTTAGCTTTGGACCCCAGTTGATTGCGAAAGCTCCACTGCCTGGCTAGACCATTGTCGAGCTGTGGTCCATGTGTGGTTTCATCAATGATATATAGACACGTTTGCATTAAATACACTCCTTATTCATCATGATTTTTTCGTCTCACGGCGTTTTTTAATCATGGCGTTGTACGAACAACTACAGCAAATGTTCGTCATCCTCCATCGCACACGGATATGCGCCGCACGTGTCCTCTTGGCCTTCCTTTGTTGCCGGCGCTTATAGCTGCGGCTACGGCCTCCTAGCTTTCCTCCGTTTGGTGACACGGGTTTTGTGCACGTCGCCGTTCCCAAATACCCTATCTCTTACCTGCCGCCTATCTCTCCTCGCCATCGGGCCTCTGCTCCATGCCGGGCGCTCCGCCAGGTGGTGACATGGGCCCTGCGCACGTCTTCGTTACCTCCTGGCCTAATTATTTTCTGAAGGGTTCCAAGCTAGGCTAGTTGGAATTACATTTTCTCCGATGAAACCAGCGCGAACTTAAAAAAAGACAAAGGAAGTGGTAACAGAAGTTTCATCAATGTGCCGTTGAGAGAGCATGAATTGTCATTAAATGGCCCCCCATCATTTCATCCTTTTTTCGTTACACTCTGAGCCTTATTTTCTGCCACTGACTTTCTATTTGTGAACCAACGAACCGTGAAATTATGGAAGCGTTTCGCGTAGAAGAAAGAGTAAAAAAGTGTGCCAGCCAAGCAAGCGCGAGTCTTCATCCCAAAGAGATTGCATATCTGCGTGGGCTTTGACTGTAACCGTGTCTCTCTATTTGTCTTTTCAGGGTGGCTTTTGTAAACTTGTTTTGCTCATTCGCAGTGTTTTTAGTGTTTTCTGTTGAGTGGTCTCGTCAACGTTCTTGATATTAAACTTCAGTTTCGAGACTAGCGGCTGTCCTCGCATTCCACTTCCTTTGTCTGTTTAAATTCGTACTCGTTCCATCCAAGAATACGCCTCTCTCTCAGTGCCATCGGGCCGCTGCCCGTTTCGGCCGCTTGAGGAAGGGGTTGTGATGTGACCTCTAGCTCTCAAGGTCAGAGGTGGTCATTTTGCGTACAGCTCCCGAGGTTAGCGCAGGGTAGCTTTGGTGGGAAAACACACACACACACACACACACACACACACACACACACACACACACACACACACACACAACACACACACACACACACACACACCATAGATATATGCCCCTCAGAAGAGCAACGTGGCTTGCTTATCTTGTCTTCCGCGATTGCATAAAAATAACTATTTTTAGACCGCACATGGCAAACTACTCGCAAGGCGCTCCGCGACCAGACAGTAACACAAAATTCACACTATCACCTTAAAAACTAGATCACAACACTCAAAATGCACGTGCCAAGGACCACAGTAATGCCACCGCAGACCAGTCAAGAACACACATGCAGTATTAGCTAACGACGCTGAAGGAACGCTGAAGCACTGGTCTTCATTTTTAATCTGATACGCTTCTATAGTTTTCTGTACACATTATTCCTTTGTTTCACAACACATGGAGACCAGCAACAAATGGTGACAAGTGCGTCAGCGTTACTTCAGTGTCGTTAGCTGATGGTGACTTAGTGTTCCTGATGGGTGGCGGTGCGCATTAGTGTGGAGATTGGCACGTGCATTTTGACAGTGGTTGTAATCGTGTTTGCCAAGGTGATAGTGTGTATTTGTCTCACTGGCTGATCGCGGTGAGCATTGTGAGGTATTTGGCACGTGCACTGCGACAATTCTTTACTTGTGATACAATCGCGGATGACAATATGTGAAGCCACGTTGCACTTATGGGTTGAGTTTATATACGCCCGTGTTTTCTTACAAAATTCAGTTGAGAGTTCAGTGCTGTGTCGTCGTTTATCCTTCTTATACCGCGTTCTTTTTGCGCTGCTAGGTCGATATTGTCACTATAAACCAAGTGGCCATCCTTCTATAGTTTAATAGGAGTTGAGTTTGACCATGTGAAATGCGGAGTTGTTTTTGTGCAGCAGATAATACATTCACAGCTAATTGAGGGTGAGTAGATTTTGTGATAGGGCACCTGTCAGAATTGTATAGCAATCACGTAGCACAAAATGTTAGTACGGGGTTCCAGAAATTCTTCAGATAAATTGACGAAAAAGACACGTCATAGGGTACGCCCCTCCAAGGTTATGTTCAATGGCTATCACCTTCAAAAAAATGAATGGAGCTCAAACTTACAGCAACACTGATGTATTAAAGTTCATTGCGGCAGTGAACAAGAAGCTCATTGGTTCGAGTTTTTGACTCAAACTGTCATGATGGTCGTGAAGGTTGCGTTCAGCTTCGTAACCTTCATGTCGTACGCGATCGTTCGAGCTTCCTTCATTTATTGTAGTTAATATAATAATAGTAAAAAATATAACGTGAGTTTCTGTATACGTATTTTCGACTATTGCTTCAGATTTTTATTGAGTGAACAGAAATCTCCCGGTGGGGTTAACTCTAACGATTCCTGACTACGCTAATTCAGGGATGCATCCTACAGCAAACGGAAATAAATAGGAAAGAAACTAACAGTCTGAAATTTTCGGAATTATTGAGAACCCCAAGTAACTGTACACAATAGATCCTACTGGTAAAAAAACTTTCAAAAATTGCGATTAGATAAGTATTTTCCGAAGAAATATCAGTTGTAATGATGATAATCATCACCATCATCATCATCGCCCGTCAGCTCAAGTCCACTGCAGGACGAAGGCCTCCCCGTTGACGTCCAACCGCTCCCGTCCTGCGCTAATCGAGTCCACTGCTTGCCCCCAAGTTTCATATTTCATTCCTCCCTCGTGTTGTTGGCCTTCCCCTTATTCTAGACCCGCCTCTTGGCATCCACTCTGTTACCCTAATTTTCCACCGGTTGTCGGTTGGTCTCACTACATGGCCACCCGGAGTCCATTTCTTTTTTAATTAAATTGTGACATCGTCAACTCCAGCTTGTTCTCTGACCTGAACTAGGTAGCTTGTTTCTTGTCCTTGACTGTTATTCCGATTTATTAGTTCCATGGGGAGCCACCCTAGTTCGTTCGAAAACCTCCCATTAAGGACGGATGCGCTTGGGAAGAGCTGCGTTAACTTTCACAATTTTCGCAAGTACATATGCCTTAGAACTTCTTATCCTTTCGCACTCTCTGTCTTAATGTTCGGCAGCACACTTGTACAAGGTTTGTACCTCGTAGCAGCAATGGTTTTAAAGTTATAAACGGGTTTGTTTTCCTTGGGGCCCAAGAGGAGCGCGCAATTCGACACCAGCAAGCAAAACGAATCTAACAAACTTCCGCGACAACGGGGCCCTTTTAAAGCCCATACCCCCATTAGAGCGTTGCGTTTCAGACAGTGTCACGTGTGAAATCAGCTCGCCAGGCGTTTTTTTGATAGTGGTGTAGTGAAATCCGGAAGATAACAAAACACGCACTGTACGTTCGAGAATCTTCCATTAAGGGCAGACGCGCTGACATGGAGCTACGCGAGCTGAGCTTAAAACTAGCCAGCCAAACGTCATCTGAGAAGCCCAACTTCTCTTGGCCAGCTTCTCTTTGGCAAGCGGAACTTTCAACAACCCAATTCTTTTGTAGCTTTAAAACTTGCCATGGCAGTAGCTTATTTTTTCCAATGGCCAGATGTCAGTGAATCTCATCAGTGCGCCTACGTGTCAGCTTACTCCTAAACAGCGCGTTTAACAAAGCGAAACCGGCAAACGCTGGCTCAGTATAACTCCGGGGCAGCGGGACAACGTCGTCCATGGTAAACTCCTCTCGTTCTCACGCTCTTTATCGTCTGGCTCTCTGTGCCGAACACATGAAGGTATAAAGTGCGGCCTGCTCCGGATTTAACCATCATCCCGGATACGTAAGGGGCTACGCTAAGAAGGTTCAACCATGCAAGGAAGGCTCTTAGGGACACAAAAAGCACTAAGTCACCAGAGAAACATCCGGCCACCCTGGTGTAGTAGTTTGCCGCTAGCTCCCACGACTAACCAACTCAACTTTCGTTCTAAAGAACAACACAATAAGTGGTACCAGCACAGCCTTTCCAAAAATTGACTTTTTGTAAACAGTCTTTCCTTAGCTAATAGCGCTAGTGGCTTTGAAACTTATAAAATCTTGGTGCGAGATAAATGCACATACGCAATAATCTTCTGGTAGGTACATCAAGCTAATTAAAAAACATGGTCGAGCCAGTTTTGTTCGAGCGGATTAGTTAATCCCCTTCTCGAGCCAACAGAACAAGGTCAGTGCAGACAGGCTAATTGACAGCCTAAAAACAGCAATTAGAGAATCAGCAGCAGCTGTAGGAGAAGCAACAAGTGTTAAGTACGGTGAATCAGATTGAATTAGCTGATCCGTCGAAACTGATTACCAAAAATAAAACAAACGACATTCGTGTATATAACCTGACCGAGATCGAGAAAAAGCTGCTAACAGGGAGAATGTGAAAGGAAATAAGACGAAGCTAGCCATCGGTAAAGACAGGATGTACGCACTCACAGACGAGCAGGATGTTATTACGCACTACTTGGACGAGACAATAAAGGTAGCAGAACGATTATGCAACACGTTTATGCCAGTGACTTGGACCAGAGGAAACTACTGAGCTTACATGCTCAACTTGCGAAGTCCCACTGAACCCTAAGGTGGTGGTAGTAGGAAAGGTTCCCAAAGGCATGGAAATAGGAAAAGCTGCAGCTGGGCACGACATAACCGTCGATATTTCGAAGGAGAAGAAAAATGTGGTACTAAAAAAACATTCTGTACTATTTTTGTAATGCCTAACGACTCAAAAAATGCCCATAGGAAAAAACGCTCACATTTTTCTGAATCATAAGAACAGAGGTTTGAAGGGTTTCAATTACTGCAGACCCATTCGCCTACTCTCAATTGTTTATAAGCTGCTTACCCAGAGGGACGTTCTTACTCCTTGGCCGCCAAACAAGAATGAACGCCGCAACTGGGACCAATCTAGCGTAATAAAAAAAATGAGGGAGTTGCATTACCAGTTCCGTAACCTAAATTTGTAAGTACGATAAAAGTGTTTCTGGCGGAGCTACGGATGGGTGTGCATCATAAAACATATGTTTGCTCGATCGTTCTCAGTTTGTCATGCTGTCTTAGCAGTTCACAATAGAGTATTTAGCATATTCGCCCTAACAGTGTTTGTTTACCTGATTACTTCATGGTTACGATTAGGTCCACATAGTGCACCGTCATGGACATCTTCACCATGATCTATCTCAATTTATTCTCATGTAGGTATTCTGAATTGTACAAATGTCTTTAGCGGTTTCAAAGAAGGAACTGAAAAGTCTAGGCATTATGTAACACGGCGTAGGTTTTTGTTGTCAAAGTCATGCCTTGTCCGAACAACTTTTGTTACAGTTGATGGTTTCTGCCAGAACTCAAGCTGTTGAAGAAGTAGTGCTTTTGTATTTTCATTAAAATCCTATATTTCTCGCGAGAATATATGTGGTGCTGTTTGAGAATTCACCTTCCAGCATAAAGCCGTTTTCTCTGGCTTTTTTGCAGAGAGCCATAAGATATCGTGCTTCTGTGGTAACGACCAAAACAATTCATCCACTTGGGCTGACATGTACTTTGCTTACGCAACTATTCCCGGCTACACGGCTACAAGGCACCCAAAGCAAGGAGCACGGTTTTTTGAGGCAATTTACAGCGTTTTCCAGAAGTTTCCCGCACAGATCCGCTCGACGACCTCATGAATAAAGTTGCTGCGGAGATGGACAGGCCTCCTCGTAATGCAAATAAAGTGCGAATCTGCAGTGTGGTTAAAAACGGATGGAAGAAACAACTGTATCTAAGCGCCTAGTGTTGCCTGACATGAACACGCTATCAAAAACAGCATTTGCTAATTCATGCCGCTGGAGATCTTGTAGCTCTAGACGTAAGATAGTGCCAAGCTTACTGTCCGGGCTTCTCTGCGAAGCAGACTACCCAGTCAGACTAAAAAAACAGCGCTCATTTCTGCTTCCCTGTACTCCCGCCTTTCATTAGAGGACGTGGCCTAAGTCTTTCACCTCAGTGTTCTCGCTTTTGTATAAATTATTCATGTAAACGAATAGCTGATATCGACTCTGTAACTCCCAAGGGCAGATTTGATACACACGAACAATAAAGATACTCTCTCCTCTCTACGTGTGGTCGTACTGTATTTTTATAAACTGACCCCACGTGCACACTATACTGGGAATTATTAAAGCAGGTGGAGTGCATTGCGTTAACCCGCATCTCATGCAATTGATGCAAGAGGTTTTGATTGTGTGGGGATCTAGAGAGGCATTACTGCTAGTGTTTTTTAAACCCTTCCCTGCTCAGCTCGCAAAAACAGTCGCTTACTAAGTGGGCAACGTTTTCAGTTTTTAGTTTGAATGTCCTGTGCAGTTGATATACAGGTTTGTCAGAATATGCAGGATTCGCCACCAGGGGGCAGACATCGCTCAATAATTACAGCACCCCTAATTATATGACACGCCAGCTCCCTTAAAAACGCAGTATGTTGTTTCTTTTTGCTATTCCCGTTGTTTAGAAAGAAGAGCACAGGATACTTTTTCTGGGAAATATGAACATATTCCAGTAAAATATTTACCCGTTGATTGATTGATTGTGGGGTTTAAGGCGCCAACACAACGAAGGCGATGAGTCGCGCCGTAGTGGAGTGCTCCAGATTGATTAATTTGACTACCTGGGTATCTTCAACGTGTGCCGAAGTATTGTACACGCTGGCGTTTTTGCTTTTCGCCTCCATCAAAAAAGACGCCACCGCGCTCAGGAAGCGAACCCACCACCTGATGCTCAGCCGCGCAATGACTTAGTCACTGAGCCACCATGGCGGGTGAAAATATATACCCGTGTTCTTCACGGGCGCTTCATTACCCTGCTTTTAAAAACTCAACACAAATAATATTAGTAAGACTATTTCTGGTATAGATACAAGAGCATCGTAAGCAAAACACATACTACTAAGGATACTTAAGAATACAAACAAAACTTAACATATTACAAGAAACTGAGATGATGCATTTTGAAATAGGAACAATAGCAAATTATTATCAACTTAGCGGTAGCACCCAGGGATGCCCGGGTGGGACATTGAAATGGTCCTAATAGGTATAACACGTCTTCAGATATTTGTTATCACATTGGCTAGTTTATCATGAAGGGGTACACAATTAGGAACTCCTGCCTGCTTGCAATACATGGCCTTCAACCGTAGGCTTGTCATGGTACAGCGAGATGTCTGGAGCTCGCATTTTGCTGCAACTCTCGCTAAAACAAAATGCACCAAGATAATCTCTCAAGCGAGTGAGTGAGCGAATGAAAAACAAAGAGGGAGTGGTCCACTATTATAGAGAGCAACATGATGGGTGGGCAGCCTTTACTGGGAGGCCCAAAGTTTCGCGACATCTAGATCGTTTCTATCACCAGGTTCCCCCACAGCTCAGGCGTGGGAAGCGGGAAAAGAAGGGGGGAGATTGAGATTTGGCTTGCGATATACTATGATATGAGTAGCAGTAGGGATTGAAAACCGAACTTGCAGTCTGCAGAAGGTTGCTTCGGGAGCTTTACTATAGAGGCGAACTGAGTTAGGAGGCGTTCTTCCCATTGTTTATTAAGGCAGGTATGAACGCGGGGAATGGGTTTCCCAGTTTTATGATAAATTACATGGGCCCTACGAGCGGTGCGGGTTGCAGAATGTGCCAACAAATGACGAGAGTTATGCGAAGGGAGAAAATTCAACTGAATTTCACGTGCACAGTTTTGTAACTGAAAAAATTCCGCCGGCCTTTACCCAAAAGTTAGAAAAAATTTCCTCAAACCATTATTTGGGCAACTGGATTGGAAAATTGCAAGCAAAAACAAAATGATACATCACCGGGCGGGTGATTATTGAGGAATGTGTCAAACACATCGTTTCCCCGAAATCCTGATCGCCTTGTTACTAGAGTGTGGTGACAATATGTTGCGTGTCATTTGTAAATAAAATTAGATTCTGTTACTGGAGTTGAAGGGCGAAATCCTTAATTTTGGTTTTTGCATTTGTATGAGTAACATATTTAGAAAAAACTAATTTATAAATCAATCAGTGAAACATTTATTGAAATTTTTTTAAAAAAACCCCCAATTTGTTCCAAAAACCAGAATCCCCTCGATAGAAATTTACTCCGAAATCTAAAAGTTTTTTAGTAGTAATATTGGCCCAATCAGCAAAATACTTCGATATGTGAACGGGTCACCGAGTAATCACGAATTTGCGAAAACACAATCTCCCCTTTTCCTCGCTTAGGAATGCGACCTATAAAAAACCCCGCTTTAGTGACCCCCTGAGCTAAGACAAAAATGTACTTACGCACGACATTTCAGGTCTCTGGAGCTACCATTTTGGCTGCGTATTTAAGAGTGAATCAGTCATTCAACCAGTCTGTCGGGCACTATTTGTTTCTATAGATAAAGATTACACGGGCCCCTATAGAAGGCGCGTGGTTAAAGAAAGTGCAACAAAATGGCTAGTGCATGGTGAAGGTGGGAAAGTAGAATGGATTCTAGGTACAGAGGTATGTAAATTAAACTCCGGTGGCCTTTTATTGGTATGCTAGGACAAAAACCTCAAACTGATTTTGGGCAAATGAATGGGAGCCATTTGCAAGCAAAAATAAAAAGATATGGGAATGGGCTGTGTGGTTATTGAGGAATTCGTAAGAAGAAGAATGAAAGGGGGTAAAAAACGGGACAAGCCAGTCAACACACACAAGGGGCTTGTGTGTTTGGGACGCTTGTACGTTCCTTTGCGCTTCAATTCTTTGTCATTTTCTACCAACAGGCCAAAACCAGCACCCTCGTATAAACACATAATTAACTGGAAATTCTGATTGCCTCTATTAGGTGGGTGTCATGAAGATATGTTGTGGAAAATGTTTGATGCCTAGTAAGTTACCTATTTAAGAAAAAGTTCAACATCTCCAATTTCGTGCAATAAAAAATCAGTATTTTAAAAAATATTTCACCATTTCTCTCCCCATGGTCTAACTTTTAAACATTCCCCCCATACTGAGCTCCAACATCATAATGACAATGTCTCACGAAATTCCCAAACCGGGGTTTAAACCCCCAGTTTGGCTGGCATGAACATCGCCTGTATGGCCCGCGTGTCGTTTGTAAATAAAATTTGCCCTTTTTCAATTTTACAATTCCGCTGTTTTCCTCGGTCAGGTGTGCGATTTCAGGAAATCCCGCCTTAGTGAGCCCCAACGTTATGACGCCAATGTACAAGCGAAATGTCAGGTCCCTGGACCTACTAATATTGTCTTGGCGTTATGAGTCAGTCCGTCTTTCAATCAGTGAGTGGGGCACTTCTCTTTATGGGATTATATGCACGGGCTGCTACGAGAAGCACGTGGTTGCGGAAAATAATGTGCGAACTGATGGCGAACGCTAAGCGATTGCAGGAATATCCAACTGAATTCGACGTCTAGAGGAACCTAAATTAAAACGTCGCCCTGGTTGTGCGGTTGAAAAAGCCGACGAAACCCAGGCGAAGATGCTCCCCGTTGTGGAGAGCTCTAGATTATCGTAACCTCCTGGCGATCTTTAACGTCAGCCGAAACATCGTACATCCGGGCGTTTTTGCGTTTCGCCTTCATCAGCAAATTGGCGCCCGCAGCCAACTTTTACAGAACCAAGGTCAGGTTTAAAACTTCGAAGTGTTCGCCGGACCCGCTGACTCAGCTCCATTGATGGCGTTGCAGCCTCACCCAGCTATCACACGGGGATCCGGGCGGCGGCGGTCACCGCCTTGCAAAGGATACACCGGTAGGGTGCGTGGATGCCATCGCCGCCGTACATGGTGGAGACACCCTTTAACAGTTCCCCGCCGCCACTATTGGGTCAAAGTGCTAAACTGGTAGTTCTTTTCGTTTCCCACGAGACCCAACAGACATAAAACAGCTAAGATGATTCATACTTCACCAATTACCCGCGCTTCGGCGATACCTTTAGGGCGGTTTTGACCAAATGACTTGCTTCAGCGGCGAGCGAGTGACCAAAATGGGGGCCCCAGCGAATATGTGTCTGCACCCTGTACGGCGGACGCGTGAATCAAGGCACCCTAACACCGGTGATAGTGCGGCGAGCGTTCAGGAGAGCTATGTTCACGTAATGCGTTTTTGTTGTGTGTGAGTGTGCAAGCTGCATATGGCCCGGAAAGCACCATGTCGAATAGTTGTGTCCCCGGATGCACATGCGTTACAGAGGAAACAACACCCCAAAGCACTTCTCGCCTCAAAGCGATGCCGTCCGTGTGCAGCATGCGGCCGTTCGATTACTCGTCTCGACCGCAGCCTTTCAACGAAAACTCTCGCGTGTGCATTGCGCATTTTTGCCCTTAGGACCGCCGATATACTCCTCATTTCTCTGGAGGAGAAGTTGTGCAACATTGACATGTCAACCATGTTGAGGAAAGAAGCGAGAACGAGAAACTTCGAGTCTTCTTGAATCGGTCACCCTTTGAAAAATGTCCTGATGGCGCAACTGAACACTCCTACAGCCGCACCACACCACAAAAACGCTGTTTTCTACTACCTGGCCTGATGTACTGTGAAGAAAGCTTCGGGGTTTTTCCGGATGTTTCAAGTATAGGGCGACGATAACACACCCACAGAGCATGCCGGCCTCAGCTGTTGTCACACAATCTAGGTCATTTTGGTCTGGAACTTTGAAGCACATCTCAAAATCGCAAAAGGAGCGGTTGAGTGCCGTTTGTTCAGTTGTAGAAGCAAAACTCAAACCCAAAAGGTCTTCGGAAACTGGTTTTGGAAGATAGTTAACATCTTTTCAGATATGACACTTTCGAGAGTGGGCTGTACTGTGCACTACGAGGAATTCACGGTGCGAATAGTAAAATTCTACTTGAATGATCTTCTACTATATTGTTATCGGGCAGGAATATAGGAAAAGGAGAAGCTGGAGCTCGACACCTGGGAAAAGCTCGTGTTTGCTTGTAAATGAAGTTGTAAATAGCTTTTTTGTATAGGTGCCAGGATAAGGTTACGGGGTAGCCTGCCATCGTGTGCGGCTCTGTTGCCCGATATATCTCATCCACCACGCGAAGCTGCTGCTTGAGCGCCTAATATTCAACACGAGTATCCGTAAAATATCTTCGTTCCGTGTCAATAAAATCATTCACTGATTTAGTTCTTTCTGTGACAACGCTTGCCTTCGTGCATTTGTTCGTTGGTGTAAACAGCAGCCACATTTCCTCTGCAGACGGTAAACGTACTGCCCTCAGGAAGAAACGTAAATAATATCATTTGAAACGGCAGACAATTTTAAGTGCGAATGCGCTTTATAAGCGACCCTGAATTCCGTTGACCGCCGTCCGTCCACATAGCAACAGCTGCGGGTGCGCGCGCTCCTCGTCTTTCTTGGCAACGGGGGGAGATGGCACATACCCACGTGGGGGATAGGCCAGGAATCTCCTCGTCTTTCTTGGCAACGGGGGGAAATGGGCGCGCGCTGCCTGGCCGCTGACATGGCACATACCCACGTGGAGGATTGGCCAGGCATCGGGCGAGAGAAGGGCTAATGCACCCGCTTAAAGGAGTACTGACACGAAATTTCAAAGCTGAGATCCGCTCTAGCAATCAAGTACAACGACAACACAAATAGGTGTCTGTGCATGGCACATACCCACGTGGGGGATTGGCGAGGAATCGGGCGTGAGAAGGGCTAATGCACCCGCTTAAAGGAGTACTGACACGAAATTTCAAAGCTGAGATCCGCTCTAGCAATCAAGTACAACGACAACACAAATAGGTGTCTGTGAATAAATGCATCTTTCTTTCTTTGTAGTTGTGTGTGTGTGTGATCTCTCTTTCGCGAACATTACCGAACCGCGCAAATTCAACTCGTGCATTCGCACTTTCACATTCTTCCCCTCGGGGAAATGCGGGGAAATTTTTTTTAAACGAATGCGGAGGTTCAGCCATAAAACAGCGGCCTGGCAAATGCGTGCGGCCACTTCAGAATTGTTGTCACTGTTTGAGCGTTGCAGCTTCGGTGACCTGTGCTTGGCCTACCGCTAAGAAAAGTAGATAGAAATTTAAAATCAGTATTATCGGTATTTGTCGTGATTTTGATCGCAACAGCAGTAGCAGCGGTGGTCCCCGGGTGCTTTAGTTCGTGCTTCCTCGACTGCTGCAAAGAGCCGGTTGCGACAGCGACGCCACCTTGCGCTGCAAGCAGCTTGGGCGCCGTATGGAGGGGTTAGGCTGAGGGAGAGAGTTCTACAACAGAGCTTGGTTCTGTAAAATTTGCCCGCAGCCGGCAATCCAACCCACGTCCTTGGGATCAGGAGCACTACTACGCCTTAGCTACTGAGCCTCTCTAGCCGGTCAAAATCCCGCTGGTCTTTTTATTCGTATGTTAGGACAAAATCTTCAAATTCATTTTTGGGAAAGTGGATTGGAACCATTTGCAAGCAAAAAGAAATTGGATATATAAAAGGACTGTGTGGTTATTGATGAGTCTGTAAAGACACAACGTTCTCCCGAAATCCTGATTTCCTCTACTAGGTGAGTGCTATGATGATATGTTGTGGATCAATGTTCAGATACCTGAGTAAGTAACCTTTTTTAAAAAGTCAATATCTCAAATTGGGCGCGATATCAAAATTGCTCCATACCACGCTGTGAAGGTACTTAGAAAGCAAAGCTTTAAACGACACCTACGCCAATGCGACGCCACATGAATTCGCACACGTGGCTCCACAAAATGCGAAACCAGAGATTCTCCCAGCAGTTACCCGAAATCCGCGGAGGCGGCGTCCCGAACGCAGAAGCGCCCACGGCCGGGCTAAAGCGGCGGACGCCGCTACCCCTGCAGCCGGCCGTGACTCGGCAGAACGAAAACGGCGAGGAGCTCATTTCGAAGGGTGAGACAGAGGAACCTAGCCATACTGATGTGCTAGCTTGTCGCTGCACCACCACGCGACACAAGCGCACACAACGAAACAATTCGGCATGTAAACTTGTGGTTCCCATTTCTAACTTTTGAATGATTTTGACACTTTCGATGATTGCTAGAAAGCTGATTGAACTTTCAGAATTGCTATCGCTCAGAACCAGTTGGCCCTGTCGGCTTTTGCAGTATTTGTTAAACACAACCGAATCGGCATTCACCAATTTAGAAAACGGAGTCCACTTCGTGGCAAGCAATGCACAAAAGTAGTGTTTGCGAGCTGCCAGATGTCCGTATGTTGCCTGTACATTTCGTTTTCTCACCTTGAAAACAAATCCTTAGCGTATCTTTGCCGCATGACCACTTAATTCATTCGGATCCGGGTTACGCAGAAGGTGCTGTCGAGCGAGTTAATAAAACCGTGCGAAGGAAGCGCGCAATGGACGAGAAGCACGCCAGAAGAGGCATAGAACTACCGTCGCTAAAGCAGACGACGAAGCCCTTCCCCTTCAACGCGCCTGGCGGCGCTAGCAGACAGCTCGGCGAGGGGCTTAATAGTGCCGTATACCCGTGCCACCTACTCTGTGCTCCGGGAGTGACATCCACTCTCCCTCCCGATCTGCTCGGAGTTTCTTGTCCCTCATCCCCCAAAGGATTCGGTGGCTGGTAAAGGTACAAAGTTCGCTTCAAAAAATTTTCTGAAAAATTATTTCACCGCATTTTACTCCCTTTTCTAGTATTTTTTTAATTTTCACCAATGTTAGGCCCCAACACCATAATCAGAATGTGCTGGTGAAATAGGAAGGTGTTTGAAACAGAAGTTTGGCTGTACAGGGACGTCACGTGTTAGGCTTTTTCGGCTCGTCAGACGGTTCTTCTAACAAAATTTGGCCCTGGTACCGGCGTCGCAGTGTGATATACTTACTCCTTCAAATTGGTTTTCTGCATTCGTATGAGCAACATATGTAAGCAAAACAAATTTGATGAATGATGCAGAGAAAGAAGTTGGCGAACCTTTGGAAACACCCATTTTCTTCCGAAATGCGGAATCACCACGATAGAGTTCGCTATGGCGAAATACTAACACTACTTTTTATTATTATTAGAAGCCACACATCGCAGCAAAAAGCACTAGATATGTGAACGGGTGACTGAGGTAATCACGAATTGGCGAAAACACAATTTCGCCCTTTTCCTGGGTTGGAGTTCAATTTCTGAAAACCCCGCCTTAGTGAGCCCCTACGCTATCACGCAAATGTACACGAGAATTTTTATGTCTCTGGACCGAGCAGTTTTGCCTGGGTGTTGGTGAGTCGGTCGGTCGGTCGGTCGGTCCGGCACATCTCTTAGAGGTGTAGATTACACGGGCTCCAACGCGAGACGCGTGGTTGCAAAAAGTGCCAAGAAATGGTGAGCGCAATGCGAAGCCGGGAAAATTCAAGTGAATTCCACGTCCATAAGATGTAAATTAGAACTCCCGCTGGCTTCTTATTCGTATGTTAGGACAAAATTGTCAAATCAATTTTTGGGCTTCTGGATTGGAACTATTTGCAAGCAAAAGACGAATGGAATATATAAACAGGTTGTGTGGTTATTCAGGAATGCGTAAAAATACAACGGAATCCAAAAATCTTGATTGCCTCTATTAGGTGGGTGTCGAAAGGCATCGTATGGAACGAATTTAAATACCAGAGCAAGGCACCTATCTAAAAAACCATGTTCAAAATCTGAAATGGCGTGTGATAAACCAATATTATATGAAAAATTATTTCATCGCGATGTAGTGAACTCGGACCACGTTCCGATGTTTGCCCCCCTCCACGGCCGAGCATCTGCCAGCAGTGCCACACACCGGATCCTGCTCCCGACCAGCCTTGCTGACACCTGTGCAAGCTCTTCGGACTAGAACACCTCACTGCCAACAAAGAGTGCCGCCCAAAACTACGACCACCTCCAGACCCCGCACACGTGCTCATCCGTCAGCAAACAGAACAACTTTTGACATCCCGCCCTCTCTACCAACAGAAGGCTACCACCTCTGAAGTCGGATTCCCAATGGAAATCACAGGTGAGCTGGTCATGCATCGCCACCACCCTCTTCCCACTACAGACGACTTGCCACCCTTGATCCCGATCAGGTAACAGCGCCAGCTCCACAGTTAGGCACCTTAATCCATGAAAACGCATTCGAAAGCGCAAATAGCTGACACTGAACGTCAAATAACCCTACTTCCAGAACAAATATCGCAATTGCGAACACTACCCACACGCACCCAGCGTACACAGCAGTCCCCCCAACAGCCGACCCCTTCCCTCTACCTCCCTCGGGCAGCCCTTACTTCTTTCATTGCGGCCTTAAAATACTGTTCCAGTCAGAATTCACGGCTCTTGTAGTCAGAATTCAGGCCTTGGAAGACAAATCAACTGACACCACCAAACGAAATAAACAATGCAAACCGGGCAAACTCTCAGCCCTGCCTCATTCGCTGACGCCGTTAAGTACGACGATGTCTCCTCTGCGCTCTCCACCTAAATTCCGCGTGCCTATCCGACCTATCACATTATAGCACTGGAACTGTCAATCATTCCGTAAAAACAAAGCCTCCCTGCAACCATATACATCACAACACCTACATGCGGTCATCAAGCTTGTGGGAATCGTGGAGAACCGCGACCTGCGATCCCGAGCCAGCGCGCGCTTCGGGAGAGACGCTTGTGCGCTGGAACCGGTCCGGCGCTCCGCTGGTTCGTCGGCGTCCCCGAGAGATGGCGCCACCGATGTGTGCGGGGATAGGCGCGCGGGCGGCGCGAGCGTGCGCGCACGGGAGAAGGAAAGTCTCGTCGGAGACCCGGTCGGGGCGAGATCGGCGGAACGCGGCGGTGATGGATACATTCATCTCAGGTGGGAGCTTTGTTTGTCGCGCGCCGTGAGTGCCCACCTCCCGTTCGCGGTCACGACCCGGACAGCGTGATGCGTGAACGCCGTCGAGCCTTGTGCTCGCATGCTTTGGGATTCCCCAAATAAACGGCTGTGCTTCGGCACTACTGTCTACTGTGTTCTCGTATCGGCGAACCTCGCTGGGCTGCCGTAGGCATGGGAGCCCGCGTGGTTGACACGCCGGGAGCTAGCGTGGGGCCTACCCCAGAGAGCTGGCAAGGCCCCCGAGGAACCCCTCGTATATCCCACATGGCGCCCAACGTGGGGCGCCAAAAATGTGGGGACCAGGGTTCTAACGGCGGCCTAGCTCGATCCTCGAGATCCGGCCGCAAGGCTAGCTCCACTGAACACCGCCGCGGATCACCAACTTGGCGTATCGGCAGCGAACAGCAAGGAACACAGGACACAGAATTCGCCCACTCCGACGTTTATTGCAATGCAATAAAGGAGACGTCGGGCGCGTCGTTCTACACCGCCGACCACCTTAGCCAGCGGGAGAGACAGGCGCGAGGGCGGACAAAGGAAGGCCAAAAAGGAGCGAGTCGTACTTACGGCCGCTCCCGACGATGGTTCGTGTCCAAAGAGGCCGTACCTCCGTCGTCCGCCTCGGACCAGCCTGCCGGAACTTCCGGGCAAAACCTGTCACGTGAGGGGTTCGGCCGCGCCCCCGCTCTCACGGGGATCCTCCCGGAGGGGAAAGCGCGCGACCGCGGAGAGAGAGGTACCACCCCTCTCGCCTCCGCGGCGGGCCGAGAGAGATAGGAAAGATGGCGGAGCTCCGCAATTCCCACAAGCTTCAAGAAGCTGGCCCACCGCACTCGAAACTCCTACCTTTCTACCTTCATTCCTACCTTCCGAAACGACTGATCCCTACACACAGCTACGCTCATCCACAACCGATATACTGCGCAGCACCATGCCTTGACGTCCACCATCGATTGTATTCTCGTTGAAATATTACCAACTCGAAAGCGTGACTGCACTATTTTGTGCTAAACGTCTATAGCCCCCCTCACCTCACTGTGACCGAAATTCCCCTCCCATTTAAAACAGGTACTTTCCCTTTCTAAACACCGCCAACTTGTGGTCACCGGAGATTTTAATGTTTCGCATACGGCCTTGGGATACCCCCGTAATGGCCGCTACGACACCATCGTATGAGACGCCATTGATCAACAAAGGCTTACGCTCTGAAAGCTCCCGAACACTCCCTTCAGGATAGGCAACACTGTATGAAGGGGTACAACGCCAGAGCTTACTTTTGTCTCAACGTGACGGAATACACTGGGCAATGCCTCCCTGACACTTGGTAGTGACCACGACATAATATCCATAACAATCCAAAGTATCGCCCTTCTCGCATAGGCACAGCCCGACTCACGGACTGGAAAGCCCTTCGCGAACATCTACCCGCGGAAGAAATTAACCACCTCGATAGATGGACGGCCGCTCTTTCGGATGTACTGAAAGGCGCACTCAAAAGAATTCCCTCTCACCATCGACTATCCAGCTGTTGAAAAACGCCTCAACAACTTGTGGACTGAGCTAAACAGCCTCAACACGCGATAGAAGTGCAACGAAGAAATCGGAAATTGAAATTACGTATTGCACACCTTACACCGCAAGCGGAAGAATATGCACAATCGTAAAGCCAACACCACCCGTGCACCGAGCAAGAAATTATTTACACCTTACCAAACAAATTTGCACCTGACCCGCAACAACCTCCACATCAATATCCGGTGTACTAGGGCAGCTACAATGGCACACTTGACACACCTTTCACCATGCAAGATCTGGAAGCCGAACTGAGTGAGCTGAGGCAGCAGGAAGAGCCGCTTGAGAGCTTACCTTCCGAGTGGCTCTTAGCCTTGATGCGTTCAATGGAACATTGTCAAGTCAGGCTCTACCCCTTTCCTTTCAAGAGATTACCTCTCATTACCACCTCTCCCGCTGTCTACTCCCCCCTTGCACACCCGGCGCTCTCTCACACGGAAGAGCGCCTACGGCACCTACTACAAACGTACTACATGCACCCCGCGCGCTACTACTCACCCTATGGCACTGTCCCGCCTGTGGCATGGCCCAAACCATTGATCCCCTTCTGTGGCAATACGCCCACAACCCTCTCCCCCCATATCGAGACAGCGAGCACTCGGTGAGGGCGTTGGACAGCTCGGATTCGGCGGTGCAAGAAGCCAGCATCGCTTGGCTGCCAAAGTCACCGGAAACCTTCCTCCCTCGGTATCCCCCCCCCCCAGAATTAGCCCTTGGGGCAATAGAAGTTTTGTGTCTTTCTCTCTCTCTATCTCTTGATTTTATGCAGACGTGTTTAATTTTTAAGCGTTTTTAAACCAAACTGCTGAAAATAAACAGAAAGAAGAAGCGTAAGGTCTACAAGCCGAATACCGTTCTCGTCACTTTGTAACTGCCGGGTCGTATTTCTTTTTCATTTTTGTTTCCAGACAAGCGAGATGTGACAGCATGATAGCGCATATTTCTTTTCGTTTATGTGTCAGTTTCCCGCGTGATTTTGACTCTTTACAAGTGTAGGCAGTGAAACATGTTTAGGCGTATTTTGAAGTGTGTTCGTTTTTTTCTATTTCTTATCCTAAAAACCCTTATAAGGCTAGAAAGTAGAGAAACGTCCCAGTCCATCATACCTGTGCCTCTTTTCGGATGTTTGTTTAGCAGCAACGCCTTTTTCCTTGAAGGGTTCAGCGGCCTATTTTTCATTCTTCGACGGTTATGAATATACAGGCACGCATATTTACAGGCACGCATATTTTGAAGCATTTGCGGGAAATCTGTAGATATCTTCTGGTATGGACACGCGAAAAGTCGAATTAACCGAACGAGGGAGTTTGAAATAAGCGGCTTTGAAATGTATTGAGAGAATAGCGGGCCAACCAAAAATTTGAATGTGGTTTGAATTACCGAAAAGTACGAATTATCGGAGTTTGAAATATGGTGAGTCCACTGTAATTGGGTTGAGGTACAGAACGAATTTCGGTGATCAATAAATTATTACAACATCGTAGCTGTGTCTAACATTTGGGCCCTTAGTGAATATACTAAAAATGCTTCATCGATAAATTTGTTCAGAATTGGCTGACTATTGCAATACTACCTCATGCTTAATATGTGTGCAGCGGGAACTGCAGTCTTCTCGGTGATGCGCATAGCTGGTACGGGCTCAAGCAGTGATTGCGTGATCAGCAAAAGTACGGCTGCGCGCATTACTCGGCCGCTATCTCCGAGTGTGTCGCCACTGCCAATAAGAAAGATCCCCACAGCATCAGTATAACATTCAATGGTACCACACTGCACCGAGTGGTTGAAAATAAATTTTTAGGTTTGTGGTTTCCAGAAGACCTTACATAGACTGGTGATGTCAAAAGGCATAAATTCTATTTATCACGTGTTACTGTGCAAATTTGCCAAATAATCACTCTGATACAGAACTGCCTGCAACAGACATTAATCCCTTTTCAATTGTACGCTCAGGTACTAAATCCTGGTGTGGGGCACCACAACCATGTGTCACGTTTTGTGGCACGTCTCGACCAGCTCAGAAGAATGGACACGGGAGAATCGTTGGCATGTTTACCACAGCACACATTTATTATGTACAACTACAACCCCTAAGCAAAATAAACACAAAGCAAACAAAGAACTCAACCAAATAAATTTCTAAATACTAATCCCTAACAACAACCCAGAAAACCCAACAACCCAGGCAGCACAAACTAAACCAAAAGTAGCTACACTGAAGTCCCTAATAAAGCAAACAGTCCTAGTTCCAGTCTATACAACGTCCATGTTAACAATCCTAGCAACAATAGTCATATGATACCAAGTCCCTAGCGGACCGCCTACCGCTGCCTCCGGCGCTGACGTGTCGTACCCGTAGCGTGGCCGTGACACGCAGGTAGTCGTAGTTGTCCGCTGCCGCGGTGCTGATGGTGGTGGTACCGACGTAGTTGGGCGTGGTAGTCACACGGTGGACCGCTTTTCAGCTACTCCTCTTGGTAGCCCTCGTAGCAGGAAGCAACCCCTGGCCTCGGGGCCGTCGCCGTGGAAGCAGGTAGCACCGGGGAGCTCCGGGAACGTCGCCGCGTGGGGACCGCCAAGGCGTTAGTTGACGGTGCGTGCTCGCTGTACGCAGGCGCCCGACCGTCGCCGTTGGGGCCACCAAAGCGCAGGTTGGTGGTACGACGCGGAAGTGGGAGCCGATGCCACGTCGGTCCACTCCGGCCCAGGCTGACGTGGCTCTGGTCGATGGCGTGGCCTCGTACCCCCGGCTTGTTCCTCGGACTCGTGCCACCTGACCTTCCTGCTGTGGCCTTCTTCTGATCCCTCCCCCCTCCCGCCCTGTGCCCCGGTATTAAATAGCCTTTGGCCGGCCGTCGCGGCACTCTTGCATTCGCTGTGCCCGTGTCCGCCGCACGGGTCACCACCACATTGGTTATTTCTCTACGTGCCTCCATCGCGTCCCCTCGTCATTGGTCTGCCCTCTTCGCGGGAAATTTGCCTTCTCTTTCTTCGTCTTCATCTTCTTCGGCCTCTGGCTCCCCTATGACACGTCATCTTTGTTCCCACGGGGGGATTGCCCCCTTAATCATGACACCATGCATAACTACATAAGTTAATTATGCGGGCAGAGAAGGTTCTGCGAATGTGCGAAAATTGCAAGTGGGATAGGTGCGATCAAAGAACGCCACCACATTTATCAAGTACAACATGCTGAAAGCTGACCAAGCCTATTTTTTTAAGGTTCTACAGGGGAGCTACAGGAATGGGATAGGTAAATAGCATCTAAAGAAGAGCAGGCGAACATAATATCCGGAAGCCAAAACATAGGGCGTTACCTACAAGGAAGAGTTACGGCATGCAAACCATTGATTTTCAGACAACAAAAGTGGTATAATTGCAAGACGTAAGTGTGAATTTTTATGATTTTGCTCCACCTTTTAAAAGAAATTCAGGAAGCTTTTAGTGAACACCAATATTTTGGTGATACCTCGGTAACTTCTGCCTCTATACAAGGTAATAAGGGTGTATTTTCGAGGTTGAAAAGGGGGGTGAAAAAACTCTGAAATGCTTTCATATCTGTCGAAATGCATCGCCTAGAATGAAGCTGAGTACAAATTATATCTTTCGGGTGTTGTATGCGAAAACGTTGATTTCTGTTGCATGTGCTTTTATGTATGCTACTTGTAAGCTAATAGAAATCTCTGCATGAGGGTAGGGCTGCTCAAGTGTAAACTGGAAAATTCTAATGTTCATGTTTTTTATTCATTTTCGAAATAGTCTGTGTTTTACTTCGGTGAAACGGATAAGTGCACACCTTCGATGTTTTCCTTTCTGCCATGTGCTGTGTTTATTGCGATCGAACTGTTGAACAAGCCAACTGAATTGTTGCATTATTGTGGGAAGGCGGCCCAGGCCCCGTAAGGCGGTTTTTCGCGTCAGCGCTCTCTCCACTTAGATATGTTCCCTGTTTTAGAAATAAACAGTGGAAAAAATCGTGTTTTTACCTCCCCCGCAAATGTTATGTGGTTGAGATGAGCCAAGAAACGAAGACTCCGAAGGGCTGAGGCGCGTGCAGTACGCAGCGCGTGCAGGGTTCCTAAGGCATGGCCAAGGCACACTCCCCTCACCCTAACGCTTTCGCCTAACACTTTCGCCAAAGGAGTAATGCTCCCTTTTTGCACACATCGATATTACCCCGAACATCTATCTTCTCTTTGTTTTGTTCGAAGTGCCTGTATAATTTTTGGTTATCCCACCTCTACCCAAGGTTATAGAAACTCTCATTGTACCATTGAGTTATTCATTTCTATAACGCATATTTTCTTTTCCTTTTCGCTCACTCTGTATTGCTTCCTTATGTGTGGTGTGCTTCTTTCGAAATTTTATTGTCATGAATTATATTTGTTATTAAAATTGTCGTGTTGACAAGATTGCGCGTATACTAAGTACCGTAATGTCATAAAAAAAGGAAACACTCGCACAACCTCCTCACAGAACTAAGCAATGAAAACTTGATGCTCCTACGACGCATAGAAGCCCTTGAACAAGAGTCACGCAATCGCAGTAGCGATCGCGTTTGCCAGCACGAAGATCATGTTCAGGTTGAACAATGTGCGCCCTCATTTCCCTGTCAGCTCCTCCTCCGCACCCATCGTCACTGCTGAAGAGATTTCGGCGCTCATAGATAGGAAGATACAAGTAGCTCTTGTAGAAGTAAACCAAGCACTAGCCACAACAACCAAATCAATCGTCCAGCTCGAAAAACCATCACAGCCCGAATCACAGCCCTATAGCAATCTTACTCCTCTATCGCCCAGATGCTTCAATCACTTCCTCTCCGTCTCGATTGCCTTGAACTCAACAACCCCAAAACCCAGAAAGCCTAAATCGATCAGAGCTGCGACGAGCAACTTGCCTCTATAACCCCCGTTCCAGATGACTAACGCCTCCAATGTTACAATCTTCCAATGGAATTGCCGCTCTTTTCTCAGCAAACGCTTTCAACTCGGCCATTATACTCAGCAACACGAACCTGACATTTTGGTCCTACAAGAATTGGACACCCCTTCACCAAAACTCAGAGGCTACGAAGCATACACTCAAGATCCGAGTCAACGCACCGCCACGCTCGTATCCAAGACTCTCGCCGCCCAACTACACGACATTGCATCGCCCATCGCTCATACCTATATCGAAATTCTTCCCTCCCACCCGAAGAGCACAAGCCTGTTCATTCTCAACATCTACAGCCCTCCAACGCACTCCATCACCACCATCGACCACCTCATCCACAACGCAATTCGCACCTCTCGCACCGCTCCTCTAATTGTTTTAGGTGATTTCAACGCTCCGCACCCAGCATGGGGCTATCATCACGCAACCAAAAAAGGGGCAACTTTACTCAACACCACACAGCAGCACGTTCTCAGTCTCTGCACGACCTTACCAGCCCGTACACGGCTGGCAACAGTGTTTCACGAGATACGAACCCCGACCTTCACCTTTTCACATAATATTCCCTACCTCGAATGGCAGCGTCTTAAAGACACATTGGGCAGCGATCATCACATTATCCGTATCACTATACCCCGCCTCACACTCATACCTCCCATCGGTCAAGCCACGCTCACCGATTGGGAAACCTTTCGTAAAGATCCTGAACCCTTCCCAGACACTATCACCAAACTAGAAGAATCGACTTCACAATTAATCACGGCTGTCAAGAAGGATTTCAAGACAATTCCTCTGAAGTTGGAGAATCACTGTTGACTCCCATCTTCTCCATCTATGGGAGGCTCGCCGCGACCTCGTTCTTCGATGGCGGAGGCAAAAATATTATAGGTTCCCTACAAACTCGAATTGCTGATCTGATCCAAGATGCCCGCTATCTGCGCTCACACCCTTCACAAACAAAACTGCGCTACCTTCTGCGACCAGCTCCAAGGAACACTCAGCAGTAACGCACGTGACACCTCCTCCGTAGTCTTCTTGGCTCGAAACCTGCCAAATTTGCCACCCCCAATCACATCCACATTCTACTCCACAACTATACCATTCGATTGATCAGCTACTAAAAGAGCTCAAGACCACCCTTTTCCGTACCGACCAGCAATACCTCTCCTTTCTGCCACGCTGATTCACACCGGCGCTCCGAATCATGCCCTTGGCGCTCCCTTTACGCTGAAAGACCTCGACCAAGCTATCTTCTATCTCACTAAAATACCACTCCCCCGGCCACGACCGTATAACTAACAAAACTATCCGTAACTTAGGCAGTGTCCATCTAACCGCTTTCGTAGATATCTGTCAACAACCATTGAACAAACGGCAGCCTCCCTCCACAATGGGGGGCACGCAGATATATCACTAGTTCCTAAGCCCAACAAGCCAATCCAGCTCTCCAAACCTTCGCCCCATCTCCCTCACCTCCTGTCGTGGTAAACTCTTTGAACACCATGGTTCATCACCCCCCTCAATACTCACCTTGAAGAACAACGACCTATTCCCTCACACCATGTTCGGCTTCCGCTCACATCTCTTAACTCAAGATGTTCTCCTACAAATCAATGAGCAAGTCATCGATCACCTCAGCAAAATTCATCCCAGTGCCATCTTAGCCCTCGACGTAAAGGGCGCTTTTGACAACGTCACACATCAGGCCATCTTAAAAAAGACTTCGATAAACCCAGTGCGGTGCGTGTACATACAACTACGTGCGGGGCCTTCCTTACCGACCGAACTGCCACCCTTGCATTGGACCCACTCCGATCTTACACATTTTCGCACTCCTCCCAAGGGAACCCCACAAGGATCAGTTATATCACCCCTCCTCTTCAACATGCTCTCCTAAGCTCCCACCCCTCCTTCAAACCATTCCTGATCTCCACCATGCCCTATACGCTGATGACGTAACTCTTTGGACGACCACCGAATCTCCTGGCACACAACAAGATACCCTACAACAAGCCATGGACACCATTCTCAGCTTATCTCCGCCCGTCAAGGCCTCACGTTTTGCCCCCCAGCAAGTCAGCCCTTCTCATGCCTCCGCTCCCGAACTCGTAGGCGATGTCCAGTTCCCACACCCGATCCTGCTCCAACAATTGGTTCCACACCCATTCCTAAAGTACACACCGCACACCCTTCGTATACTCGGAGTCCAATTCCCATCAAGAGGCTCTGGCAGCTGCAGCTCTTCTCCACCTTCAAGCAACTGTCACCCAACTTACCCATCTCATCAAACGCATCACAAAACCAAAGTCAGGGCCCTCAAAGAAAGACGATACAATACGACTAGTTCAATCAGTTTTATTTAGTACGCATCACATATTTCCACCCGCATACATCGCCCTCAACCCAAAGAACGGGTGAAAGTCGATATACTAATTCGAAAAGCTTTTCAAAATTAGACTTGACCTCCCCGCTTAGACCTCTACCTGTCGTTTCTTCCAACTCGGAAATCCACAACACCCTCGAAAAACTCCTGGAAGCTCAACGCAACAGCCAACTCACCAGACTCCTCCTTACCACTACCGGCCGACACGTCCTCCAGGTTCTCACGATACCCGACCCCACCTGCTTCACAAGGCCTTCAAGCGCATTCCATCTTCAATCCGGTCCAACATTACTGTATGCAAAATTCCTACCAATATGCACCCAGAATTCAACCAAGGTAGAAAGCTCTCCCAGGGTTAAGCAATCTTCGATCACAATTCCACTTTCACCCCGATACTCGCTGCACCGACGACCGGCCTCTGCCCCACACGCCTGGCTCATGCCGTGGCGGTTGTAAACTCAGAAGGCACACTTCTCACCTCCCTTCACAAACTCTCTCGACATCAACCACCACTGCTCAAGAAATTGCCGTAGCCATCGTCGCTACAATTGCTCCGAATATTTTACAATAATAAGTATTTCCCATCAAGCCTGCCGTAACATTCAACGTGGACGCATCTCACTTCCCTCATTACGCATACTGGCATCAATCAATTGCAGAACGTTAGATGGGCAGATGAGATCAAGAAGTTTGCGGGGGTAAATTGGTCACAGTTGGCACATGACCGAGGTAATTGAAGAATAATGGGAGAGGCCTTTGCCCTGCAGTGGGCATAGATAGGCTGCTGGTGGTAGTGGTGGTGGCATCAAGTAATCCTCTCCCCGAGCTGTACATCGTCTGGACCCCTGGCCACTCGTCCTTTGAGGGAAATGAGGTGGCTCACGCCGCTGCCCGCGCCCTTCCACACCGGGCATTTTCCCTCAGGAACACAACGTACGGTCCAGCCACCTCCAACTACCCGCGGTTCCATCACGCTACCACGACATCCTGCACCATTATCGCCCCCTTTGCCTCACTTTGCCTCAACCTCACCCTCAACTAACCAAGGATGAAGCAGTCATCTGGCGTCGATTACAAACAAACACATATTACAGCGCACCATAACCCCCGCTATCTCCCCTACCGAATACAGCCCTCACCTGCCAATTCTGCCTCTCTTTTAATAGTACCTACCACATGATGTGGGCCTGTCAAAACACCCCATCCCTTACCGCAATCCCAGACCTTCCCCAGCGCAGTTGGAGGGCCTGCTTGCCAGCTCCCGTCCCGCTGACCAGATCGATGGGCCTAGGCTGCAGCCAGGGCTGCAGCCAAGGCCCAAGGGTACCTGGACTGAGGTGAACCCACCCCACCGAGTGACGGCTCAACCGCCACCGTCTGCTCTGTAAATGTTTCTTCTCTCTCTCTCTCTCTGTCTCGCACGAAGATATAAACCAGACCACGCAAAATTGAAAGGTACTCTTTGCGGAGGGTCAAATAAATGCGTGGTAATGGTGGAAATTGGTAAGTCCACATTTTCAAATTTAGTTACTGTAGCCCAGAGTTTAATCTGACTTGCACGGAAAGAAGTTGCGTTGCGTGTGTTTTATCGCTCGTTATTTCGTGTTCTTTTTCATTTATACATGACTGTGCATGTCTTATATTATTTGTAGTCATGCAGCCTGTTGTAGACATCGTCGGGGCTGATCTCCTGAGAAAAGAGATAAGTCTCTAGTAGGTGCGTTTCCATGGACAATTTATTTCACTCCATTCATGTCTAAAATAAACTATACGTCTCACTGTAGTTGTAAAAACTAGTCAAGAGTTGCTGTTAAATACACACTGGCTAGTTTTTTGCTTCTAAGCGTTTACTGGATTTCTGAAGTTGCTTACCTGCCTAATCTGTGCACTGATGAAAAGTTGAGTATTTCAAATACTAGCAAAAATAACTGCTTTGTTTCTCTTTTATGTAAAACAATGTAACATTTACCTGGGTACACCATTAAAGAGAAAAACTGCCAAACTGGCGCTTCATTCTGCGCGGAAAGGCAGCAGCCACGAACTGTTAGTGCTTATCGCAGAGTAATACATTTTTTAGTAACCTGCGTCTTATCAGTGTTGTCTAAAAACGGTTTACACCGTTGCTGCCGCAGTGCATTCCGCAGCTTATTTTGCACAACTTGAATAGAGGGGAAACTGGCATTGCAGCGTGATGTCAGCGCGACAACAGGGGAAGAGTATAGATATGCATTTGGATGAGGGTTAGGTATGCTCCTAACGCCTTAACGACTGTGAAAACACACAGTGCGTAAGAAGAGCCACAGAAATTCTTTAATTAAATAGAAAACGATAAACCCATTGCGTAATAATATACACGGGAAATAGCCCTGGTTAAGCGTTCCGCGCATGGGGAATATGGAAATACAAAATTCATGCGCAGTACCCCCCGGGAAACTTCCTCTTTATAGGAATTTAGATAATACAACATTCTTACCTTTGTTAACCCACCGCCAAAATAAAACAGAAATGTGCAGAAACGCCGAAGTATGCTGCGTATAAAACTATCCGTTCACGGAGACGCACAAGGCATATTATGCCGGATTCTCGCTATATTTCTGACAGAAACGCGATAACTGTGTGGGACGCAGTTCTATACTGACAAATATTTGGTTCTTTGGTTGTAAAGACATTATTTTACACAGTTAAAACTTGTTGCGGAATGCTTCGGAATAATTCCGTATTCCCGTAATTTGATATATAGGGAACATTTTCTCCGGCATAACACACGCAATTGTAACTAATGCAGATAATCGTTCGCCAAAATCGACGATTCACGCGGCTTGTCAGAATAAAAATGTTATACAGAGCTTTGATGTTTACATCCCAAATAAAACGCTAAATGAGGTATAGTATGTTTTCCGTATCTTAGGGACATGCTCTGTATATACGAAAGTCAATAAAACTCATGATTTGGCGTTTCTGGCCGTCGCCAGAAAGGAAACTGCCGTCAATATTTTCAACGTCGTACAGTAATTTTTTCTGAGGTGTAGCGGCAGAATACAAACATTTTTAACGCAAACCTCTGCTACTTTTGTCCAGCCGTTTCGCGGAAGAGGCCGAAGTTACCCTTTTTGACCGAAGCACACCCCTGCCGACAAACCCCTCGAAGCGGATCGCCTGATTTTCCGGTCCCGCTTACGAGGCTGCGCACAAGGCCTCGTATTCAGTTGGCGTGCTCATATCAGCGGCGGCCGCCGCCGTGGTAGCGGCTGATCCGCGCTGCCTCCAGTTCTGCAACGCGCAGAGCTAACCCCGAGTTATACAAGTATACGCATTTGAAGCTGCTGCATAACTAAGCATAAACGACATGTACACCCGCCCAATTTTTATCAATATCGCGGAAGCGTCAACCATTGTGTTGATCAGCGCTGTATGACGGAGCAACACGGAACACTCGGAGAGGGTAGCCGCATGAAGCACTAAGCGCTGGCTGCGGCGGTCGTCGTTTTGCTAGGCTGTTCAAAGAGCAGAATGCTGAACCCGATTTTTGCCTTCGCATATCACACCGCTTGGGCGGGGCAGCCGCTAGCGGTGCAACGAGGGCAAGTGAAAGTGGCCTATAGCAGCAGCCTAAGCATTCCACTTCCAAATTTCTAAATCTGCATTTTTGGTGATTTACAAAGTATTAACACAACAGGCCTTCCCGAATTGAAACACGGGTGGTATAGAAAGCAGTGTGATAAGCGAACGAAGCCATTCAGGGATGCGCTTACCTGTCACCACCCAACTCCATCCAACCTAGCCTTCACTCTCATCTGACATAGCACGCGAATTGCGAGCCATGCGCCTCGAAATAGCCGCGCTACGAGCTGAGAATGCCATCCCCAAAAAGATCACGCCGTTACAAAACTAAGCAGTGAGAGGAGCCCCCCGCCTATGCGGTGAGCACCAACACACCCAATGGGAGGGTCATCTATCCAGCAGGTCTCCCACGGAGGCCTGCAGAGTATAAAAAGGGCGGTAGCGGAGCAAAAGCTTGAAGAGACCCAAAAAGTAGAAAGCGATCCTGAGCTCCCAGGACGAAATGCATGCCCGACTTGAGAAAATTACTCAGGACCTGCTATGCAGTGACAGAGACATGGCCCCACAAAAATTCCCCAAAACGTCCTAATAATGGTATCACTAATGAAGGCCTCTAAGGGACTCGTGATCTGGCAGCATACGTTGGAGCTCTCAGATGCCCTAAGAGGCGATGCGCACTCAAAGTATCACAGGTGCCTACGAAACCGAATAGCCACCCTAGCCAAGGAATGGAATGTTATGCAAAAAAAACTAATCAGATCAGGATGTTAAGAGCTGCGCGATCTGTTTCAGGGCGCTGTCAGCATAACAAGGACTTGGTCCCTTCTAAGGCACCTACTGGATCCATCAGGTTCTAAAAAAGGCTGGCGAAACCGAAATACCCGACTTAACAGGCAGCTTGCGAGCAATACGTACCAGGCAATTCGAGACCACATCAGATAGATATGTACCAGTTGGGGATATGTACCACATATCTACCAAATGGGTGATATCCTCGTCCCCTCCTTAGAAGAGGGATATCACAGAGAGATAGATGTCAGGGGAGCACTGCCGGATGTGCGAATGTCTTCCGCCCCAGGCAAGACCGAGTCACGAATAAGATGCTCAGAAACCTCGACGATGGCTCGATATTCTTACCTCACCAACTTCTTTAAGAAGCATTGGACAGAAAGGACTTTTCCTCGAGAGTTCCGTATGTCGAATGTTACCCTATCCCCTAAGACGGGCAAGAGCTTTCGACAGAAAATCTCAGGCCGATATCGCTACGTCATATATAGAAAAAAATAATGGAGCGAATAATATGGCACTTGTAAACAGGCTAACAGAAGAACAAGAATTGTTGTCGCCCACATGTAAGGCTTCGTGGCACGGCTTGCGATAAACGTTGCCCACCAGAGGCTATGCTAGGGATTTGCCGAAGGAGCCGCTGACAAGCCAGCGAACCCCTTGCAAGATTCTGACTCTACAGAAATCGCCAAGGCTTTAGACGGCTATCCGCGTCCGCGGCTGCCTAAGAAGAGAAAACTGACGCGAGATGACAAGGTGAGTACGGGTCAGATTCGCGTTGCAGTTGAGGTGTTTGGTGTTAAAACTCGCATTAGGCAGAACCCCTAACACGAGACAACTTCCATCATAGGAGAAATGTTCCAAATGCGGAGCTCGCCGAACTGGCCGCTGTCACTTTTGGCGACGTCGCAACAGTGCTCACATTGATGTTTATGACGTGGTTCACGAAAACACGCTGACCATATCGATCATATGCTCCCCCTCGAGAACGGAAGAACTGAAACAATAGAAGTCGTGGCCAGTATAATTCCTTCCAAATAAATAATTTGCCCGGCATCCGTTTCAGATCGATCCGGCTGACGGAAATAGACCATCCTGAGGGAGTGAAACCTAGCCCTCAGTGGGGATTAGAATCTTGCTCAAGTCTAGCCGACGCAGGCGGGACACTACCTACAACCTGCAGCAAGTTAGAAGCAAAAAGCCCCGTTCCTCTTGCCGGGCTCGACATAAATACCCGTCGGGGACGGAAGCGGAAAGGGTAAAGAAAACAATAAACTACAAGGCATGCATTGCGGGCTAGCGGAGTTTGGGGACGTTTACGCAAGGGGACTATGCCACCCAAGGTGGTCAGAGCATACCGCGTCTTTTGTCCCCCCCCCCCCTCGGTACCGTTTAAAGGAGCCATGAGAGAACATACAACTTCGTTTAATTTGAAAGAACTAGGATTCAGTATCTCTTCAGCTCCATTACAGCCACAACAGATTTTTTTACGAAAAAAAGCAAGAAGTATATAAAAACTTTCAATTGCGCCACAGTGACGTGTTATGAGCAGAATGACGTTATACGGGCCGACATAAAACGTAATTTTCAGTTGCGTAACTGCACGTTAGCATTCAAGTGATGCGGTCAAATGGAACTAGGCCATTACAGACGTCCAGTCATGTCTCGTCGCAAAAGGTCAGTTAGCGGCCGCAATCGCACAACAGGGATCCGTGCGTCATAGAAAATTGCGGGAATTGGCTAGGGGGTCCGACTGCTTCACACGTTTTCTTTAATATCTCCGTTATTTTTTCGAAGATTGCGATGTATTGGTATCAGTGTTATCGGGACTAAGCATCTTTCTAATAAACCCAACTTGTATTTTGTCTCATGGCTCCTTTAAAGGGCGCATCCGCGGCCCCTGCATCCTGCAGCTAAATTGGTAGCACCCCTTTTGGAGGATAATGATTTCCCCAATCGGCGTCACAGGGAGTTCAGGCACTGCGGCGACGTATGAGCTCGGACCCCACACCGTCCACATCAAAGGGGTTTGTCCGCGCGTCGCTCTGCCTGTTCCCGGACACACCTTGAGTACAGGTGGCCTAATTGGCGCCTTCCGTTCGCCGAATGTGCGCCGGGGGGAGGAGAGCGCCGTGGCACGATGACCTCGCGCTCAAACGTTACAGTTCTTTCCGGTGGGAAACCAATGCTTCTCGTGTCGGTATACTACCCGCCAGCTAAGGGCTCCGTACCTGCCCTCTGTGACTGGATATGATTGGAATTTGAACGCACGTAATACACTATGCAGCAATCCAAATTCGTACACCTGGGTAAACTCATGGAGCAGGCACAACCGTTTAGCCCCCTCCATATTCGAAAAAAGCCAGGCTTTGTCACCCGCATTGGTCTTTACTCGGCTCAAAGCGATACTACCCCGGACTTGACCCTTACCACCGATGGCGCCATACGGACGTGGTGCACGCAATGGTCAGTACCAAACGGGGTAGTGACCATTTACCGATTCTTGTTTATCTTATAGGAATACGCTTCGTAGTGGCCGCCTGTGCAACATATACTGGGAAACCTTCAGACAATGTTTTCCCCTAGACCCAAGTACAACATTTGAAGATTTTGTCACATCTCTTATGGCGACCCGAACCATGGCAACAGAAACAGTTACCGGTACCGTAGAGATGGAACATCCTGATGCGCACATGTTCCACCTGCTCAAGAAGGCTGAACGTCTCACGCAACGCCATCGGGCGCATGGTAAGCGTCATTGTCACCTCATGCAGTTGAGGCATCACTATAACGTCATCCCTCAATACCAGCTCACTCTTCAACAGGAAAATTGGCACGATTTATGTCAAGAACTCGGACGCGAGCCAGGACTTTCTCGTCTCTGGAGCGTTTTCCGAAGCATGAATGGCCGCGCAAAAAGCGACTCCCAATCCCCAACGACATGTGTCCTAAACAATATTATTCTCAAGTGGAATGTACACTCATACGCATCTTCTTTCCCCACGGTGTGGATGATCCGGTACTTCTTCCTCGTCTCTTTTAATCGCCATTGCTCACCCTTTTCCGGAGATTGAGCTTTTTTCACCATGTGGGAAATGCAGACAGCTATCTTACAGGGCTGCCCAAAATCGGCGCATGGTACGGCCAAATTAAATGGCAAGATTTCCGGAATCTTTTTACCTAAGGTTTAGACGCACCCTTGAATAAACAATAGGAACTCGGGAATAGTCCCCGACTTACTTCGGTTGACTACCATTCACCCCACCCTAAGCCCGGCAAAGATCCCACCAATCCGCAAAATCTACGCCCCATAGCTTTGAATCGTGTTATATGTAAACCCAGCGAACGCTTGAGCCACAGGCCAGTACCTCACCTGGAGCCTTCCGGTTGGTTTCAACCCACCCTCACGGGGTTGCGGCGTAATCTCAGCACCCTCGACTACCTGCGGCTTCTTCGCCACGTTACTAATAGGACAGTCAGAACGGCTGTGACTGATTACGTGTTTGCGCTGGACATGCCCAAGGCATTTGACAATGTTAATCAAGCAGAATATTGCAGGAAATGTCGATTGCTTTCCCAATTCAAAAAGCCCAAAACTGGGTAAGGAGTTTCCTCCAGCGCCGACCCATCCGTCACAACCCATCGAAATACCAATCGTACTTCGCCCCCCAACCCCCATCTCGACCCAGGCATTCCGCAAGGCTCCATCTTCAGACCGCTCCTGTTCAATTTGGAAATTTACCGTGCAGCACGGACGCTTGAACAAGAGAGCGCCCGCAGACTTGCCTGTATTTTGATGATATTGTGGGATGGAATGAGGCCAAGGATTACCACTTCTAAGGAACATATGCAGACGGAGCCACTGGCTGCTGTATTAAGCCTCGAATGCTCCTCTCTAAGTTGCAATTGCAATTTCCCCGCATAAAACCGAACTTATTAGTGTTGACGGCAGAAACCGCATTAACCAGCACCAAGCTATTTCGCTACACAATGCAGATACATAGCTCAACTCGCGTAACGGCGCCATTCGCCTCCTTGGCCTGGCTGTTGGAGGTTCTAACAGCCTCCGCCAATGAATTGCACGTTGAAGACGACCTGGCGTAACACGCTGCACTCCGTCACCTGTCTCCCTAGGAAGTATGGGCCAGCCTGCCAGAAATTGAGTACTATTCTCAGCCGCGCGATTGCACATGGACGCTTGGCCTATGGCTTCCCTGTGTACGACTTGCGGCCATCTCACCTGAGCCCCTCCACACAATGATAGACTCCAACTTCGCACAATCAGTGGCCTCCCCAAAATTCACTTCCGTCGATACCCTTCTGCAAGCTGTACCACTTATCCTTTTGAAGCCTTCCTTGAAGAGACCAATTCTGTTTAAAACATTATTTGGAGAATCCCCTCAAGGCAAGAGGGTGTGCTCATGAAATAACATGAACAGTGAGTTTGACTCTGCAAAATTTTAACGACCATGGCCCCTTGGGGGTGCCCTTCGATTAGTACACCCCGCTGCCGTCCGATGTCTCGACATCGAACAGCGACACGCCAACAATACGTCCGAACGTTAGTGGATGACAGAGCAGATGACGAAGTAGACACCTTGACAGATGCCGCTTCCAATCGAGCTGATACGGCCGTAGCATGGACATCCGCAGACCTGCTGTTTTTGAATGGATCGCGACATATCGCCAACACCTATGGGCTAGATGAAGAGGTAGAATGTTTCGGCAACTAGGGGCTATCCAACAACATCCACGATCATGCCTACGCCATCATGCACAGAAATGTTCGCGTACTAAGCGATTCTCACGCAGTCATTTCAGAATTGTATCGTGCATTGTCACCGATTCACATGGCCACGAACATCCTCTACAGGATCTGAGATCTCAAAACAGAAAGTTTCACTCTCCGCATTGTCTGTACACCTGGGCATACCATCGGAGCACAAAGTAACCGCTCGGCACACGGTGCTGCCACGCAAAGGCTCCGCACACCTCCCATAGGTACCAGCACCATACCGTCCCTTCCCCTTCGTCCAGACTGTCAGGCTAAACTACGAAAGTTGAAGATTCAAAGTAGTCAATGCCTGAGGGATGCCACTCCTGTCGGCCTTCGTAGTCCCTGAAAGCCTTGACACACCCTCGAGAAATCATGGCTTACAAAATCTATGCCAACTCGGCCTTTACCCCCAATATCCGGCAATAATGGACCGCACCAGCTAGTTCCCACCCGCAACGTTACCGCTACTGCAACACCCGCTGCACGCCGAACTTGTCCTATTTAGTGTTGAAATGCTCTTATTTCACTGATTGTCGTGTGCGACTCCTAAGCGATGACCCCCACCCACGTCAGACGCAGCACACCTGCAGCGACTAGGATGCCTTCATTTCTTGAATAGATCACCGAATACGCCTTAGCCAACAGTCTGCACAAACTGGTGTAATCATGATCTGAACCGACTTCCCTCATGCTTGCTGCAGCTGCTCTACGAGAAGCCATGTGAAACCTGCCAGTGCTGAGTGAACTTGAACATGAACAATGACCCTTTTCTTATACTTGTGAATGTCTGAGGTGTTTTACCTTCCCTTGCACCCTGAATTTTCCCCCACACTACACCGCTCGCTTGTGCCCCCTTTCTATTCATAAAGTTTTCACTACTACTCCTTCACCAATCCTAGAATACCTTTGCCTAGAAAACTCTCCTAAAAAATTAAAACCATGCTTCGTTCAGCAATCCAGGGAACCCAAGTACTTACCATGTGGTGTTTAGGAAAGAATTACTGCTAAACTGCCGAATGCTAATGGTGGCATTCTAAGTTCTGCTACGTTTTACAGCTGGTATGGATGCAGATGCTGCAGTGTCAAGTACCGTACACGTATACTACAGCGATGAAATTTCTGGCACAGGTGCCGCGAGTAATACCCTACGTAATTTCAAAGAACTGTAATAGCGTAATGCATAAGCGGACTGTGTCTGGTGTTGCGCCTGAGTCATCAAAGTATTGTTGGGGTCTCTTTCAAACGGCTTCTTCCCTATTCGGTTCGTGTTTCGGACAATCCTCCTTCACAGCACTTAGTATACACTATTAGCGGGAACATCCTTTGCCACTCACCTAATTGCTAGCTGTGAAGTTACAATGATAAGATTTGCACTGTTATACTACGCAGATGCGTCGAACACACAAATTTCTGCAGAATGTCAGAACGCAATTGCAAGGTTTACGATTAATGAAATAACGTAATCAATTGGTGGTAATTTAGGGGGGGGGTTAGATTTTCAAATTTCTTGTAACGTTTATCAAGCGTATAGAGTTTATTGTGTGTATGCACCAACTGGCCCACCACTCGCCGCTAGCATGAACTTTTGTTGAGTTGCTAAATTTCTCCCTCAACTTCTTCTATGACGTTCGGGTGAAATGGGGGATTCACCCTTCCGCTGGGCCCACCCTTTGTCACGACAGGAGGCGGGGGCCGCAATATAGCGCCCGCGCGATATGGAGCGGCGCATGTTCTTAGTAGCGATCCCCTTAGTGTGCCTAGATGTCCACTAATGCGCACTTCACCCACCTGTCGGTGTGACCGTGCATCTCAGCGTTCGTATAATGTCGCGGAAGTCTTGCCGATTTCTGGATGTCATTTGCGATCCGGAAAATGGAGAGAGAGAGAGAGAGAGAGAGAGAGAGAGAGAGAGAGAGAGAGGAGAAGAGGAGAGAGAGAGAGAGAGAGAGAGAGAGAAACGCTTATTGGTGAAAAATGGAGGTGCCGCGATTTTCCTATAGGGGGTGCCCTCCTTCCAGGGCCCCAACTGTTCTGCTCCTCTCCGGGCTTGAAGAATAAAATGCTCCTCAATCCCAAAGTCGGAGCTGGCCAGAGGTGCCTTCCATAGCACGACCCTGTTTGTGGTGTTTCCTGAAGGCCAGATGATAGGGCAGACCTATGTTGCTTCTCGCTGCAGACGCAACGCAGGGCACCATTCTTCACAATCAGGATGGCGACTCCGCAGACGCAGTGTGTCCCCGCCGTAATCAACGACACGTGTCCTGGCTCGCTTCGGATCCAGCAGATGCATGTCAAGTGATTACAGGGATCACCTGGCGGCACGAGGGGCACTCGTCATGTGATCACAGTCTACAAGAGTGCATGAGTGGGCACAGGATTACTGGGCTCCGCTACTGACGTGCAGGCAACCCGTTTAAGGACGATGTTTCCTCAGGTTGGTTTGTTTTACGGTTGTAAACGAAGAGCAAGATTCTGCAAATCGGTGCCGGGGCCCATTGTGTGTCTTTGGAGCGTTATTGTTTTTCAAAATACCCACTTGATAATAAAAACTGGCACAGACTAAGAACTCGGATATGGTGTTGCTACTGGCTGACAAAGCCAACGCTACTGTACTCCTTGACAGTGCCGAGTACCAGTCCAAAATGATGGCTCTACTTTCAGACAGCAGCATGTACCAACGACTCGAGAAGGACCCTACACCAAAGCTGCAACGGGACTTCCAAAAGCTCCTCTCTTACGTATTTCGTTGGGTGCTACCGCCCCCACTACATGCCTCTCTACTACCATCCGCTGTGTCATAACGGTTCTGCGCCGGCCCTTTACGGATTACCCAAGATTCATAAGCCAGAAGTACCAATACGCCCCGTCATGGATTACACTCGCTCCCCCCTCTGCAGCTGTCCGGTACCTGCATCGCGTGCTGCGAGCACTTGTAGGGAACAGCGCAACGCACGTCCTTCACTCTGTAGACTTCATAGACAAGGTACGGGACATCGCCCTGGAAGATGGCGACATGGTGGGGTCTTTTGACGTCCAGTCTCTGTTCACGAGTATACCAACGGACTGGGCAGTTGACGCTTGCGTCGCAGCCCTCGAAATAGAGACAACTCTGCCAGAGCGCACGCCTATTGAAGTCCAGGAGTTGCGGCGGCTCCTGAGTTTCTGCCCGGAGAATACGTACTTCACTTTTGAGCGCACGTTCTACAAGCAGGTACACGGGACAAGCGATGGCGCAGCCGCGTCAGTCACAGCAGTAAATCTTGCGATGGACGCGCTTGAGCAACGTGCACTGAATTCGTTCCGTCCTGCGCCCAAAACCTTTTAAGTGCGAATGCACTTTATAAGCGACCCCAAACCATCCACCGCCGGCGGCGGCGGCGGGCGGCGGCGTCCGCAGTGCTCCTCTATATTTAAAAAAGAAACAGCATCCGGCGCCAGGTTTCGATCCGAGGACTTTGCGGCCGCAGCGCGACGCTCTACCGACCCAAGCCACGGACGCGACGCTGATATCAGTGTTAGTGACGCGCCTTATATCTTTAACGCATTCAAACTACGTCGTCAGCGGCGTGCGTTGGCGACTCAGCGGCTTGATAACTGCGTGGTGTACACGTGATACTACAAACCCGATGGAAGAGATGGAAGAGAAGGCGGCGAGGCGGTGGGCTGCGGGGGCCGAGCGCAAGCGCCGCAAGCGGGCCGACAACCGTGCATTCGCACTTCACATTCTCCCCCTCGGGGAAATGCGGGGGAATTTTCTACGTTACGTATACCTTTGCTTCAGCGTGATCAAAGAGGAGGCACTGACTGCATTCACAGCGCACCTGAACAGCACGGATGACGATATAAGGTTTCCCGTAAAGGAGGAGCAGCACGGCGAGCTTCCGTTTCTGGACGTCCTGGTAAAGCGCGAAGAAAAATCTCTGACGTTCAGCGTGTACAGAAAGAGCACCCACACGGGTCGCTACCTGCATTTTAGGTCTGTGAACCCTAGCTCCCACAAACGGTTTGTAATCCCCTCGCTTGTAAGCCGTGCGAAGAGAGTTTGCAAGAAACCGGAAGATGTTGCCGCCGACATACAGCACGTGCATCGGGACCTCTCTGCCAGTGGCTACCCTGAGTCATTTTTGCGCTCCGTTGAACGTCAGCTAGAACGTCCTGCGCTGTCCGGCAACCTGCGTCCCAATCGTCGTGCTCCGATACCCGATGTTCCTGGAATTAGCGAGCACTTGGCGCGTATTCTGCGCGCCTACAGTGTACAGGTAGCGCATGTCCCAACTCAAACGTTACGGCACTTCCTGGTGAACCTGAAGGACAAGCTCACAGAGGAAATGTTCCCAGGCGTTTTTTACAGCATACCCTGCGCAGATTGCGACCGAAGCTATGTCGGCGAGGCAGGAGATTTTCAGCAAAGGCTCAAGCAGCACATGTACGACGTAAGAAAGAAGAACGTGTCTCCTAACGCTCTCGCTGAGCACGCAGGAGCAACTAACCATGAAATAGATTGGGCCAATGCAAAAATAAACGGAATCGAGAAGAATTGCACATCGCGGCTTTGTCTTGAATCCCTGACAATGCAGACCACGGAGCACACGCTTATTCGCAATAACGGCAACTTCCCACACGTGTACCCACGTTGCCTACGTCACATCTTGAAGAAAACAGAACAGGATGACTTTCGCCCCCACTTTTCATTGTGAAAAAGGCACCCGTACGGGAGCCGAAACGTCTTTCTTTGGATCTTAAACATTCTTGGTCGGTGCCAGTTTTTATTGTCATGTGTTTTCCTGACCAGACGGGTTTCCGTCCAACCCTCGATTTCAAAATACCCACTTCATGGGCATATATAGCACTGGCTGTTTTAGAGCGAAGATACTGCTAGCAGGTGATGTAGAAGAAAACACGGGACCTCTGTCCAGAAAAGAGTAACAGGAACTAAAGAATACAATCCGCCACTTACCATAAATACCGGAGGGACAACGAAACATTTTAGCCTAACTCAAGGCTGTAAAAATGGGACAGGATCAGATAAACCAAACAATTAGTAGCATCAAGACAAAAATTGAGGAACTGAAAGAAGTACCACCAACAACCAATCATGTAACCGCGGATCTTCCCGCTCAAAACAACCAATTTGCAGACGCCAGGCGAAATGTTATTATAAAACAGGATAACATAGAAAATCGCTCGCGTAGAAATAACCTCCTGTTCTTTGGGATACCTCATATCGGAAAAGAAACTTGCGATGATTCTAAAGCAAAATTTATTCAGTTATGTGATGAAAAACTCAGCGCACTGTAAATCCTTCTTCACTAGAAAGATAACATAGAATAGGTAATGAAATGGCCGAGAAACAATGCCCATCATTAGGATAAATTGGCCTTTTTTAAAGCCAAATAAAGGATCCTATCTGTTGCGCTAAAAGGTCAGGGCACTAATAGGTCAATTAGTGAAGACTACTCGAAGAATGTTCGCCAAGAAAGTGCAAAACGTTTGGCATATGTTCGAGAAAGCAACATAAAATACACGCTTAGAGAGAACAAGCTGACGATTGATGCAAAAACCTACGCATATGATGCTACATCTGATGTTGCTAGCGAAGTCACCTGATAGCAGTTAACCAGTAGCGAAACCAAATCCAGTAACCGTACTTTTCATCAATTGACCGTCATAAACGTAAACATCGGAAGCCTTAAAAACAAAATCGTCGAGTTTTATACATTGATCTGCATTGTTCAACGATACTTAATACTTGCAACCGAGTCTTCGTTATATGCAGAGGTTTCAGACACTGAGGTTTTCCAAGTTGTTATATCTGCTATAGGAAAGACCGAAACACGCGTGGGGGCGCCGTATTTATTTTAGTTCGTGATACCTTCCAGAGCATGCCCCTTCATTGTGCTGACAATGCATCCGAATCTATTTGATGCACCATAATATGTTCCAAAAGCAGGAGCTTGGTTGTGGGTGCTTTTTAACCGACCACCAGGATCAAATATTATTGAGCCGTTGCTGAGATTGTCACGATCACTGACTGCTGAAACAGCAGAGACGATTCGGCTGGGCGGTGATTTTAACCTACCCAAAGTCACTTGGCGAGAGCACCGTCCGGTTGAAAATCACCGTTTTGGGATCAATGGTGTTCTTTCTGAAATAGTTAAAACGTTCCACCTTTTTGAAGTTGTAGATTTTTCTACACGGTCCGGCTGCTCAGGCGGTAGTATACTTGCTTTATTATTCAGCAACCGCAAGGACTTAGTGAAGTCGGTTATAGCAACACCTGGGATTAGCAACCACGATGTGGTGGCAGGTGCGGTAGCATGTCAGAGCAAAGTAAGAAGCAAAGCGCGACAAAGAAAGGTGTTCTCCTACGATAAATATAACTATGATGCCGTTAACAACCAGTTAAGCTCGTTTCTGCCACATTTCTTAGTCCGCAGCCACGATTTAAACGTGGAACAGTTATGGACGTTGTTCAAAGAGAAAGTTTTAATGTTTGTAATCCAATTTATCGACTCAAAAACGGTTAAACCAATGACGGGAGTAGAAAACCGTCCGTTAGACGAAAACTATCTACATCGATAAAAAGGAGAGATCGGTATTATAAAAACTTCCGCAGAAAAAAATAGCCATCGCTGCTGGCAAACGTAAAGGTTCTAGGAGCCCAACATTTGCAAGAAATGAAACAGGCAAAACACAACTACTCAATGTCTCTCGCTGACAAAATCAGAACATACCCAAAAGAAGTATGGCACTATATAAAAACAATAAAAGACTCCGTTAACGTTCCACTTCTTTCCGCAACGGTGTAATAATAAAGACGATAAGGGAAGAGCTGAATGCTTTTATTCTCACTTTCATTCGGGCTTTTCGAAACAAAGCCCACTCATGATTTCCACTCCCTTTCCGCAATTTATAAACATGAATGGTATTCAGATAATTATAAAAACTTCCAATCGCCGCAACTGTCACCAGGAACAAAACAAGCAACGTCGCCTCAAACGGAAAATCCACCGCAGCTGAGTACGGCAAGTGCACGGATTTGGTCTTCGAACCTTGGGCCGCCGTCGAGCCTGACTTGGGACTTCAAAGGACGGATCCACCACTGCGGCCCTGGGGCGTGGAACCGGCACGACTATGCACGTGCCGCTAACGCATATTCTGCTTCTCGTGCAGGTTGGTTCTGTCACTTTGCCGTCCCGAAATGTTGCCATCTTTATTTTGCCGGTTCCAACCCAAGTACTTTTCAATTGTGCGGTTAAGCATTCACTATGTAGAACACGTTCGAGGCGCCAATTTCTTCTTTTGCGAAGAGCTGCGTTTTATTTCTTTCTGTTGCTATGTTGCGGTGATGTGGAGGTAAACCCAGGACCTACGGAAAAGCTTACACTGAAGTCAGTTGCTGACGAACAAAAAGAAATCAGAGATCAGTAGATCTTATGGAGACAAACCAGAAAACCCAAGCTCAATCATTAGAAAATTTGACGAAACGGATTTCTGACTTGGAAGAAAAGTTCCCTGAATTAGCAAAAATTGGCCCCATGGTAACTGAGTGCAGAAAATGGTTTGAGGAAAATCCAAACGTCATAGAGACGTTACGGGCAAAGGTGGACGACCTGGAAAACCGGGGTAGGCTCGACACCGCCGCAAGCACAATGTACAAGTTTCTGCTCTGTTTCCAGGTAATCGTGTCGTGGCTACCTGCCGCCGCCCCTCTCGCCTTGGATACACTGCCCGTGACCAGACCTCTCCCTGCGTCCTCAAAACCGCCCTGGATCCCCTGCGCGCCGCCAAGCTGTCACAGCATCTCCGGAAATCCGTTATTGGCCGAACCAGGCGCCTTCGCCTGGCAACAATCCCCAACATCGACGTCATCAATCACGGGACCCCAGCAAATCGCATTTAACCCGCCCGACAACACCGGCTGCTTGGGGCTCGACACCGCCGCAAGCACAATGTACAAGTTTCTGCTCTGCTTCCAGGTTAGTTATCTCGACTGTGCCAAAGAATATCGTAGCAGTAACCGTTTCCTTTTCGCGGTGTCTGGCCCCAGTGCTCTGCATTGTATTGCTGTTGTGCGATTGATCTCCGATGCCAGCGCTTGTCTTGTACTGTCAAACCTGCTCTTATTGCTATCTGGTGATGTAGAACTCAACCCAGGCCCACCCAAACCTACCCCTGACCCTATGCTGACCGCTATTAAAAAGCTAGAAGCTGGGCAAGCCACCCTACGTACCGAAATAGAAAAGCTCAAGCTAACCCATGAAACACATTCCAACCAGTTGTCCACTCTAACCAATCGACTGCTAGCGCTCGAATCCCAACTAAGCAACCGTAACACGAATGCCGAAATGGCCACTGACAACCAGTTAATCCAGGAAATAGCAAAGTTAAAAACCGAAAGCACCGAGTTAAGCAACCGCCTCCGAAGAAATAACCTGCTTTTCCTGGGTCAGACGACACAGATAAAGAGTCATGGGAGGAATCGAAAGAAAAAGTTGTGGCTTTCTGCCAAACAAACCTAAACTTCCAACTTAACGCATGTAACATTGAAAGGGCTCATCGTATCGGAACCCCCTCTCCCAAGAAAAAACGACCTATTATCGTCAAGTTTGCTAATTTCAAAACAAAAGAGAGCATACTATCATCTGGGCCAAAACTAAAAAATACTGACTACGCGATTAGGGAAGACTTCGCATCGGCCACACGCCTAGCCCGGTCCAAACTACTAAAATTCATAAAACCTAAAAATTGCGCGTTTAAACTAAGATTAGACAAGCTGCTCGCGGGCAATAAATGCTACATGTACAACCCTGCCACTGATAGCATTAGTGAATGCACAAAGTTTTCGATTAGCTCTGCGGGTCATGACGAACCACCTCTTGGAACTAACAATGGCGTCAAATGACGTAAACCAGATTGTTCCACTAGCTTCCCATCTCAACGGCGACTGTTATCATTCCTGCAGCTTAACGTCATATTCACCAACATCCGAAGCGTAATCCCGAAACGCATCGAACTTAACAGTTTAAGTGATGACACTGAAGCCGATCTCGTGGTACTAACCGAAACTTGGCTGCACACCAACATCAGTGACAACGAGGTCTTCCCTTCTAACCAAAACTTTAATCTGTTTCGCCGGGATCGTGTCGGTCGCAGAGGAGGTGGAGTCCTCATCGCTGTCAAAAACACACTGTCATCATCGCTCGTATTACAGGACGATAACCTGGAATTATTGTGCATCCTCATACAAAGCCCCGCGGTCAAAGCGATTTTCAGCGTCTGCTACCGGCCACCTGACAGCCACCCATCCTTTGTGATTCACTCACACGTGCCCTAACTGACATAAAAACAAAACATCCTGGCACTCCCGTTTTCTTATTTAGCGATTTCAACTTCCCTGAGATAAGCTGGACTCTGCTTTCGACACCGAACAGAACCACTACTAATGAAGCCAACCAATTTATTAATCTTGCTTTAAACTTTAACCTTCACCAAGTTATATCATGCCCAACACGGGGCAACAACACACTCGATCTAATACTAACCACCTGCCTTGATGACATTAAAGTGTTAACGTTTGGCCCGGCATTAGTGACCACAGTCTGCTCGACATCACCATATCCCTTCCGTTTGCAAGAAGATCCCCTAGCACCAAACTGATTACGGACTACAAGCGTGGTAATTACGACGCCATTAACAATGAACTTATGCGATTTTATTCTTCCTTCTGTAAAACCTACGAAACACGCACTCCTAATGCTAACTGGGAATTGTACAAAAATGACTAATAAACTTAAAAAATAAATTTATTCCTTGCCTACTTGTGAAATCTGATTCCAATAACCCATGGTTTAATAACTGCCTAAAACGCCTTCGTAATAGAAAAAAACGCCTCTACCGAACAGCCAAAGCAAAAAATGAACCACTAGCGTGGGACCGTTACCAGTCATGTGCGACTCAATACGTAAAATAAATAGCAGATGCCAAAGATAATTCTTTTCAACTGACCTACTATCCATACTGAAAACTAATCCCAACAAGTTCTGGCGTTTACTGTCCCCCAAGTCGAAGACTAATCAACTTGAACTCACAAACACGGATGGTCAACTTATAGACAGTGACAAATGTGCTACATTCTCAACGACTACTTCACATCTGTGTTCACTCCCGTTAACAACGCATCCATCACAGCTCAAACATACACACCATCCAGTGCACAGCCCGACATTCAATTTAGTCCTAAAGGTATAGCCGAATTAATTAGTGCACTGAAGCTAACATCATCTGCCGGTTGCGACGAGATTAACAGTAAGTTACTAAAAATACTATCCTCGTCGCAAGTGAAATCCTATGTCTAATATTTGATCAATCCGTACGCAGAGGCCAGGTCCCAGACGACTGGAAAAAAGCAAAAATAACCCCCGTCTTTAAATCAGGCAATCGCTCTTCACCAGCTAATTACCGCCCTATTTCTCTTACGTGCATATCGTCCAAGCTTCTCGAACACATAATAGCATCTCATGTCATGAGTCATCTGGAAAGCATGAATTTCTTTTTCCCATACCAACATGGATTTCGGAAATTTTACTCGTGCGAAACACAGCTCGCTGAGTTTGTGCACGACATTCTAGTTAACATGGATAACAACCTTCAAACGGACGCCATTTTCTTAGACTTTGCAAAGGCATTTGATCGCGTCCCACATAACCACCTACTCTCAAAATTAACTTGCCTTGGTTTACCTACCAACATAATAAATAGGATTCAGGACTTCCTTACAGGCCGCATGCAATTTACGTTCGCCAATAACAACCAATCACCACTTACAGCTGTTACATCGGGGGTACCACAGGGCGCCAGTCTGTCCCCACTTTTATTTCTAATATATATAAATGATCTGCCAACTAACATAAAAAGTAAACTAAGACTTTTTGCCGACGATTGTGTCCTCTACTCTGCAATTAAAAGCCCCGACGATAATACCACCCTGCAAGATGACCTTAACACTATCGCATTATGGTGCAATAATTGGCTCATGCCCCTTAACTTATCGAAATGCAAACTAATCTCATTCTCTCGTAAACGCTCCATCACCCACCACAGTTACAATATTAATGCTGTTCCCATATGCTCTGTAACATCGTATAAATACTTAGGCGTTCACATGTCACCATCATTATCATGGGAATTACACATCGACACAATCTGTTCCGAAGCATCAAGGACTCTTGGTTACCTCCGACGAAATCTAAAATCCGCGGCCATAGAAATAAAAAAACTTGCTTATCTAACATTCGTAAGACCAAAACTTGAATACGCGTCATCGATCTGGCATCCATCCCAAGTATATCTGACCACTAACCTAGAATCCATACAAAATCGCGCAGCTCGCTTTATCACCTCCCAATACTCCTCCGGTAGCAGCGTCACATCTTTAAAGCAGTCCATTTCTCTTCCGTCACTTGTATCGCGCCGTCATATCGCACGTTTATGCCTCCTTCATGGGGCCTACTATCATCCAAAATCCAGGCATGAATTGTTAAAACCAGCCCACCGCACGTCAGCGCGCCTAAATCACACCCAGCCAATAGCACACTTACCCGGTCGAACATCGGCATTCACAAGTTCATTCTTTCCCAATGCAATAACCCTTTGGAATTCGCTACCCGACAATATAGTATCATGCACTGACCGCGCATCTTTTCGAAAAAAATTGGACGACCATTATCACCACTCTGAACATCAATGCTGATCCATAAAATAGATCCTTACTAGTTGGAACCTGCACAGTTGCTCTTGCTTGTCGTTTCTTTTTCTGTGCTTTTATATCTTATAACTGAACATGTGTATTTGGTAATTTGGTATTAGTTTTCCCTGATCTGCTTTGTTTTGTTTTGTTGTTGTTGTTAGTTGTGCTGACTGATGCATGCCAGTCACTATTTTTTTTCCTTTCTTTCTTGTTGTCTTCCCTGTATGTATTTGCCCCTCCTTATGTAATGCCTTCGGGCCATTAAGGAACTAATAAATGAAATGAAAAAAAACTTTCTTTTTTTTTGGCATTGATGATACAGATGCCACGAAAAGCAGGGCAGCTTCTGAAAAAGTTGTACAGAAAGTATGTACAGAGAAATTACAAATTAACCCTCAAACTATCGCTAGGGCTCATAGAATCGGAAAATGCAACCCAGAACGTAAACGACCACAGATTGTTAACTTTGCGTCATTCAAGGAAAAAGAAGCTATCCTAACTTCTGCAAAAATGCTTAAGGACACTGGAATCAGCCTGTCAGAAGATTTCTCGGAACAAGTACGAAGGAAACGAAAAATATTTTGGGAATTTGCTAAAACTCACAAACAAGCCGAAACGCGTGTTAACCTTAGACTCAAGGTACTATTTCTTGACAAAGTAAAATGCGTAGTGGACGAAAAAACGAACCAGGTTATAAAGCCTAAATGACCCTGCATCAAACCTCTTACTACGCTTTCATTTTTGGTACTAAACTGCAGTAGCATCAAAAACAGAGTTGAAGAATTTGATAGCCTGGTGCGCACAGTAAAGCCGTCTGTTGTTATCGGCACTGATCTTGGTTGTATGAAGACATTGCAAACAATGAGGTATTCCCTGAAAATAACGAATGTTACAGAAATGATAGCAATGGTCACGAAGGCGGCGTGTTTATCATAGTCGACCGCAAGATTGCATCCTTAGAAAGTGATATCGTCGCTAGTCATTGTGAATCGGTATGATGCCGCTAAGATTGTGTAATGGGAAGTCCCTATCGGTATGCAGCTTTTACCGTCCACCAACATCCGGCTTAGAATACTTATCCCAATTTTTCTCTGCGGCCGAGTCGGTTCAGAGTGATTATGTCGTTTTAGGTGGCGACTTCAACCTACCCGAAAATGATTAGCATCGTCAGCCGGCTTTTCCAGGAATATTTGGTAGCCTTAACACATTAATAGTTAATTTTGTGAACTTGCTTTCACTAACACAAATGGTATTAGAGCCCACCAGAGGCAACCACATTCTAGATATCGTTTTAACCAACGCACCTGAACAGGTGCTATCAACTGTCATTATGCCTGGTATTAGTGATCACCAGGCTGTCCTTTGTGAATGAACCTAAAGAATACTAACTCGTACAATAAGAACTGCCGGAAAATTTTTAATTATTGAACAGCTAACATATTAGAAATCAATGCCGCGTGAAATAATTATTTTCCTACTTTCGAAACGTTGGCAGAATCACATTCTGTAAATCAGCTCTGGCACATCTTCAAAAATAAAATTGTAGACCTACGCGATAAATACGTGCCATCATGGTCACTAACTCCAAGACGCAGTAGATATAAACCTTGGTTCACAAAAGAATTGCACCGGCTCACACAACGAAAACAGAGTATTTATGAGATTTTTAGGCACAGTCCATGCGCAGAAAATGCAGATAAGCTTAAAAGAATATCTAACCACGTCAAATCAGCCATAGCAGAAGCCAAGTCCCGAAAAGCGCAATGTTTCAATCGCTATTTTAGTTCTGTATTTCGCTCGGCGTTATCGCCAACTGATCAACATAGCATATTGTCACGGGACGTGCCGGACAATCCCCGTGGCGCCATGGCCCACCACCAAGGATGGTGACGACGACGAAGAGCTGTGTGCGCCGCGCTGCCAGGCCGGCTCCGTTTTGGCATTATGTAAATAGTTCTTTAACCATTATGTAAATACATCGCTTCACCGTCGCCCATGGTTCGCCTCGTCATTGTCCTGCTGCCACGTAACATTTGGTGGAGCGTGCGGGTTCGTCATCCCCATCCTGGTCCCAGCATCGCATCACAATGGTATGGACGTTGTCGCCAGGGATATCGAAGCCGCGCCGGGCAGCCCCAGCCCAGCAGAGACCACCACACGACGATGTCCCCCGCCTCGTGTCTCCAGCCCGAAAGACCCAAGTGACGACAAGCCGAGATGAGCCGTGTCCATACAGCCGAAGATGGATTCCCCCGCCCTTCCGTCCGACGTGGCCTTAGGACCTATGGCGCTTTCGTCGCAGCTGAAACAATTGCTGTTGCTGGGCCAGGCATCAATCAGCACCATCATCGTCATTCGTGGCGGCAATGCTATTCGTCTGCATTTCCCATCGCACCCTCATCCGCATTCATTCGCCAACTGGCGTCGGCGTCGACCGGGATGGCCGTCTTCGACCGGCGGGGTGATGTCAAGGGACGTGGCGGACAATCCCCGTGGCGCCATGGCCCACCACCAAGGATGGTGACGACGACGAAGAGCTGTGTGCGCCGCGCTGCCAGGCCGGCCTCCGTTTTAGCATTATGTAAATAGTTCTTTAAACCATTATGTAAATACATCGCTTCACCGTCGCCCATGGTTCGCCTCGTCATTGTCCTGCTGCCACGTAACAATATGTACCCTTGTTGTTCAAAAAGCAATGGAAGATATACTTTTTGACACACACGCAATCAAAAAACTGCTGGAGAACTTAAATGTTTCAAAAGCAGCTGGCCGAGACCAATTACCAATGCACTGCTAAGGCCTTGCGCGTCTTCTGTTGCACCATATTTAAGAATATTGTTTGAAAAATCTTTCCAAGAGGGCGTCCTTCCACATGAATGGAAAATAGCGAGTGTTACTCCAATTCACAAGACCAGCCCACGTTCTGTTGTATCGAATTACCGCCCCATCTCTCTAATTAGTGTGTCCTGCAAGGTCCTAGAACATATTTTGTATAGCAACATAGTAAAACACATTGAAAATAACGCTTTGTTTAACCCATCGCAGCATGGATTCCGGAAGGGTTATCTTGCGTCACTCAACTAATACAGTTCACGCATGATATCGCACTAAGACTTGATGGTCGTGAATCTGTTGCCTTCATTTTCTTAGATTTTAGAAAAGCATTTGATGCAGTACCACATAAACTGTTATTGAAAAAAACTGTCCTATGGTATCACCCCTAAGACTTTGTCATGGCTTTCAGCGTACATTACCGGTAGACAACAATATGTAATCATCAATCGTGCAGCCTCTCACACCTCAGCTGTGTCGTCAGGGGTTCCCCAGGGATTGGTCTTGGGGCCTTTGTTGTTTCTGCTTTATATAAATGATATCAGTGATAACATTACATCACCCATGAAGCTCTTCGCTGACGATTGTGTGCTATACCGGAAAAATTTCTTGTGAAAGTGATACCCATGTAATTGCAAATTATGTGAACAAGATTATTATTGCTGCGAAAAATGGGGCATGTCATTAAACCTCGAAAAAACTGTCTTTATTTGGTTTACCAGAAAAGAAACTGTCCACTACCCAACTTATAAAATAAGAGATTGCTCATTAAAGTGTGCAAGGGAATTTAAATACTTAGTAGTTTACTTTACATCAACACTGTGCTGGCACAGACACATCGATTATATTACCCGTAAGGCTTCAAGGACAGTAGGTTTTCTGCGCCGCAACACAAGCACCTTCCCGCAAACTGCCAGAGAAATATTGTACAAAAGTAACATACGACCTACACTCGAATATGCTTGCACGGTATGGTACCCGCCAATCCTTCTTGATAAAGCTAAATTAGAAAAACTTCAAAGCCTCGCAACCAGGTATGTGTTAGGAAAATTGGCAAAAGAGAAAAGTGTTAGTAGAAATACCCGCTCGAACTTACTAAATTTGGAATCACTTGAGCATCGCAGAACTGTATTTCGCTTAAAATTATTTTATGAAGTTTATTTTTCACAGAATGGTATGCGCGCGAATCGTATATTTTCCCGCCTCATCACATATCTGCCCGCATAGACCATATTTTTAAAGTTCGTGAGGTAGATTGTAAATCTAGTGCGTTCTTTCACTCATTTTTTCCTAAAACCATGGGTCAGTGGAACACATTACCATCTTACGTGTTTGTACACCATTCTAGTAACACGTTCCTGTCCACAGTTACGTCACTCGAAGGCCTAAACTAACATTGTCATGTGTTTGCTACAGCGCAGGTTTTGCTGTTTCCTCAAATCACCTTTCCGCTGAATATTCTGTAATTGCTTCTTGTAATACATGAATTGCATTTTTGCAGCCTCGCCGAACGCACTGTTTTTTCAATTATCGTACCAATGCTGTCTTTTCACGTGGTGTGTCTGAGGGCTATCGAAAATGTTATATGCCCTTTCCATTGCTTTGTCGTTATTTGAACCTTCCATTCTCGCTTGTGTAAAGTACTTGTGAGTGCCTTTTTCTGAATTGTTGTTATAATGCAGTATTTTTTCGCGGCATGTTTTCAACTATTTCAAATGGATATATGCGTACTCTTATAACTTGCTTTCTTGCTTGCTGATAAGTACTTCTTGTGACTGCCTTTTTGTGCACCCCCCACCCCACTGTAATGCCGCAAGGCGCTGTGGGTACTAAATAAATAAATAATAAATAATATTTACGGCAGGGGTAAACGCATTGCTCGCTAATCGAACGCACACTCTGCGCATGGCCCCGACGGCATATCAAATCAAGTTCTTAAACGCTGAGCAGCCCATATCGCTCCTTTGCTGGTCGTACTGTTCACACTATCTCTAAACTACGCGACGTTGCAGCCAAGACTACGACCTGGAAGTTTGAGCTTCCTTCGATGGGAACTCAAGTAAAGAGGTATCCAACGAACAAAACGCTGGAACAGCTGAACAAGTTACTCGCCGAAATTTGAAAGAACCACGGGGAACAAAATATGCTCTACCTCCATTAGTTCTGCCAGAATGGCTCATTACCTTGTTTCTACTGATTATACAAAATCCACAAACCTGGCGGCCCCCTTCTCCCGATTGGTGACTTCCCTTCCTCACCGAGTCGAGCCCTTACAAACTACCTGCACCGCATTCTTGTTTCCTCACCGGCGAGACGCGTACTCATACCCGCAACTTCGGCCTTTTTGTGCAACTTGAATCACAGGTGAGCATTGACGAAGACGATAGCCTGGCCCTTTTTGACGTCGTGGTATTGATGAGCAACACGCCTGTACCTCTTTGGCTGTATCTGCTGCCCTCGAAAACGAGCGCCCTATAGAATGACGCAACCCCAAAAGTAGGGACGCCCCTCACTCTCGACAAGCCATGCAGCTTACTCAAGTTATCCTTTGCCAGCACATATTTATCGTAGAAAGAGACAATTTTCAAACAAAAATAACAACTGCAATGGGGGCCTCCATGTCCGTAACAATGGGTAACTTGACCATGAAGCATATAGAAGGGAAGGGTTTCACCTGCTTCTCTCGGCAACCTAAATACTTTGTTCGTATGTTGACGACAATTCTCGCATAGCGAAGACTTTTGCAGTTGACAACCTAAGAATCATCTAAATCCCACCCACCGTGCATTCCTGTTCAAGGTTGAATGCTACCGCGGCCAACGTTACCAGAATAAATTCCATTTCGGAACTCCGCATCTTCGCCAGCGGAAAAGGGCGGGCCGAACGGCTGTCGTGAGAACTAGCAGCAGTGCAGTCGTCTTGCCCTACTCTCGGCGCATCGTCTGCTACTGCGGCGGTCGCTGCGGGCCACGGCGGGCCGTCGCGCAGATACTCGGTGGCTTTCTAATAGTGCTAGGGCCAAACTTAGGAGTTATCCTTCCAGTCGACAAACATGAAAATTTATCATCCTTCCAGTTGAAGTTTTTCCAAAACATTTGTGTACTGCTTACATGAAAATGCATAAGTTCAACTGCAGGCAATGTCCTGCGTGCGTTGCACAATGGATGGTTAAGAATCGAGGTATTGAGCTGTCTAATTCGTTTAACGTCCATAAAAGGGAGTTTGTAAGTGAGTGAGGTTTTTAAACGTAGCTTTTAGTACTGCGGCGCAGTCTTATTTCGAACAAAATTTAGCGAACACGTTTGTAAAAGCATTGCCTTCATATTTTTTATTTATTTAAGGTTACAGTCAAGGCCTGGGTAGGGCGTTACAGAGGGGCGTGGGTATGTTAGGTACAGATATATAATGAAATAACCAACATACAAGAAAAACAAATGTGCAACGCAACTAGAGACGTAACCACCAAGCAATGAACGAAAGACAACAGGCGCAATCTTGTGGACTTACAGAACATGTGCAAACAAATGAACTGACCAGATATGCAAAAACATTTTAGCAAAACAATATTCATGTTTTCTGCAATTCACAAAAAAGACGTTATAGAACGACACCTCCTATGCGTTACACCTTTTGCAGCACAGGTTTTCACGAATGCTATCAACGGAGAGCTGAGTGCAAAATGTTACAGCAACTTCACCTTCTTTCTGGCTTTTTCTATTTTTTCGGAAAGCTGTTGTTTCTGATTGCTTTTATTGCAAAAAAAAACAGTTCTTGTCACAAGGCAAAGTTTAACTAATCTAGCAATCACGTCCTGATCATGAGCAGTGCAGCCAAAAGAAGGCAGTGGAAACCACCCACATTTTTATGGGTAATTCAAAAGAAGTCACCAAATATGGTGTTTTCTTAGAAAGCCTATTGGGTAGCTTTCTCCATAGCCTCTATTGTAGAGAAACGGCTTCATGAGAGATGACGTAGGCAGCCTTCTTTGCACACCTCAGCTGAGTGAGTGCAATTTTATGAGGTCTGCGCGCGGCTGCATACTCCGTAGGCGTACTTGTGAGCGATGCAAGGCAATCTTTGCACGTTCTTTCTTTTTCCATTTTTCGTTGAACGTTCCCACAGAGATTCTAATGTCTGAACACTACAGTTGGACGACACCTGTGTGTCATTGAAGTCAGGAAATGAATTAGGCGCTGAGGTTTCTTCTGGCAACTTGGACTCAATTGTTATCTTGAATTCAGCTGTGGCTTTTGCATTGGAGCACCGACTGTCACGAAACAAAACTAGAACGGGGTCGCATGTGCCGGTGCAGTTGTCCTTAATGGCAGACTTCAGTGGCGTGTACAGTGCCAGAAGTCTGTACATCTGCCTGAACTGGGTGATGCTGGGGTTATCTTGGTCCCGTTTTAAGCAGCGTACGATTCCAAAAAACCGCTGCACAAAACATTTTGCGAAAATAATTTAGTAAACAATAAATGCCTCACTTACGCAGCTTACGCGGTTGCTATAAATAAGCGAATTTATAATAACAGGAGGAGACACCACTGCCAAGTAGTATTATTACCTCAAGAGAGTCTTGGTTGAGCTTCGCTTTCCGTACGTACGATGTACCTCCTGCTGCAAGAAGCTTTTCAATGATGCCCAGCACACATAGGAGTGTTACAGGCAAGGATTTCATTGCTTCCCAGGCGGCAAAAGGGATCTTGTTTTTGTCGAGGTGGAATCGCTCCGTCTCGTTTATCATGTTCAGGAAGTCTTTGATGACCTGTAAAATGACAAATTAGCGATTTAGAAACCTGAAACAAAATTGACCCATACCTTGGTAATTAGGGAGATAATCTGACAATGCCTATCCCTTGCCTGGATCTTCGGAGAGCCCCTTTGGGTGCCTTCTTTTGGATGTTTCGCATTGAGTGCATCGAACAGGGGAAGACTTACCATTACAATTGTGAAGGAATCCTCAATTTGTTTTTGACTTGGTGAGTGACCTGTTTCTGTTGTTTTGTGTAAGCTTCTGTGCAAGAACAGTCCTGAAGCCCCACGACAACCAGCCTCCCGGTAAATCCTGAAACCAATTGCAGTGCTGCGTTTGAAAAGCTGCAAACACAGTTACACGTTCCCATTCAACAACTTTCAGCAACTTCGCAGGTCGTAGTTATCAAACGATGTCGCATGAGATACATACCTGTGTAGCGAGCCGCACGTTTATTTTCTCCAGGTTGCTTCGTTGCACATGAGCCTCGGTTAGCTACGGCACGACATTCAAGGGCTCTGTTTTTGTCAGTTTCCAACAGTATCTTGTAATGGCTGAATTTTATACGATGTTATCCAGCCTAAGAAAAAGTAATAAAAATACATCGTTAAAGATTTCCCGACGTAGTTGTGTATGTACGCACTTTATCGTGCTCATGGTTCAGCAGGCGGTTCCTGGCGCACTTTATTTCATGTGGCACATCGCTAATGAAGTGGAAGGCTGTCCTTCGTGAAGGCAGAGGTGTTACATTTTCTGCCCGGGGTTTGAAGCCGCACCCACTGACGGTATACTGCTGCCACATAGACAAGTCATTCTCGGCAACGGCGCTCACCACGGCAAAAAAATGTCGCACCATACTTGTGCAGCTGCCCGAGGGCTTCGAACACAAGCTCAGCCAACACGTGGCCAGGTATGGCAGCCCTTCGTGGAAAAACTGGCAGTAGGATGTACCCATCTTTCCGACATGGACATGAACATCAACACCAACGCATGGTCAGCTAACTAGCTAACTTGTTTGTGCCCTCCTTCACAATCCCACCATGATGAACAAAGTGGCCTATTTTGTAGGTAGATTTATTTAACTCGTAGGACTGACTCAGCTTGATTTCATAAACAACAACCGTTTCCGACGCACTATTTGGAGGCTGCTTTCTCATTTGTCGTATGCCTTCTAAGCAGACGACTTCATAGCTATATTCACTCGAGATTCCATTGAGAATGTGCATAAGCCGGCTCATGTTGGCGGGGTAGCATGTTCAGGTCTATCAGAAGCTTGTAGGCCCGCGGGCTTGCCATTCGTACAAGCATGCAGTTAAGCAAACATTCTGCGGTGTACTGCAGTCCGCATGGTGTTTTTGCCTTGATTTTGCGGAATGATGTTGCAACCGCAAGTTCCTAGACGGTGGAAGAGGATCCAGCTGCTTTTCAGGAACTCCTTCGAAGTGGTTTACTTTCCCTTTTGCTCCATGATTTCTTTCTTCTGCTTTTCACGACCTGCTGTGGCCTAAGGCAACTTTGTTCTAAGATTCTTCATATTAAGCTACTTAACGGTTGCCTTAGCTGGTCTCTGCAGTCGGATCTTTCTAACGGTTTTTAAAGAAATTGGACAGATCAGCCGTGATGAGAGAACCACGCTGTTCGCACGTGCTGCGTCGCTAGACGAGCCATCAGTACTGACCAGTGCTCTAATCACACACCTTCAATACTTCAACTTCACCAAGCAGGCGTTCCATGTCCGCCGCACTTGTTACGCTGTACGAAAGCTGTTTGAATTGCGTGCGGTAGCTGTTGACTGTGCAGTTAAACTGCTCGACACCGCGACGCAGGCAGTAATGCCTTTGCATCTTTTGACACAGGTCGTACTGCTCCGCTTCTTCCCGTTTCCCCGAGGCGTCAACTTCACCGTTTCTCCTAGACAGCCGCCTGGACCTTACCGGCTGCAACTAGGAAACCTCCACACCCAGGCCGATTATCCGAGCGCGCCTCTTTCACAACAACAGCTTCTCCCCATCGCTACCGGTTTCCCCTTCCTGCTCTCCCGAGCAATTACCGGCATTGGACTTCCATGCCTACTTAAGGAGCCCCCGCACCCGACCCAGACGGGGAACGACACCGCGAAGCAGGCAGTCATGCCTTTGCATCTTTTGTAGCAGGTCGTACTGCTCGGATTCTTCCCGTTTCCCCGAGACGTCGACTTCGCCAACGAGGCGTCAACTTCGCCGTTTCTCTGAGGTGGTCGCCTGGACTTTACCGGCTGCAACGAGCCAACCTTGCACCCCCAGGCCGATTATCCGAGCGTGCGCCCTACAGCTTCTCCCCGCCATACCGGTTCCCCCTTTCTGCTCTCCGGAGCAATTACCGGCTCTGGACATCCATGCCTACTTAAGGAGCCCCCGCACCGGATCCAGACAGGGCACGACACCGCGAGACAGGCAGTCCATGTCTTTGCATCTTTTGTCGCAGGTTAGCTACCTCCGTATTCAACTCAGTACCGAAGTGATGACTCCTTTCTTGTTGCGGTGTCGTGCCGCTACGACCCAGACTGGCGCCACACTATTCGTGTGTGTACAGATAATAACCGAGACCCATTTGTGAACGAGGCAAATGCAATCAAACGTGACATCGCGCTCCTCCAATCGGCTAACACAGGTAGTAAAAACTGAATGTACAGGAACATTCTTCTGATTCTGGTATTGATGGCACAGGAAAAGAGACTTGGCAGGAGTGCGAAAAAAATAGTAGAATTTTGCTCTGCCACCCTGAAGCTGCAATTGCACGATAACGCTATCGAACGTGCCCACCGCTCTGGCAAATTTGGTAACAACTTAAGAAGACCCATAATTGTAAAGTTAAAAAACCACTTCAAGACTGAAGAAAATATCCTTGCTTGCGACGGGAACTGACTACGCCATCGGACAAGATTTCGGTCCTGAACTTGATGCGCGCTCCAAATTAATATAGTTCATACTGCCTCAAAAGTGTGCCTTTAAACTCCCCGTTCACAAACTGCACGTAGGAAGTAAATCTAATTTTTGTGACGCGGCAATCGATGCCGTTCTTGAGTGCGAAAATTTCCCTGCATTTGCGTCAACCCTTTCCCTCTCCCCTCGGCTGCATTTCAGGCCCGAAACATGTGCCAACTGACGCAGAGCAAATAACCAAGGTCATTCAAACAACCGTCTATACTCTTCTGTAGATATCAACATTGCTTTAACCAACATTAGAAGTGTAGTTCCGAAACGACATCAGTTACACAGTTTTATCACAGACATTGACGCCGACGTAATTGTTCTCGCCGGGACATGGCTGAATGACAACATAAAAGATTGTGAAGCTGAATTACACACTATACCACCAAGATAGAAAAGACAAGAAAGGAGGTGGCGTTCTCGTGGGAGTTTTAAAGTAGCCTGCCATCCTCATTCGTCAGCTGCGCTGACAACATTGAGCTAATATTGGTTTGTGTGCATAATTCTTCGGTTAAATCAGTGTTTGGCGTTTTTTATCGACCACCAGACAGTAATCCGCTTTTTTGTAACCACCTTCGCACTTCCCTTACAAACGTGAAAGATAAATTCCCGGAAGCGTCAATTTTCTTTTTTGGCGATATTAACTACCCTCACATCAATTGGTCCCTTCTCGCTGTAGCTAATCAGTCGCCTTCGAATGAACCCAAACAATTTCTAGACTCGGTGCTAGACTTTAACCTTCACCAAACAATAACGACGCCTACTAGACGTGTCAACGTACTTGATCTTTTGCTCACCCACTGCCCTGATGATATATCAAGTGTAAGAGTACTACCCGGACGTAGCGACCACAACCTTCTTCATGTAGCCCTCTCTGTGCCACTAAAAACACGGTAACCTACACATAAACTATTCACAGACTATAATAGAGGAAACTTTGAAATAATCAATAAAGAACGCACTCACTACTACGAAAAATTTTGAAAAGTCGTACGAATCTCGTTCAGTGAACGCCATCTGGAACTCTATACAATCATGTTAATCAGCCTAAAAAAGCAATATATACCTACAATCACTGCACGAGACAGTTATTTGAGTTATTTGGATTATTTGAGCAGGATTTTATTCCAACTCAAATAACCCATGGTTGAACAAACACTTAAAATCAATGCTAAAACCAGAAAACGTGCCTCTATAGAACCGCAAGAAGCAAAAAACAGTCCAGAATCATGGGAGCGACACCGCCTCTGTGAGGCTGAATATATGAAAAGAGTAAACGACGCAAAAGACAAATATTTACAAGTTGACTTGAATTCAATACTCCGCACAAGCCCAAATGAATTCTCGCGCATCATTTCTACCAAACCACAAACTAACCCGATACACCTTGTCGACGCAAGTGAGGAAACCATAGACGTCAATGATTTCGCAGCAGCCCTAAATGAATTCTTTATATAGGTCCTTCATGACTCTAATTTTTCCCCATAGAACCTTTCGCCCAACTTCTCCGAAACAACGCCTGAAATACAAATAACCCTGGATGGCATAACCAACTTAATCCGCTCTTTTAAAATATCGTCATCAGCAGGCTGCGACGAAATCAATGCAAAATTATTTAAAGGTACTATAATATCTCTAGTAATTTCTGTACCTTATATTAGACAATTCGTAAGGACAGGAACCTTGCCTGATAATTAGAAAAAAGCGAAAATAGTACTTATTTTTAAAGAAGGTAGGTGCAATACACTTTCCAATTACCGCTCGATTTTCTTACCAGTGTCCCATGTAAACTCCTCTAGCACATCATATCATCTAACCTAATAAATGACTCAGAATCAATCAATTTCTTTTGCCCCTTACAACACGGTTTTCGTAAATCTGTGTCTTGCGAAACCCAATTAGCCGAATTCACACATTACCTACTACAACACATGGACGACAATCTTCAAATTAACGCAATGTTGTCACGAAGCCAGGACGACGCAGTTGTTTTGGAAAAGAAACAAGTTTATTGGAGCGAACTTATGCTCCCCTACCAACTCAAAAGAATACAGAGGCGGCGAAACAGCGGTCAACAAAGTCATGTGCGTCGGCGAACTCGCAGAACCGAATACCCCGGCGTCTGCTCTGCCGGCTTTTTATCTTTCTCCGCGCGTGGTTCTCGAACCGTCGAGTCGCATCGAGAACATTGTAGATCCAAGATTATTCCGCGCTGTTCACGTTAGATCGGGATGCTCTCCCTATCAGAACAGATAACACATGCGGCACAGAAAGAAAGAATGGAACACGCGCTTCCCTTGGCACAGAGATAACACAGACCGGCGCAGCCGGGCGGTAAAAGCAAAACACAAATAAACTAAACCAATGCATGGTTCGCGGCATTACCCCCCCCCTCTAAGAGTGCATCGACCCGATGCTAACATAAGCGACAGTCCGAACAAATAAAAATAAAAGTTTGTCATCGTCTGTAGAAAGGTTTTAAGAGAACCACGTGGACGACTTCGGGCCGCGTGTGTCGTCGTGATGTGCCGGAGTCACCATGGGGGATCACTTCGTAGGTAAGTTGGCCAACACGTCGTAGAATCTTGTATTGTCCGAAATATCGTCGCAGACGTTTCTCACTCAGTCGGCGTCGTCGGATGGGAGTCCAAACCACACACGATCCCCAGGATGGTACTCGGCGTCTCGGCGACGGAGATTGTAGCGTCCGGCATCCACCAGCTGCGGGTCCGTTATACAAACTCGAGCGAGCTGACGGGCCTCCTCCTCACGTTGAAGATATCCTCGACGTCGGCGTTGAGGTCGTCGTCTTCTACGTGCGGAAGCATGGCGTCGAGCATCGTAGTCGGCCGTGTTCTGTAGACAAGCTCGAATGGTGTATCTGCGTAGTTTCCTGGGTCGCTGTGTTATACGCAAACGTGACATATGGGAGGACTTCATCCCAAGTCTTATGTTCAACGTCGACGTACATAGACAGCATATCCGCGATCGTCTTGTTCAGACGTTCCGTAAGTCCGTTCGTTTGGGGGTGGTACGCCGTCGTTCTTCTGTGATCGGTGTAGCTGCACTGTAAGATTCCTTGCAAAACCTCCACAGTTAAGGCCGTTCCACGGTCCGTGATTAGGACTTCAGGAGCTCCACGTCGCAGCACAACTTGGTTACTAAAGAACTTGGCGACTTCTTGTGCAGTACCCCTCGGAAGAGCGGCGGTCTCTGCGTAGCGCGTCATGTAGTCTGTCGTTTACGACCATCGACTTGTTCTCGGATCGTGACGTAGGGAACGGCCCGAGAAGGTCCAATCCAATCTGTTGGAAGGGCATCGATGGGACGGCGATCGGCTGCAGAAGTCCGGCGGGTCTTGTCGGTGGCGTTTTTCGACGCTGACAGTCACGGCAGCTCCGGACGTAGTCGGTGACGTCGGATGTAAGGCGGGGCCAGTAGTAGTTCGCCTTGATTTTTTCAATTGTGCGGGCAGTTCCGAGATGTACGGAAGACTGGTCGTCGTGGCACGCTTCCGAAATTTCGTCACGAAGGTGTGCGGGGATGGCAAGAAGGTAACTCGTTCTCGCTCCGGGGCTGAAATTCTTCTTAACGAGAACGGAGTTTCTGAGGCTTAATGCTGGTAAGCTGCGTTTGAAGGTCCTAGGTACGGCGAAGTTGCATCCCTCGAGGTAGTCGATTGTGACGCGTAAGTCGGGGTCGGCACGCTGCTGGGCGGCTAGGTCGCTCTCTGTCACGATTCCGAAGAACGCGCTGTCTTCATCAGAGTCTTGTGCTGGTTGGTCGACGGGGGCGCGGGACAGGCAGTCGGCGTCGGAGTGTTTCCTGCCGGATTTATAGACTGTAACTTTGAACTCCTGCAGGCGCAAGCTCCATCAACCAAGACGGCCAGAGGGGTCCTTCAAATTGGCGAGCCAACAAAAGGTGTGGTGGTCTGTCACAACCTTGAATGGTCTTCCGTACACGTATGGGCGAAATTTTGAAATCGCCCATATAATTGCCAGGCACTCTTTCTCAGAGGCAGAATAATTTTTCTCCTCCTTCGACAGGCCACGGCTGGCATAGGCGATTACTTTTTCGCACCCGCTTTGTTTTTGGACGAGGACGGCATCCAAGCCTATATCACTGGCGTCCATGTGTATTTCCGTTAAGGCGTTTTCGTCGAATGAGCGAGCACGGGAGGGCTTTGCATGCGTTTTTTCAGCTCTTCGAATGCTTTTCTTGAGCGTTGTCCCAGCTGAAAGGGGTGCTATCTTTCGTCAAGCGCGTAGTTTGCGACGAAGCGCCGGTAGTATGCGCACAGTGCGAGAAATCTTCGCGCGCCCTTCTTGTCTTTCGGCGTTGGGAAGTTCGCAACGGCTGAAGTTTTTGCTGGGTCAGGTAAGACTCCCGCGGCGTTGACGACGTGGCCCAAGAACTTGAGCTCCTCGTACGCGAAACGGCACTTTTCAGGCTTCAGCGTTAGCCCCGACGTACGAATGGCCTCGAGTACAGACTCCAACCTTGCGAGGTGTTCGTCGAAAGTCCGGGCGAATACGACAACGTCGTCAAGGTATACGAGGCAGGTGTGCCCCTTGAGGCCAGCTAGCACCGTGTCCATGACTCGTTGAAACGTTGCTGGCGCCCTGCACAGCCCGAAAGGCATCACCTTGAACTCGTATAGGCCATCCGGGGTTATAAATGCAGTCTTCTCTCGGTCTCTCTCGTCCACTTCAATTTGCCAGTAGCCGTTCTTCAGATCCATCGATGAGAGTACTTCGCATGGCAGAGGTGGTCGAGGGCGTCGTCGATTCGTGGCAGGGGGTACACGTCCTTTTTGGTGATTTTTTTCAGTCACCGGTAGTCAACGCAGAACCTCAGTGTGCCGTCATTTTTCTTCACGAGTACGACAGGCGCAGCCCACGGACTTTTCGATGGCTGTATTATGTCGTCGCTGAGCATGTCGTCGACTTGAGTCCGGATGGCTTCCCGCTCGTGTGAAGAGACGCGGTATGGTGACTGTCGGGTAGGTCGGGCTCTATCTTCGGTTATAATTCGGTGCTTCGCTAGGGGTGTCTGACGTAATTTTGAGTTTGCCGAAAAACACTCGCTGTAGCGACGGAGCAAATCCAGTAATCTGTCCCGGTTTTCTTGCGGCAGCGCCGGGTTCACGTCGAAAGGTTGCGTCGGCTTGGAAGCTTCTGCGCGTGCGCATCCAAAGTTAGCGGCCGCGATCACTTGACTTTCTTCTTGCGTTTCTTCGAGGATCACAATTGCAGCGCCCTTGTTTAGATGCTGGTACTCCTCGGTGAAATTGGTGGCCAAAACATGGGATTTGCATTGCTTAAAGCGCGCAATGCCTCTTGCGACGGAGACCCCGCGGTTGAGAAGCAACCTTTGGTCACCCTCTACGATAGCACCGATGTTAGGAGCAGCATCCTCACAGTAGACGGCGATCATCAAGCTTGCGCGGTGGTGGCAGGGTGACGTGATCGTCGGCGATCCTTACAGCAGCCCGGTGATGGGGGTTCAGTGGCGGCGTCGTAGAGTGATCAGAGGAACAGTTCTCGACTTTGTCTGGAGATCAATTATTGCGCCGTTGTCCGACAAAAAGTTCATTCCGAGTATTACGTCGCGGGAGCAGTTAGGTAAAATTACGAACGATGCAGGGTACGTGATGCCGTCTATGGTGACGCGGGATGTGCACGTTCCACTTGGCGTTACGAGATGGCCTCCTGCTGTGCGTATATGCGGACCGTTCCATCTTGTCATAACTTTCTTCAGTTTAGACGCGAATGACCCGCTCATCATTTAGTAGTAGGCTCCCGTTTCGATGAGGGCGACTACGTCAAAGCCGTCGATGGACAACTGGACGTCGGACGCTGCCTTCCTCGAGTTCCGGGTGCGTCGGGGCGTCGCATCTGGGCTTGTGCGTGTTGACGCTCGGGTACTGTTTTTCGTCGTTGTCGTCGTCTCAGCGTCAGGTTTGGTCATGTCAAGTACGCGTCGCGCCGTGTGGTTGTCGTCGTGTTCAGGAGTCACGTCAGTGTTAGGTCGGGTTGTCGGGATGAGGGCATATCGTAAGTCACAGTCTTCGGCAAATCGTTGCATCGTTGGAGGGTTTTCGGTTTTCCGCCGTTGTGCAACTTCACCTCCAGAAGTTGCCGCCTTTAGATTCCCCCACGTGGGCTGGGGGACCTTTCACGTGCGAAGTCAGCACTGCTGCGGCGGTCCGGCGACTGGTACGAATAGGGCGACAGCGAACGGTTGAAACGGGCTAGACCACGGCTGGTTTTCGACAGGTATTCTTCAATGTCAGATGGGTGCTGGCCGGATTGGGTGCGTGGTGCGTCGACGGAGAAACCACGAAGTCCGAGTCTCTTGTATGGGCACCGACGGTAGACGTGGTCGGCCTCTCCGCAGTGGTAGCACAGAGGACGATTATCCGGTGTTCGCCATACGTCAGTCTTCCTCGGCGTCTGGTTCCGTACTACAGGGGGTCGGGCGGGCGAAAGTGAGCGCCGGTAGGGCGGGGCCTCTTGACGACGTGTTGGAACAGGGCGGTGTCGACGAACAGCCGCGGAGTAGGTCATAGCCTCTGGCGCGCGGGGTGCTTTGGACGGCATAGAAGTTCCGAAAGCCTGCTGTATTTCTTCCAGGATCACGTCAGTCAGGGAAGCGACTTGAGGGTGTGCCGTCGTCGTCGGGAAACGTTTCCGCAGCTCCTCCCTCACCACTGCACGGATGGTGTCGCGTAGTGGGTCGGAGTTAATAGCACCGGCACCAATAGTATGCGAAACCAGCGAATTGATTGGGCGGTCCATGTTGCCTCGTTTCGGATTTTGAGCGTCTTCTTCATCGCGGCGGCCTCAGACGCGAATTCAGACTCGGTCTTTGGGGGGTTGCGAACAATGCACGCGAAGGGCTCTTGCTTCACACCTCGCATCAGAAACCGTAGTTTCTTTTCTTCCGTCATTTCAGGGTCCGCACGGCGAAAACGTCGCTTCATCTCCTCGACGAAGATCATGACCCCTTCGTTGGGGTGCTGCGTTCGAGTTTCCAGAAAAAGCGCTACGCGTTCCTTCTGACCAAGGTAGTGAAGTACTTGAGGAACTCGCTTTTGAACTGAGCCCAGTTTGTCAAGGAGCTCTCGTGGTTCTCGAACCAAGTGCGAGCCGAATCTTCCAAGTAAAAGAAAACATGCCGCAACGTTCCTGCGTCGTCCCACCTGTGGAATTTCCGGACGCGCTCCAGTTTCTCCAACCATTCTTCTGGGTCTTCTGCGGGGGCTCCTCGGAATGATGGCGGTTCCTGTGGCTGCTGCAGGAACCGCCATCCTGCAGATTGGCGGTTCCTACGGGAGGATTGGCTTGGTTGGCCATGGTGCTGGTTGCGACGTCTTTCTTCTTCGCTTTCTCCAGTAGCAGAACGAACTCGGGTGATAAATCTTGCCGGCTGAGGCTGGCTCTTGTTGGACTGGCTTGGCGGCTTTCAGAGGCTGTAGTGGGCATGAGGGTGCTACCTCGCACCTCCACCAGATGTCACGAAGCCAGAGACGACGCAGTTGTTTTGAAAAAGAAACAGGTTTACTGGAGCGAACTTGTGCTCCCCTAACAACTCAAAAGAATACAGAGGCGGCGAAACAGCGGTCAACAATGTGACGCGCGTCGGCGAACTCGCAGAACCGAATACCCCGGCGTCTGCTCTGCCGGATTTTTTTCTTTCTGCGCGCGTGGTTTTCGAACCGTCGAGTCGCATCGAGAAACATTGTACATCCAAGAAGATTATTCCAGGCTGTCCACGTTAGATCAGGATGCTCCCCCTATCAGAGCAGATAACACATGCGGCACAGAAAGAAAGAATGGAACACGCGCTTTCCTTGGCACAGAGATAACACAGACCGGCGCAGCCGGGCGGTAAAAGCAAAACACAAATAAACAATCCCAATGCATGGTTAGCGGCAATATTCTTGGATTTTTCAAAGGCCTTCGACCACGTTTCTCATAAACATCTGCTTGCAAAAGTATCTTCCCTTGGTATCAGTCCAAACATTATAAAATGGCTTCAACATTTTTTAACAGGACGCGTCCAGTTTACCTGCGCCAACAATTTCCAGTCAGTTCTAACCAATGTAACTGTGATGAATGGCCACTAGAGTGATTGGGCGCGAAAGTGAGCCAGCAGAACGACAGCGACGATGACGAGGAAGAGTAGCCGCGGGTAAGGGATCGCGGGAAGCTGGTACGCGAACGGCTGGAAGCCAAGCGGCGGAACAGGGCGCGGTCCGTGGGAACTACCCCGTGAGACGCCTGGGCCACCTTAGACGGGACCCCGCTACCCTCCGCCAAGGGCTCGAGAGCTCGTCTGGGCGCCGTCATTGAGGTGCTGGTGCGCCGGCTGCTGACGCGCCATTCCGGCTGTTGGGCGCTGCCGTTCCTGCTGTTGAAGTGACTAGGAAACGCGTCGTGACTGAGAGTGAGCTGACTGGCCTATTGGGCATTGCTCTCGGACCTTGTGATCTGCGAGGTTATTTAGTGTATCTTAAACTGTGGACTCTGTGTGCGTGTGACCCAAACCCAGCCTGACTGTTACGTCCCGACCTCTACTATGCTCACGTCCTGTGCTTGTCCTCCATCCTGTTGAATATAGTCTTCGACGTGTTAACCAGTGTTCGTCTACTGCCTGCCTGCGTGGTCCTCGGCCCATTCATAACAAAAGTGGCGAGCCCGCCAGGATCCCACCCATAACATCTGCAGGGAGAAGTTGAGCGCTGTGAAAGCACGTGATTGAAGACTCCACCATGGATGTGGAGAAGCTAATGGCGATCAGGACGCAGCTGGGTCTGTCAGGACTGGAACTTTGCCAGTGGATAGACATATAGCGGGCGGAGCAGCGTGCAGAGAGGGCAGCTGAAAGAGAGGCACTCCGTGAAGCTGCGGAACGAGAAAGAGAGCGACGGCGAGAGGCTGCCGAGATAGCAAAGGAAGCTGCCGAGATGGCCAAGGAAGCTGCCGAGAGGGAGATGCGAATCCTGGAGTTGAAGATTCGTCTTCAAGAAGGGTCGCAAAGCACCAACGCCGTTACTGCCGGGAACGAAACCAACCCAAATGTGCCCGTCGTGAATCCGCAGAAGCTCCTGCCCCTGTTTGATGAAAGACGCGACGACCTGCACGCGTACTTGCAGCGCTTCGAGCGCGTGGCGACTGGACAGGGGTGGCCTCTGGACAAATGGGGCCGTCGGTCTCAGTATGTGCTGTCCGGGGAAGCGCTGACGGTGATTGGGCGCATGACTGCAGAGAAGTCGCTTGACTACATCAAGGTCAAGAAAGCATTACGCCAGCGCTTCAGGTTCACGGCACAAGGGCACCAGGAGAAGTTTCGGAAAGCTCGGGCGGAAGACGGCGAGACGGGAAGGCAGTTTGCGGCGAGGCTGTCCAGCTACCTCGACCACTGGGTGGAAATGGCGAACATTCCCAAAACGTATGAAGGAATCCCCGATTTGGTGATTTCGGAGCAGTTCTACTGTTGCTGCCACCCGAAGCTCATGGTCTTCCTAAAGGAACGCGAGATTGCCACCCTGAGTGTCCTGGCGGACGTCACGGACCGTTTCCTGGAGGCGCAAAGCCTTGCGAACTGGGGGAACGCTCCAACTCATGCGCCAGACGTTACAAGGGGTGCAGCCAACACACCGGGAAAGGCAATACCAAAGTACTTTGTATGCGATCATCCTGGACACCGCGCGCGAGACTGTCGCACTGTGATCACAGAGCATGAAAAGTTGCTCTACGTATAAAGGCCAGGTCACAAGTTCCCACAATTGTCAAAGTGTTACAGGAGACCAAGTCATCGCATGTACCATCTACGAGCCTCCAAGAAAAGCCGTGAAAACTGAACCACTGCCAACCCCAAGCTTTAACGTGCCACCGCCCTCGTGCGCTCATTTCAACCAAGTTAGACTACCCCAAGAGCAGTGGAAAGACCATACTTTGAGGTCTTGCTACCGAAAAGTTGGGAGGGAGTCTTGTTCCGCACGGGGTCACCGCTACACTTTCCTCGAAAGTGAGGCCCTCTTATATAGAGTGTGCCAATTTGCGACTGGGAAGACGTTGAAGCAGATGGTAGTGCCGAAAATTTTCCGGGAGTTCATCATCCGAGCCGCACATGAGAACGTCCCACCTCGACATGCGGGCATTCGCAAGACTGCTCAGCGAATTTTAGAGGAATTCTACTGGCCGGATCTGCAAAATGATGTGAAGCGACTTGTGCGCAAATGCCACATCTGCAGCCAGAGAACGACCCACAAGTAGCCGCTGAATACGCGTTCAACGACATGGTCTAATGCAAGCTACTGACTTTGATAGTTTGATAAGAAACCTTTCGTCCGCTTGCTTGCTCCATGCGTGTGAAACAGCACTGACAAACCATCGTGTAACTGACTATTTCTGACTGCATACTGTGCGTGAGTGTGCTGTGGCCGTGACCCGGGCCGTGACTAGTAGAATAGTTGTTGGCTCCCCTAACAACTTTCTTAAGGTGGGGGTGATGTGATGAATGGCCACTACAGTGATTGGGCGCGAAAGTGAGCCAGCAGAACGACAGCGACGATGACGAGGAAGAGTAGCCGCGGGTAAGGGATCGCGGAAGCTGGTACGCGAACGGCTGGAAGCCAAGCGGCGGAACAGGGCGCGGTCCGTGGGAACTACCCCGTGAGACGCCTGGGCCACCTTAGACGGGACCCCGCTACCCTCCGCCAAGGCTCGAGAGCTCGTCTGGGCGCCGTCATTGAGGTGCTGGTGCGCCGACTGCTGACGCGCCATTCCGGCTGTTGGGCGCTGCCGTTCCTGCTGTTGAAGTGACTAGGAACGCGTCGTGACTGAGAGTGAGCTGACGGCCCTATTGGGCATTGCTCTCGGACCTTGTGATCTGCGAGGTTATTTAGTGTATCTTTAACTGTGGACTCTGTGTACGTGTGACCCAAACCCAGCCTGTCTGTTACGTCCCGACCTCTACTATGCTCACGTCCTGTGCTTGTCCTCCATCCTGTTGAATATAGTCTTCGACGTGTTAACCAGTGTTCGTCTGCCTGCCTGCGTGGTCCTCGGCCCATTCATAACAGTAACCTCAGGTGTTCCCCAGGGCGCAGGCTTATCCGACTCTTGTTTTTGATTGACGTAAACGACATCCCTACCAACATAACATCAAAATCGCGCCTTTTTACGAATGATTGCGTCCTGTATAACCCCTTCTTACACCTAATGACACTATCGCCCTACAACATGATCTAGACACCATCGCTGCTGGTGGGAAAAATGGCATATGTCTTTAAAACCTCGCAAAATGCAAAGTAATATCTTTGACGCGTGAACGCACCACCTTAGATAACAATTATCGCAATAACTTCTTTCCTATTGACCACACCAGTGCTTACAAGTATCTAGGACTTCATATGACTCCATCTCTATCAAGGAGGGCACATATTCATACAATCCGCTGTGAAGCTTCACTCACAATTGGGTATTTGCGACGCAACTTAAACTCCGCACCTTCCGAAATAAAAAAAAAAACTTGCATATTTAACGCACGTTCGATCAAAGTTGAGTACGCATCTTCCATCTTGCACCCATCAGGAGCTTACCTCACCGACTTCTTATAAGCCGTGTGAAACCGCACTGCTCGTCTCATTGGTTCAGAATATCCGACACAGACCAGCATAACCGCCTTAAAACAAACTGTTTTCTTCAGTGGATTGCTTCGCGGCGCATAGAGTCTCTGGTCTGCGTCCTGCCCACCTTCTTTTACTTCGCCCGGTCAGGACACGCCCTCCTGAAACACCCGTTTCGGACATCGTCCCGTATATCTCACACTCGCCCCTTGGCGGCGATGAAGTGCCGCACTACGGCGATGAGCAGCTCATTCCCCCCCCCCCCCCCCCCCCACCGTCACACTTTGGAACGCAATCCCGGATAACATTGCTTCGTGCAGCGACCGCACAAAATGTCGTGAGAAACTAACCAATATCAGGCATTAGTTACATGGGAGCGGCGCCTTCGGAGCGGCTCCTAATCGGCAACTTTTCATCATGCAGATCCTGCCTGCCTTGGTCGTTTCGTGGCTATCGGCTGTGGTCAGCGCATCTCCCGGCATCACTTACACGCTGCCGATAGCGGCCCCTTCGAATGACAAGCTGCATGCTACGCTAACATGCGTGATCGTCCAGAAACTACACGCATCAACCGAACTGGCCTTCCTCCGGACAGGGCAATGGACGACTGCATCATCAGCTCGCAAGGATTTAAGCAGCTGGCTCGCCAACACACTCTTCAACGGGCATGAGAGCAGCGCCTCCGGAGCGGCTCATAATCGGCAACTTTTTATCATGCTTTCACTTTTTATATTAACCACTTTGCTCTGTATACGAGACAAAACGATGTCCGTTGTACCCTGCTTTTCCCGTGCCCACGGGCGTTGCGTGAAACTTTGTCGGAGTGTTTTTCTACGGCGTTATTATTACTGTGCTTCGATGACGCTGAATCCAACCCCGCGCCCGATACTCGCTCAGAAACCATTCCTTGACATTGAAACCTTGCCCGACAACCCTGCCGAACAGATTGGCGTTCTCTTCCAGTTACTGAAGGATGTTCATGCCAGCTCACTCCAAAGTTCTGAATTTCAGGCCATGGTTATGGCAGACATCAAACGTATTAAAACCGGACAAAATTCTATCGAAACGAATGTCTGGAACATTCAACTAAGACTGGACGCCCTGGAGGAAACATCTCGTGCTGTGGATGGTCTTGGAGCGCAAATTGCGGAATTGCAGTCCACTGCTGATTATTTAGCCACACAAAATACTTTTTTGCAGTCGCGCATCGCTGAACTCAAAGACCGTTCACGCCGTGACAACTTGTTATTTAAAGGTTGCCTGACTCAAAGGAATCCTCGCAACAAACTGAAACAAAATTGACTGCAATATAAACGAAGTGGCACCCTCACTCCCCGCTGGTTCAATCGAACGGGCACATCGTATAGGCAGCCTTTCGCAAAACAAATGTCGTCCAGTATTGTGAACAAATACTTTCGGCACGAAAGCCTTTCCAACAGAAAAATATTCCACTATCCGAAGATTTTTGTCCAGCCGCCCGCATTGCCCGGAAAAGCTTACTGAATTCGCTAAAATCAACGCGGTTCCCCTCCCTTTTTACTGAGTCACAACAAGCTCACCATAAACAAAAAACGTTACACTTACAACGCAAACACTGGCAGCATTGAAGATCTCCAGAGCAATGAAAACCGTGATTTACAGGAACCCGTCATTGCGTTTGCGCCCGTCCGTGATGCTGCGGCATAGCGAAGCGATAGGGGTAGTGGAACGGACGTTAACACATCTCTCTGTGTTATTCACCAATGCGCCCGGAGTCGTCAATAAACACGATTTACTGTCATCTGCATTAGATTGTTGTTCTGCGGCTGTTGTCGCAATCACTGAAACTTGGCTGTCTGATAGTATACAAAACTCCGAAATTTTCCACGGCGCCTCCAGATTTAACATCTACCAATGCGACCGCACCGACTCTCGAGGCGGTGGTGTACTTCTGGTCATTTCAAACGAATTTCTTTCATCAAGCATTTCTGTATGCAGCAATCTTGAAATCATCTGGGCCTCAGTAACCATTCACCATCGCAAGTTCATCCTAGGTGTTTGCTATAAACCCCCCTGTTCATTGCCTTCTTTCACAAATTAACTACATGACGTCCTCAATATAATCTGCACACAGTTTCCTTCTTCCTCCGTCACCCTTCTAGATTTTAACTTCCGTAACATAAAATGGAGTACCACCCATCCCACTGTAACCCCATACCCAACTGAAGCACAGGAATCCTTGAATTCGTGTTCTGCCTTTTCCCTCACTCAACGTGTTACCGAACCCACTAGGCTGTCCTCGACCGCATCTAACACACTTGACCTAAATTAAACTACTACACCTGATCTCCTCTCTGCTGCTACTTGCTGTCCTAGAATTAGTGATCACTTTCTGCTCAATTTTTACATTAAAACTGCAGCTTCAGCGCGCTCACAAAATGTAAAACCATCTTGACTATAACAGAGCCAACTTTGATGCACTGAATAACGAACTTCACGAGTTTACAGATGTATTCTGGAGTACATTTGACAACTCTGTAGAAGTTAACTGGAACAGGTTTGAAGCTAAAGCTCAGGAACTCATTGGTAAATACATACCAAAGCGAGTCATCACCACGCATGCTCAAGCACCATAGTACAACGTCCTTATGAAGCGTCTGTGGAATAAGAAAAACGTTTGTGTCGCATCGCCAGATGCTCACCTTCTAACTCGCGTTGGGGTGTGTACAAGATTGCATCCAATGATTGCATTGCGGCTATCAAGAACGTTAGACAGAATTTTTTATCTAATGTGGTTCCGTCAATGCTTTCGTCAGACTTAAAAACATTTTGGCGTACCATAAACCCTCCGTCCGATGACACGATCACATTAACGACACATCTGACGAACCAGTTCCCAGCAATCTTCGTGCTATGCTTCTCAACCAAACCTTCGTGAAAACGTTTCCGCGGCGTCGACCGTTGCGAAGCCTCCGACCCAAGCACTCAGTTGCGCAGCTATGCCTCCAGTACAAATCGATGTTCCCGGTATCTCTAAACTTATCACTGACCTAAATAATTCCTCATCACATGGCTTTGATGGCCTTAGCACAACCCAGCAAACCACGTTACGTCGTGCAGATATCCCGGAGACGTCAGCAATCGACACTGCAGATGTCCAGGAGACGTACCGTTGGGGTCAAAGTTACATATATTCAACGTTGCTACAACTGCAAAAAACCCGTCTAAATCACACAAAGGATAACGTACAATAGACGTCTCATGGTACTTTATATGCTGTTTACGGGACGTTACTTTAGTGGTACATCTTATGGATATTGTAGTGGTACGCATGCAAGACGTACATAGATGTCTGTTCTACATTGGTTTTTTATCTTTCGCACAAGCAGTAGTTTGGTATATTCATGACTTGTGTACGTTAGTATGATATTGTTGGGATGAACCTGTATGCCAGAAATTTACATTCTTTATACATTATTTGGAAGTTTGACCAGCCCCCTTTCCAAGGTTGGCTACGTGTTGTGGGCAATTCAGCACTGTTTGCTGTTACTTGTCACCTGGTTTCAAGATTAATGTGTTTCCACTTTTGAAATGCTCCATACTGCATGAAGTCTCATATGTGAAGTGCCAAGCTGACCGCACACGAAGCACAGCTCTAAACAAGAAATGTCGCATCGAAAACAAGAGGCAGTAAGTAGCAAACCAGTCCTGATCAGCACAAGCGCCCTGGACCCTAAGGCAACCAGAGTAGCGTCATCGAATTGTACCATACAGCACGGCTGTACAGGCCGTCTGCAAATAAACTATCACTGAAACAAACCAAAAGTTAACCTATTGTACCTGCAACTGGGTAGTAAGAACGCTTTCAAAGTACACATAAAACCCAAAAGAGTTCAGGTAAAACAGTTTATATTGACTTCCAAATTATGTAATATGCTTTCGCAACACAACCACTTTATTTTCATTCCTATCTGCCCTGGCGCACATGGTACACATTGTACAATTACAAGAATAGTACAAATATTCATGACTATCAATAAGACACACAGCAGAAAGGTTGACAAAAAATAGAAAGAAAAGCAAACATGTAACCCCAGGGTACAAGCACAAGATAGTTATGCAACTTGATATATCGCACATTAACATATTGGGTGAAAAACGCCAGAAAAGTGTGAAACAAAGAAATGATTGAATGGTGGTTATAAAATCACAGCAAATTTACTGCAATAAATAGTTCACATGTAGTGGAAAGTTTGTGGAACAATAAAACAAAAGCACCTAGGAAACACAGAAGTGGTGTTGAGTGGTGGTTGTGAGTGCCGATACAAATTTAAGCTACTTTAAACAAACCAACATCTAGGGAAATGGTTATGATCTATAGAAAAGGTGTGTATGAAGAAAGGACTGTACGGCGGTTACAGCAGAGCAGTAGACATTTACGTGATGAAATGATTCACACTTAGTGAAATGGCAGGACAACAATTAAAACAACAAAAAACTTTAGAAACAACGCGTTGAATTCTGGTTAGGAAAACAAAACGTTACACTATTTCAATATTTCACACAAAGTGATATGATTTCGGAACAAAGGAAAACACGGGAACACGGAAATGATTGAATATTAGTTACAAAAGAGAGATTTACATGACTACGTGATTCACACAAGTGATACGCTCAAAGAACAATAACACTAAAAAAAAACGCATGCAAGCACGGAAATGATTCAATGGCGGTTCAATGGTGCATGCCTCCATCATCAGTTATGGTAGGGATTCTTGAACAGTTTCGCGTTCTTCGTTGTGGTGCCAGAAACTGCCAAAATAGTTGTAGACCGGATTAGTTGGAAAGTGAGTAAACAGTTTGTGGTCCATATTCTGAAAGACATTTAATACCGCTTCTAGCAATAAAAACTAAGAAGCCGCAGGTCGTCGACAAAGCTGATATTTGCGCAGGATGTGACTGACAATAAAAATCTGGGCCCTATACATTGTCTGGTGAAAGAATTTGATGTCTGCAACTACACGAAGATATCTAGTTACACACAATGCAGGATGCTACTCGCAGGTGGAAAAAAGCGTGTTCCCTGTTTCCCAAACCAGGAGAAGTCCTGCGCCAAGTTGACCGTCAAAAGTAGCTTGAGCAGGCGCCGTGTGCAGACTGTTGCAGTAGCACCTCCCTTGCAAGCCAGTTCATCAATCCAGGCATGGGTACAGGAAAAATATGTGTTGTTAATACAGCTTTTTAAGACTGGTATATTACAGAATGGCCTCCTACCATTGTTTCTGAAAAAGACAGTGTATGACAGCTTCATCCTACCGGTACTCGCCTACGGTGCAGAAACTTCCAGGCTAACTAAAAGGGTCTAACTTAAATTAAGGACGACTTAGCAGGCAATAGAACGCTAGAAGATGGGTCATGTGCAGCCTTCCCGCTCATGGCAATCCTTTAAACAGTGATACTCTGCAATGTTTTAGCGAAATGAAAACTCTTTGAACAGCTAATATTTGGGGTGAATACTTGCTTTGTGCGCAGTTTCAAAGCGCGCACGTTGCGCGACTGGGTTCCTGAGCCATGGAAACCATCCCAAAAAATGCATGGGGCATTAGATTTGACAGCGAATTACACAAACAAATAGTCAGAAACCTGAAATGTTCTTTTAGCGTTTTAATCTTCCCGTTGGTTTCTAGCTTTATGCCAAATATCATTTTCCTACAGTGGTTTTTCTAGGTTCCCGAGAGGTTGTAATTTTGAGCGAGAAAGCTGGGTATGGTAACATTAAGGGACAGGAAGAGAGTGGAGTGGATATAATTTAATGTCAGAATTTGCACTACTAAGGCAAACTTAACCCTAATATGACAGCTAATGTGAGGTACCACTATATATAAGAACTATATTTCGTGAATGGGGACTCTGAGGACATTTTAGCCCAGCTACAGGTCCCATCTGAACTTACGAAATATTTTTCTGTGTCTATCCTAACCGCTTGGTGGATTGAAGTGACAATATATACACGGATGAAGGCATGTCCACAAAATGTGCAAACGGAAACATGCACAAACCCGGGCAGCGTCACTACCATGGACGTATACTTCCTGCAGCAGAATGACGACGTGGGCATGTTGGTTTACAGGGTGTCCCAGCTATCATGCACCAAGATTTAAAAAAAAGAGTAAAAGCGTAACTCGAAGGAAACCAGGTGCCTAATGTTTGCAGTGCTGTGAAGATCCGGACAGTATTTTTTTCTTTAATGAGACTTAATTAACTAATTGTAATTTAATATCTAACTCGAGCAATACTGTCCTAATCTCTAAAGTGTCAATGAGGCACTTGTATGTAACCATGAGGGGCATCCAACTGCGGTATTTTCAGCGATGAACTAATTGCGTACACATTTATTCTGCCTGATAAAGGAAACCCCCGAACAGGTGGTTCACGGGGACAGGTGGTTCCACTTTGTACAGTGAATCACCAGCAGCACTCGCCTCCTCGTGGTGTCCCCTGGGTGCCCTGATCCTTGTGGTTGGGGTAGCTAAAGAGTGCTGCACGGCCTATGCGGCCGCAGGAGTCGACAAAGAGTCTTTCGTTCTACTTCAGGTTTTCTGGCTAACTCAGCCAACGGAGAACCACTGGCTCCTGTCAGTGTGGCGTCCATTCTTTGAATTGTCCGAAGAACAAGCGACCTCGAGTTGCGAGTGGGTGATTGAGCAAGCCGGAGGCTACTTCGGTAGTCAGGAGGCGCGCTCTCATCTCCGTACCTTTCCCCTGAAATAGTGACGTCTAGCATGACTGGCTCCTGCGAGTAGGTGACCTGTTGGCCCCTGCGCCTCTGGACGTGGCCGGGTCTGAGTTGTGCTCCCCGTACCTTGGACTACACTTGGCTGGTAACCAAGAGCCGCTGATTCCTGTCTAGCAAGCGGCTGACTCTGTCGACTCCCAGTTTTCTGGGTTGAGCCGTAGCTCCCTGAGATTCGATTTAAACCCTGTCTGGCTGCGTTTTTCTCTAAGTGTGCAGCAGATAGGGCAATCGCCGCTTCTTTTCTTCTAAGTGTGCGGCCGGTGATTTGACCGTCGGAAGCTCCTGAAACTTCCTGAGATTCCATTTTCCTAGACACTTCTGTTTCCCTCGGCTCTGCTGAGAAAAGGGGGCCTTGGTCCTTGAGTACTGGCTCGTGTTTGACTGTCTAATAACCGAGCTTTGTCTGAGTGACCAGAATCTTATACTAATACTGAACAGGACACATCTTCTCTCTTGAGTGTCCGAGACCACGCTCTTGGTTCCTGGGTTCGCCGTGTACCAGGTTTAAACTCAAACGGTGCCCCCAGCTTGCTGGGGCAGGGGTGCCTTTGCACTTATCTGTCGTGCTGTTGGACGGCCGGAACCCTCGGCTCTGCTGAGGAAGGGGACCTCGGTCCTCGTGTTCCTGGGTTCACCGTGTTCCAGGTTTAAACTCAAATGGTGCCCCCAGCGTGCTGGGGCAGGGGTGCCACTGCACTTAAATCCGTCGTGCTGCTGGTCGGCCGGCACCCATGGCTCTGCTGAGGAAGGGGACCTCGGTCCTCGTGTCCCTGGGTACACCGTGTCCCAGGTATAAACTGAAACGGTGCCCCCAGCTTGCTGGGGCAGGGGTGCATTTGCACTTATCCGTCGTGCTGCTGGTCGGCCGGCGCCCTTGGCTCTGCCGAGGAAGGGGGACCTCGGTCCTCGTGTACTACCGCCCGTTCTACTCGTCGTACTGTTTTCATTCGGCGCCCTGGGTTGTACTGAGGCAGGGGGGTCCTTGACTTCTGGGCTTTGCCTGAACTCGCTGAAACTACACCCTTTTTTTTTTTTTTTTTTCCTGCTCGGGCGGACAAATTTGGTTGTGTTTTTGTACTGCCTATAATCACCATGGAGATTGAATTCTACTTCGGATTCCTAGCGTATGTGTGTAGCTATTGCGACCTTCGGTTGAGTTCTCGCGAAAAATTCTCTGAACACTATAAGCGAACTCATACGGCTACCATACTTTGGAGGTGCGACTGGTGTGATGATAAAGTGCTACCATCGTGGAAAAGTTTGTCTCCTCACTACACTAGGTGTAAGAGGAGCTGCCCCCGTCCAGTGGTTGATGTTACAAAGTTGAGGGTGGGGTTTGTTGTTTCACGAGATGTTCGTGGTGATGATAATGAGCCGCCCTGATGTTTCGACAGTGGGTCTTCCTGATCCTCAGCCTCGGCTGCCAGATCAGATTGTGTGCTCATGGTCAACTTCTGTACCACTGTCTACAATCGATGAGGTAAGGTGAGGGGGAGGATGTGGATGATGGGTCTGAGGACTCTGTCGATCGAGTCGGACGTGGGAGTGGTAGTAGTGCAGGCTCGAATTATGTTCCACTAACTCATGGACAGTGGAGCAAAGATGACTTAGAGAAAATGGCTAGGCTTGAGCTAGACCTTCCTTCGCATGTTCGATCTCGTGTAGCGGCATTGCAGGCACACTTTCCCTTTAAAACGCATGAGGCTGTTGAGAAGATGCGCCGCACAGTTAGGTATAAGTGAATTCTGTCGGATCTTAAAGATCGGGCACAATGCGCTGCTCCCTTGTCATGCAGATGTGCAGAGCGAGCCTACGGGGTCAGTTGAGTTTAGCCCAGCTTCTCATCGGTGTACTCCCATTGTCGTTGGGTTGCCTTTGATCTGTATGCCTTGGCGCTGATTGAGTTAAAGATTGGTCGTGTTCCCATGATAAATGAAACACTACAGAAGCAGTTCTCATCGCGCTCAGTGTCTGCGATTGCTCAGGTCCGACGTACTGAGCGCTACCAGGATGTTCTTACGCTTTGTCGTTCTAATGTCATCACCCCTTCCATCGTTGCCTCCTTTTCGTCTAGCTCGGGTACCGCCTCTTCATTTAGATACTGATGATGTCCACGAGTTGATACGCGACTCCAGGTTGGGCTCTTCCCTTGCGTCAGCTGTCTCTCAAGGTTCTTTGTCTTACTCAGATATTTGCAAAGTATATAAACAGTTCAAAGTTCAACTACGCTCTCCGAAAAATAAACCGAGACCGCCGCCTGTTAAAGTGACAGGTAATAAGTCTCAGCGTAGGCGAGCTATTTATAGGGAACACCAGCGTTTGTACGCTCTTGGTCCGACGGTTTTGGGGGATCACTTGCTGTTGGGAGGTGATGCAGAGGCATGTACTTGCCTAGTGTACACTCATTATATGACACACTTTTCGGTGGCGAATCTCGTTCAATGAACACTTCGTTGGTATCAACTGTCAAGTTAACAGTTGATGAGGACCTCTTCACGGTAACCGAGGTTGAGCATGCTTTGAAGTCTCTTGATGACCGGGCTGCGCCTGGACCGGAGGGTGTAATGGTAAAAGAGTTAAAGAGAATCTCTTTGCAAGCTCTGACACTTATTATGAACAACTGGTGGTCGTACGCGGTTATTCCACTGGAGTTGAAGCAATCAAAGGGCTGTATTCATACCGAAATGTCCCAAACCAGATGGGCCGGGCGACTTTCGACCTCTCACCATATCTCCAGTAATCGTTAGACTATTCTCCAAACTTATACTGCGTAGACTATCAGAAATGAATGAGTTCCACAAGTATGATGATGGTTGGATGTTAATGGCGCAAGGCCAACTAGGGCAAAGAGCGCCAAAACAGTGGTTAAAAATAGAGGTGAGAACTTAGACACTGATATCAGTAAGCAAGAACAAAAGTAAAATCAATAAAAGACAGTGAGGGTGGCTGGTGTAAAGGGCCAGGTTGTGATGGTGCGTGGCATGAAATAAGGGTTTAAAAACTACGCGTGATAGGAAATGAGATGTAAAAACTTGATGTCACTGAGAAACTTAAAAGTGCGTTGCACAGGAATCACGGGATCATCCGCTAGAAAGAGTGCTGGGTGTAGTGGAATGTGTTGTCTGTAGAGTTGAGGGAAGTGCTTGCGTCTTGTTGTCTGGAGTGCTTTGCATGTAATGAGGATGTGAAGTACGGATAGGCCCTCCCCACACCTGCTACACAGGGGTCTTGGAGATCCGGTGAGCAGATGGGAGTGTGTCGCGTGTGTGTGGCCTATCCGTAATCTACCTAGGGCAACTTCGATGAATCTGTTGTGTGAGTCACTAGTATCTTGTCTTAAGTGTGGCTTTATGTGTAACTTGTTGTCTGTCTGTGTATTCCAGTCGGCTTGCCATGTTTGCGAAGGTGTTGTCGGATGTGTGGCTTGAGGTCAGTGTAGGGTATTGTTGTTATGTCCACTGTGTTTGCAAGTGCAGCAGTGGCGGCCATTTCATCTGCGGTCTCATTCCCCGCGATTCCAGCATGGCCTGGAACCCAGCACAGGATTAGTTGAAAATTATTTGCATATATAGACATTATGAAAATTTAAAAACAAGATTGACAATGTGGTTTTTCCTGGGTCTGTGTGAAGACAATGCACGTACAACGCTCAAAGAGTCTGTGAAGATGACGGACTTAGGAATTCGTTTTTTTAAGAATGTGCTGAACGATGAGTAAAATGCCATATGCTTCTGCAGAGAAAATAGTGGTGTGTACACTCATGGTTCTGCAAGCAATAAAGTTGGGGCCATGAGCGGCGCACGACACTGTAATTGAAGTTTTCGAGGCATCGCTATAGAATTCGGCACATTTATATTTATCCTGAAGCGACAAGAAATGCTGCAGAATCGCAGCTCTCGGAACCCTGTTTTTATCTATTTTCATAAATGAAACATCACAACAAACAGGCTGCAGTTGCCATGGTGGTATAACGTCAGAAAATGATGATGATGTACAGACATTTAAAAACCCAACGGAAAGACCTGAAGCTTCCTCTCTCACCCTCAGAGAGTAGGGCAAAGGAACAGATGGACGATTTGAGAATAGCTGGGTTGTAGATGTATCGTTGAGGACAGGTTTAAAAGGATGGTTATTGAATGATGAGACCTTCAAAGCATATAATAAATCTATGTACATTCGTTGATGTTCCAGGCACCATTTGTTACTTTCAGCGTACAGACTCTGGGCCGGGCTAGTGCGGAAGCACCACACGCAAGGCGCAGGCCCAAATGGAGAACTGGGTGAAGCATTTTTGGTGCTGTTTTTTGATGCCGACCCATACACAACACTACCGTAGTCTAGCCGAGACCCGACTAAGGCGGTAAAAAGCGAAGAAGGAGTTCTTTGTCTGCACCATAGGACTGGTGGGAGAGGACTTTGAGAATGTTTAGTGTTTTCAGGCATTTATGTTTAAGTTGTTTGTTTTGTGAATGAACGTGAGTTTTTCATCAAATATGACACCTAAAAACTTGTGCTCCTTTTTTACGGGGATAGAAGCGCGATGAAGGGTGATCTCCGGGTCTGCCTTAATCCCGCGCTTGCGGGAGAACACAACACAAGTACTCTTTCCAGGGTTCAGTTTAAAACCGTTTGTGTCCGCCCAGCCAGCTAGTTGGTTCACCCCAAGCTGGACTTGGCGTTCACAAACTGAAAAGTTACAGGACCTAAAAGATATTTGAATGTCATCTACATATATAGAACAGGAAATGGTTGGTGGCAATGCCTTCCGAAGTGAGTTCATCTTAACAATAAACAGTGTGCAGCTCAAGACACCGCCTTGAGGGACGCCATTTTCCTGCACGTATACATTCGAAAGGGCACTGCCAACCCTCACTCGAAAGGTCCTTTCCGACATGTAGCTACTGAGCGTGTTCAGCATGTTGCCGGAAACACCAAACGACTTGAGGTCACACAAGATGCCGTACCGCCAGGCCGTGTCATAGGCCTTCTCCATATCGAAGAAGACTGTTATACAATACTGCTTATGAATGAAGGCATCTTTTATATATGTTTCCAATGCAACCAGTTGATCATTGGTGGACCTCCCAGCCCTGAAGCCAGCCTGGCAGCTGTCGAGAAGACCATTGTACTCTAAGAAGTACATGAGTCTCCTATTGATCATCTTCTCGAACAGCTTACACAGGCAGCTTGTGAGGGCGATGGGACGATAACTTGCGGGAGAGGAAGGGTCCTTCCCTTCTTTCAGAAAGGCCACTACAATGGCCTCCCTCAGGTTTCTGCATCTAAAAACTGGGCCGATTATGCAAGCGGGTCAATACTGAAACACCGAAGGCAAGCACATGCGTGAACAATCACATGACACGCTATGTTGAATGTGTGGAAAACGTCGTATATGAAATTCCTTTGTCACCGTGTGGACGCACTTACATCGGGCAGACAGGTCGCTGCCTCAATGATCGCCTGAGGGAGCATGCCAACAATGTACGGACGTCATCAAGTACCACCTTGGCAACGCATTGCGCTTCCTGCGGCTGCGCCCCCCTCTTCCATGACTGCGTGATTCTCGCGCGGTATCCTGGACGAAGAGAGCGGGAAATCTTTGAAGCGTACAAGATCAAAAAGAAAGGAGGTGCTTGTATTAGTGAGGCGTCAGTTTCCCTTCTGGAAAAGGAAATGCTGTTCCTATCTTGACCTTTAGACTTTGTATCGGTACGTGGCGGTTCATGTTTACGAGATATCGCGTTTTTTTTCCGATGTGATATCTCCTAGGTCATTATCGGTCCTTCTGTTGTTTTCCTTATTTTTATATAGATGTTTTCTGCTGCAATAAAGCGCTCAGTTGTTCGTCAGCGCCTGTGGTTTAGTCTTACCTTTCTTCGTCCCGTCGTTTGCGCTGTTTTTCTTAGTTTAGCCTAGATTTTGTTTTGGTCTTGCATTTTCGCTGTTTTTGGTTATTAGCAGCTGCCTGTCCCTTTGTTCGAAAGAGTGCTGAATGCAGAAGCTGACACCTGGCTCCGACCATGGCCGCTAGATGAGAGGGCACGTAAGGTCTAGCGGCCTTGCTACGACTCATCAC
>CM023453.1:152965148-153110858 GCA_013339765.2 Haemaphysalis longicornis | reverse complement strand
GGAAAAACAACTAACGAAGCAGTTCAGGGAGATATGGGCTGGGCGTCGTTTGAAGTTAGAGAAGCTCAGAGTAAAATATGCTTTGAGATGAGGTTGAGGGCAATGGATCAACGAAGGTGGGCAGCTAAGGTTTTTAGGTACCTATACTTGAAAAGTGTGGACACGCAGTGGTTAAGAAAGACTAGAAGGCTAACGATGAAATACGGAAAGAACAGTGGGGAATCCAAAACAGCCAAGGTAACCAAAAAAGAGGCAAGGCAGATTGAAACGAATGAATGGAGGGAAAAAATGGAAGCTAAAACGTCGTTAGAGATGTACAGGGCTGAGGAGATGAACATCAGAAAGGAAAATTTCTACGATAATTCCCAGGGCAGTGCTTTGCTTTTTGAGGCTAGAGCAGGTTGCCTGCGAACTAAGAGTTTTGTGGGGAAGTATTCACAAAATGATGGGGTATGCGTGGTCTGCGGAAAAGAAACAGAAACTATGCGGCACATAGTGTTAAAATGTCAGGGTATCCATCCAAATCTACATGAAGGGAATATTGGGCTTTCAGAAGCCCTAGGATTTAAGGGTATCACAGAGGAAGTTACCTTCAAGGCTGTCGAGGGGACGAAAAGAAGATTAGAATGCTGGTGGACGAAAAGCAGAGAGGGGAATATTGCCTAGGACAGTTACCACTTGTAACAGAAAAAAAAGTGTTTTGTGCCTAATAAGCTTTTTGTGCCTGCCCTAAGCAGCGCTAGTATTGAACCAAAAGTGTAAAACATATGTATATTAGTCCTTTTTGGTAAGATGACCTGTCATCACACCGATACAAAGGGAAAACCAATAGAAATCATCATCATCATCATCACCAACAGAAAACAGCTGCATCTCTTGCTTGATTAAAACCATACCCAAAACATATGACCACTGGCAGGCAAAATGACTATACTATTACCAGTTTTATTCACTTGTCTTCATTGGTTCTAAATAAAGTTGTAAATGTAAAAGAATGTTTCCCTGTAAAGGCTGCAACTCTTGTGTCATCAAAATTTTTCCAACAAAATTGTGAACATTTTCGCTTTCAATTTTCGGTCTAGGTAGGTAGTGCAACAAAAAAACCCGCTTTTCGAGAGAACAGAACACATGTTATATATTGTGTTACTGTTTGCTTAGCCTCGATATAGATCAGTGTTGTACGGAACGGCGTTACAAGGAACGGCGTTCCTGGAACTAGTTCTTTTTTGGAGGAACGGAGGAACGCCACCGTTCCATTAAGGGTCGGTGGAACTGTAACGGTAACTTGTTACGTTTTTGAAGGAACGGCAGGAACATCGCTAGGATTTGGCTGTTTTTGATGCCAAGGCTCGAGTACAAAAATCCACAAGTCGCTACTGCGTTTCTCTTCTATAAGCTGGTCAATTTGCCCGACCTTCAGTCCTAAGTGCTTCCTCGAAGGTCAAAGGCAGAGAATAACCACGCAGCAGGCCGCAGCTTGTGCTTGCTTTCATGCTGGTTGAACTTACGCGGCGTTCGACGGGTGAATAGCGTAGCCGCGAGAATGCTTTTCACCTTTCATCGTTTGCCTGGGTAGGCCAGGACGCGCGTCTGGCCGATAGAATTGATCCCTGGCGGGAAAGATTGTCTAATACGGGATCCGGAGATTTCTGTGTAGGATATTTAGGTGCAGGACGCTTCGGTGCGGATATTTCCGTGCACGGACATTTTGGTGCACGACGTCTTGGCCCAGACATTTTGAGTCACGGGATGTCCCAGGCATTCTTCGAACATTTTAGCTTTAATATTGTAATTTTGTGACTCGATTGATAGCACTCTAGCAATGTTAATGCACTCTAGCAATGTTAATTATTTTTCCATTTTTTAGTTATTGTGTTTATTTTGTTCTTGTTCTAGTTTATGACACCTTGTGTAACCCCCCTACCCTATGTAATACCCTCCCGAGGGTTTTTTTGAAATAAATAAAAAAACTTTGCGTTCTAGACTTGTGCTTGCGCCGCCGTGTGTGGAAACGAACGCTAAACTCTGGCGGAGCATGGCCACGTAAAGCCCAATTTCTGTAGTAGATGGGAAAAAGTAACGTTGTTAATTTGCATCCGTTCAACCTTTTTTATTCATTTTAACATTCATGTGAACTACCCTACTACTTTAAGCTTTGCCAAAGCGCTTTGTTTTCACTTCACCCAACGGTGCAAGACGCTGCTGCTTTCAGTCCATCCTCCCCGGGGACCCCACAGGAAAACATCCGCGAAAAAAAAAAACAACCGAAAAACGAAGTAGATTAAGCGCGTTTGCTTTCCGTTTTATTTATTTTATCAATCAATCTCGTATTTGTTGCATTCGGTGTCGGTTCTACTTAAAACTAACCAACCAATGGTCGCACTTACGGTAGCGTTACTTAGGGGAGGGTAAGGCTGAGCCCCGCCGCGGCTACCAGCCCCCTTGGTAGACAGAGAGGGGTGTCACTCGTGGTTCACCATTGCGTCAACTCGAATTCGAAAACTTGAAAACGGCTGGTGCCGCTCTCGTCACACTAGACTATTCAATTTTTTTGCTCCTTATAATGGAAGGAACCAATGTATGACTGGGGAGTCCATTATGTGCGCGACTTGAAGAGTTAATTCCCAATAGGTAACCGGTAGAAAGCGCAAAGGCTCATGGGTGCATTGTTTTCTCCCGCGGAGAGCCGCCACTTCCGGTTCGGGAGCTGTCCTGGCCTCCCGTACGCCGTCGGCTTTCACGCGCGTGTGTGCTTGTTGTTTTTCTGTTTCCACCTTAAAAAAACGCTCATGCATTGGGAATTCCATAAATAACAACTATTGACCCTACTAGGGGTTTATCTGACAGGTAAACACCCTGTGACAAATAAAGAACACGCACACACGCACCTGACAGCCGCCGGCGCGCTTGGGCGTACGAGAGGGCAGGAGAGATCTCGAACCGGAAGTGACGGTAGCAGCCGACGTGCCCATGAGCCTTTGCGCTTTTTACCGGGCACCTATGGGGAGACTGAAGGCGAAGAAAGAGCGATTCCTGGAGTGGGGGCGCCATCGGTATGTCCGTGAAGCACGGAAGGACGTAGCCACAAACGATAGTGGCCATTGTGTTTTCAGCGGCTTTTTGGGTGGCTTTTTGTTGTACAGTATAGAGGTTTCGTGAGCTCTGGTGAATGTAAAGCTTTTTCCTGTATCACTGTGGCGAGGCTTCGGAGACCGTGAACTCCGCCACGCCTGTAGGATTTTCAGGGGAAACCGAAATTAATATGACTGAAAAAGAAATCTGGTCGACATTCGAGCGTGCAGGCGGGGAGGGGGGGCGCTAGGACAAAGAATTAAGATGTGGTTAATGTAGGCATGTAAACATAACACGAAGGTTGGTTTTCCCGAACAGGATGGGAGCAATTTGTATGCACAACCCGCACGCGCTTAATCAACATTTAAGATATTAGAAGCTGTGGCTGTTTTAAAAAGGCCCGTTCTTTCTCCACGACAATATCCTAGACCAGTGTTCGCAAATTCATTTTAGCAAGGCAGCCCAGCCTACGTAATACCGTTCATAAGGTTTTCTGCATTCTGGGGGGCTAGCTAATGTTTGTTACGTTTTGGATATTGATGGTGTGCATGTAATTTATGTAATTTGGGGTTGTGTAATTTAAAAAAAAAAGGCGTTGGACTACCGTAAACACCGGTTAATTGTCTTAGCTAAAAAGAGCGAATATAAATTAACAACCTGTCGTAAATCAAAAAAAGACGTGTGCTAAAGAATTCAATCGGCTGCATAACAGGTGTCCCCAGGAATAGGTATTAAATAAAAATATATAAATGTAGAATTTCAAAAAAAAAAATGTCACTGCTCCAGATTGTTGTCCATAACCCAGGTTAAGCGGAAATAAAAATATAACGGCTGTCGCAAACAGGCAAGCACCGGATAATTTGGTCGGCGAGAAGTTTGCGCACCGAAATGTCCGTACACCGAAATGTCCATGCCACGAAGCGTCCGTACACCGAAATTTCCGCACCGAAACATCCTGCACCGAAATGTCCTAGAGCCGTCTGGAGTTCTTACGAGGCTCCCTCAAAAAAATTCGCCTGGGAGATTTTCTTTTGATTATTGTTATCTCCAGATAATCTGCTGCCGGCGGTGTTAATATCACTGTAATATACGTAGTTCTATGCGAGTTTTAAATTTCTCACTTAATTTCGCCCCAGGGTTACCCGACACTATATTTTAATTTAAAAACCGAATTGTAATGTTAATGTAACGACACGTTACAATTTTCGAAGTGGAACTGGAACGCGTTTCTTTCGCAATAAAGGAACTTGTAACGGGAACTCGTTTCAAAATTGGGAAGGAACGAGGAACGAGCTTTCGTTTCTATTTTGGAGGAACGTGTACAACACTGATATAGATATATAATGAAATTTTCCTCCAAATATTCGCAATGGCATAATAGCCTGATCTCCCTTATCCGCTGCACGTTTTTCTTGTGCAACACGGATTTACTGGTTTGGTTCCGAACATGTCGGGAAATTTTTCGGTATAGGGATTTCTATAAACGTTGTCGCAAACTCGTCAGAAGGGTTACTTTCTTTCAATGATAGTCACACCTGGTATACAGGGCTGACATCGCTTCCCCCTCTTGTGTTGCAGAATTCCGTATGAAACACTGGTTAATTATTTACTGTTTCGTTGCAAGGCTGTCGCCTGGCAATTGGGGTCTCTGTGACAGAGCCTTGGTTTCCGCTTTTGTTGTGGAGCAGTGAAGCTTTTGAAGGTGCTGGTGTTCTAGTCCCAGAAGGCGAGTGCTAGTTTCCTTGCAATTGCGAGCCCCCCACCCCATTTTTTTATTGTTCAACCTTGCTATGCAGTGCATTTGGAAAGCATGGAACAAGCATAGCCGCACCAAGGTAGCATTCGAATACAGAAATAGAATGACTCGGGCTGCTGAGATGCTCGTTCAAACCCAGCCGCTCTTTCGGGCCGCACTCCGAAAGAGCGGCTGGGTACAATGGAGCTACTGATGAAGCATGAACAAAAAGGAAAAGCTGATTGATTGATTGATTGATTGATTGATTGATTGTAGGGTTTAACGCGCCGACGCAACGCAGGCGATGAGGCGCCCCAGAGTGGAGGGCTCCGGATTAATTTTGACCACCTGGGGATCTTTAACGCAAAAAGGAAAAGCAAATATCGATTGCAACAAAGGCAGAGACCAAATCGAGAACAATCCAGGAGCACGACACTCCAGCGTGCAAGTGAGAAGTGTTACATGACCGTGCAGAACGGCAAGGTCTTTAGTACAGAGTGATAATCAGGGCACGCCGAAAGAGACCCCCTTTCGGGGGTCTCTTTCGGCGTGTCCTGTACCAGGCCTCTGCTGCGTACATTTGTTTTGCCTTTCATGTTTTCCAAAAAGTTTTGTGCTGTCGGTAAGTGTGTCTAACTGAAATTTTCAGTGGTGTGGAATGTGTTCCCGACGCAGGTAAGTTCTCTCGCTCTCGGATGCTATTTAAAGAAGCCATGAAGGCATAATGCATACAACTTGTATTCTGTCTTCATGGCGCCTTCAAACAAAGGCTCTTGTACAAAACGAAAACGCGAACGGCGTTCCTGGAACTAGTTCCTTTTTGGAGGAACGGAGGAACGCCACCGTTCCATTAGGGGTCGGTGGAACTGTAACGGGAACTCGTTAGGTTTATGAAGGAACGGCAGGAACGGCGTTCCTGCCGTTACATCGCTAGCATTTGGCTGTTTTTGATGCCAAGCCCCGAGTACAAAAATCCACAAGCCGCTACGGCGTTTCTCTTCCTATAAGCTGGTCAATTTGCCCGCCCTTCAGCCGTAAGTGCTTCTTCGAAGGCCAAAGGCAGAAGATTAACCACGCAGCAGGCCGCAGCTTGTGCTTGCTTTTATGGCGGTTGAACTTACGCGGCGTCCGACGGGTGAATAGCGTAGCCGCGAGAATGCTTTTCACCTTTCATCGTTTGCCTGGGGAGGCCAGGACGCGCCCCTGGCCGATAGAATTGGTCCCTGGCGGGGAAAGATTGTCTTATACGGGATCCGGAGATTTCGGTGTCAGACATTTAGGTGCGGTCATTTCTGTGCACGGACATTTTAGTGCACGACGTCTTGGCCCAGACCTTTTGAGTCACGGAATGTCCCAGACATTCTTTGAACATTTTAGCTATAATATTGCAATTTCATTACTTGATATGATTTTACATTCTGGACTTGTGCTTGCGGCGCCGTGCGTGGAAACGAACGCTAAAACCTGGCGGACCATTGCCACGTAAAACCCAATTTCTGTAGTAGATTGTAAGAATTAACGTTGTTTTTTCATCCGTTCAACCTTTTTTTAACATTCATGTGAACAACCTTACTAGTTTAACTGTTACCAAAGCGCTTTGCTTTCACTTCACCCAACGGTGCAAGACACTGCTGCTTTTAGTCTACCCTCCCCCCCCCCCCCCCCACCCTCCTGCCACCGCAAAAGATCCGCGAAAAACAACAGAAAAACGAGGTATATTAAGCGCGTGTGCATTCCGCTTTAATTATTTTCTCAATCAATCTCGTATTCGTTGCATTCGGTGTCGGTTCTACTTAAAACAAACCAACCAACGATCGCACTTACGGTGTCGTTACTTAGGGAATGGGAAGGCTGAGTCCCGCCGGCTACCAGCCCCCTTCGTAGAGAGAGGGGGGTGTCAATTGTGGTTCACCATTGCGTGAACTGCACTTCGAAAACTTGAAGACGACTGTTGCCACTCTCGTCACACTAGCCTATATAATTTTTTTTGCTCCTTATAATGGGAGAAAGCAATGTATGCCTGGGGTGTCCATGATATGCGCGACGTGAAGAGTTAATTTCCAATTGGGCGACTTAAAGGGGCACTGACAAAAAAGTTTGACGGCGAGATAACTTCGGAGATAGATTGGTGGGGACACATACACATCATCTGCAAAATATCAGCGGCGAATACAGCCTAGAGCATATTTAAAATCAATTTTAAAGTGTGCGAAACGCAACCGAGCAGACAGCAGAGGACCACGCGCAATCGACATCCCGAGGATATTGTGTAAATAAACAACGTCCAAACACGTCACGAGTTTGTGTTTGCCGCTTCCGCACTGCCGGCGTTTTTCGCCGGCTCGACCGGCTCGCCGCTCCAATCGTAGGGCCGGAGGGCGGAGCTTCTGCTCTCGAGAACGAACGACCCGATCGTTGGTGGCGGTGGCGGAGGCGCCGTGATTTCGTCAGCTCATCGGGCAGCTGGCCGCGACCAAAGTTCTACAGCGATTCCAGGCACTCTGTTTTTATTACTTTTTATTTACATTGGGCGCAAAAACGCGCCGGAGACACGAAAAGCCCACTGAGCGAGCCGCACGGTCGCTGTGCAGGCGGCGGCCACGGCCGCGACGTGGCCTAGGCCGGCGCAGGTAGCTCGAGTGATAGTGTTACGGAAGAACGAGAGAAGCGAGACCGAATCCATGGCTGCCCTTCGCGGGGACCCTCACTTTACTCGCACGGGAAAATCTACACGATGATGGTGATTGAGTGGCGCATACCCTTCGGGAGATTCAACATCCTCCCGCGCCCGCAACGTGCGTATCTGTCCTCACACAAACGCTGTCCCACAGACCGAACTTTCTAGCTGTTCAATAGCTTCACCAGCTGGCTCTGTGTCTCGTACACGTTTGTCGATGCAGTTTCTCGAAGCGCTGCTTGAGTGCTTTCGCCTCGGGACGATTCTCGCGCAGGTTGTCCCGCAGTCCATCGAAAATCTTGAGCGGCAAATGGGCTTCTCGTAGCAGTAGCCATGGAGGCGCCGCTTTGACGCGTCTGGGACACCTCTGCGCTGCGGCACAAGTTACACGTGCGGATCCGGTACACGTCGTCTTCAAGTAAAACCAGCTTTAGTTCTTTGGCGCTTCATGAAACTGCAAGGTTTGCGCTGCGGCGCGACGGCTGTGCAACCTAATAGGGCGAACGGAGCTGAACGGTGGCGAAGTATTCACAGGCTTCTCAACCTTCGGCGTATCTCGCAGCTCGTCCTGACCCTCGCTGTGTACGACGGTGGTTTCTTTTGTGGCGGCTCAGCAGCTGCGAACAACGAATGCGCCTTTTGTCGGTGCGTACGAACGGGTGGCTTTGGCTCCGTTGCTCCTCAGGACGCTGAAATTCATCAGGTCGAAACAGCTCCTCCTATTCCCTCTCCCACCCGCGAGAAAATCCTTGTGGGGTTGAAGAATTAATCCGCAATCATAGTGTAGTGTCTTTCTTTCCATAAGCTCATTCCTTCGAAAGCTACCCTGAATTGCTGTCACCTCTTTTGCTTCCAGCGGTGCATCCGGCGTTTCGCAGCTTTCACGACAGCTAAGCGCCGCCAAGGTGAAGCGGGCCACAACCAAACTGTTTTCCAGGCTCGCGTTTCCTGTCCTCCGGTTATGTACCTATTCTCGTGAATCTGATGTCCGGAAGGTCTCAGTGGCTCATGGTACCTGCAGTTCTTATGCAGCGAGTCAGCCAGTATATTCAGATTTGTCTTGTCCCTGCCTCGGGTTTTCCTCTTGGCGGATTCCGATACTGTCGAACTTGCTTTTGGGCGAGGTGTTAGCTCAATATGCGTTATGGATGTTTCTTGGCAAGGCTTCGTTGTTTCGTTACATTGACCCGATATGGTCACCAATAGCCGTTCAGACTTCCTAACATCAGGAACACAGAACGAACCAGACTTAAACCTGGGTGCAGCGTCCCGCTCTAACTTGACGATTGGTGATAGCGGGATTTTAGGAAGCTGTGTTAAGGACTCCTCATTCATGAAGTCTGGGACGAAGATATACTCGAAAGTGTACGGTGGTGGCTCTATGCTTTCTTTCACATCATTTACCTTGCCTTTTTTGTCGTCTCGTTGAGCAGAAACAGCTGAGTAGTCGTTGGCTGCGGCAGGCGTACCCTCGTGTTCCGCACCCCCTTCCTCCATTGGGACGCTCGACGCTACCTCCGAGCTGGCTCCCACGTTGACAATACCTGGAACGTTCGGGTGGCTGTGGTCCGTCGTCTCGACACGGCACAGAATCCCTTGCACCCACGTGGCTCACCCTTGAACGTTGAAGACTGCAACTTCGGCAGGGCAACGTCCGACGTTGACGGGTGTGAGCCGCAGTGAGGAGGATGGTCTGCATGGGTGGCTGGGCGAACACCGTTGCACACGACGGTCAAGGGTCGAGGGTAATTTGGCTTGCCTGTAGTGCCGTTAGTAGTGACCTTCCTGCCAGGCGCCTTCCGAGAGTTCAAGGCCGAGCGCAGGCGGTTTAGGACAGTACATATGCTTCCTCGATACGCCGGTGCGTCAAAATATTCTCGCTCAACTTCATCATGGTCCAGAAAGCTCGATTATTTTCTTTTCAGTCTCGTACAGTGCCGCGTCATTTCTCTCGAGCAGATCAATGGCCGCTTGAAGTTCATGCGGATGCGTCGAGGCGGTTTCCAAAAGATCCGTCGCTGCCTTGAGCAGTCGGGTACCAGCGCCGCGAAGGATACGCTGCTGCCGGCGCAGCTTATCAATCGCACGCATTCGGTCGGTCGTCACTAGGTGGTCAGGGCCGGCCAGCCATGCTGACCTCCGGCTGAGGGCGGGGCTAAGCAGCGTAGTAGCAGTCAAAGGAGTGGGGTTCTGCGAACCTCAAGCCGGAGGGGACGTCGGTGGTCTCCTTCGCCGCACGTGTTCATTCTCCCGGGTTTCGGCACCAGAAAATGTTACGGAAGAACGAGAGAAGCGAGACCGAAGCCATGGCTGCCCTTCGCGGGGACCCTCACTTTACTCGCACGGGAAAATCTACACGATGATGGTGATTGAGTGGCGCATACCCTTCGGGAGATTCAACAGATAGCTTGTTACCGCTGCACGAAATTGTACCCAAGTCGCAACCATTGCAACTTATATAGGCCTCCTGCGCTGCCCAGGGGGCGCTGCGCAAGCGGCTTCCGGGCAGTACTTCCGGGTAGTACAAAGCTGCGCGGGTCCCATAGGATCCCGTGTTGACAAAAGCAAAATGAGCTCGACGCTCCCGATTATTTTGCGACGTGGCCACCAGCTCATCCCCGACGCGTCCGATCTATTTCAGCGATCAACTTGGCATTAGGGGAAAAAGCTTTGCAGCGCTAAACACGTTTACAGCGCCGACGAAAGTGCCGGGACCGTGACGGCGTCTGCTACTCGCAAGTTCACCGATCGATGGTCGTACGAAGTGAAATTTCTAGTTTAAACTAATACTCTAGGTGACAAAGACTTTCAAAAACAGCCGATCAAAAAAGGAAGAGTGACGCAATCGCGATGATCGCGCTTTAAAAAGCCAGCGAGTCCGGCGGACCGCAGGCTCGCCTGCTGCGGTGCGCCGCTCTTTTGCGTACCTGCACAATGTGCGTGCACTTTAATTAAACAGTGCTCGTTTGCGTCGCCGTTACGAATACATGGTGCAGCGTTAGCTTGCCGTTTTGTTGCGTGTCTCAGTGACAAAATGCCGCGACCGTCAGAAGCGTGAAATCTGTTTTGCGATTCCGAAATTAGTGGCCGTAAAACAAAGTGGTCGGGCGAACTAAGAGGCCGCTCGCTTTCCTTGTTTGCTCTCACTTTACTTAATTACGCTCTTGCAGCATACATTCCCAGTTCGCACTTAATAGCCTAGAATGAGGGTCAGCAACAGCTGAGTTCCATGCAGCCGACACAGCGGAGGGCTGGACGGCAAATAGGGGGGGGGGGGGGGGGGAGGGGGGCTTTGAATGCAAAGAGAAAAAATTCAGCGAATTTCTAATAATATTTGACAATAATCTGGCGAAGTGTGAAGATGGGGTGGGGGGGGGGGCAATTCAACTGGAGGACGCCAATTCTCTGTTCTTGTCTCGCTGTCTAACTCCATTTGAAGTCAAAACTGGCGTGTCGACGTTCAGATTCGACGACCCCTGCACTAGAAAACCAACACGTCAGTGATGATCGTATATAAATATTCGGGGCCCCGCGCCGTGTATGCGGCTGTGTTATGTGATGTTATAGAAGTTCACATCTCTGCAGGGCGTGTGATTTGGTGCGTGTTTTGCGTCATTTAATAGCGCTTAATTTGTTTATTTAATTGGCGCTATTGCCTCACCTACTCGCTAGTATACATGTACCCTGCCATTCGTAAATCGTGCGGCGTAAAACGTTACGCAAGAATCATTTAGTTTGCGAAAATACGAAACAAAATTTCCACTCGTTTCAAAGGCGGTGCCAGGCCAGCAGTGTCAGCTGAGTCGGCTGCGCTATTCTTGCGTTCGCTTGCATGCTCCCTATGAAGCAACCTTTTGCAGTTAGCTCAGGATGTAAGATGAGCAGCGTTCCGTGTTTATGCTACTCGTAAACTTTTCTTTGTCGACCGCACGCAAGAAGAAAAAACTAACTGTCGGTCAAACAGTTAAACCACCTGACCTGGCAATACTGTCCCACGCCGCGACCACCGCGACAGCTCGCTCAAAAGAAAGCGGACAAATCGGCTTTTTTTAGCGGATATTATTTTGTTTAGCCTCTGCAGCTACTTTAAGGGCTATTTCATACGTTATGCAGTCATTTAAACACGCCACAAAGCGCCACAACCAATTTTCACTCTGGCTTGTAATTGAAAACACATGAAGGGCGGCGAGGGTCGTCTGCTTTTGTACTACCCAGAGGCGTCGGCCGCTAGGGGCGCTGCATGTCGCCAAAACTCCAGCGCAGTAGGCCTATGGGAAAGGAGTTAATGATGCCATGGCGGGTTGCATTAAAAATTGTCATCTGCACCGCTTACGAGAGCGGCAATCGAATATCCGCCGCAGTGCTAAGCCGAACACATCTGTAGGCGGACCTGTAGGCAGACCGGCCGGCTGCTCCCAGCGCGCGTCTTGCCACCCACCGTCTCGAGCGTCGCACGTCGTTCTTTAACCGCGGTAGCATTTGCACTCGCAGCGCCTGCGTCACATCCACGGTCGCTTTTTAATTAAGCGCCTCACGAGATCAGTACGTGGGGGCATTCGCAGAAACTGCCGTCGATGCGGATTCGACAGTGCTACGGCGGCTCTGCTCTGTGATATCCCTCCGACGGTCACGTGGTCAGCTTTGTTCACACAAAATCCACAAAATCCATCGTTTCGCGGCACTCGCTGAAACCGAAACTGCGACTGGCCGCATTGAAAATGCCTCTAATTAAACAACCGTCGCACGCTGAAGCAAATGAGATTTCTACAGGTTATAAGTAGGTCACTAGCCACTTATCGCAACAAAAAAAAAAAAAAACAAGATGCAAAATTTTTGTGTCAGTGCCCCTTTAAGGCAAAGAAAGAGCGATTTCTCGAGTGGGGGCGCCATCGCTATGACCGCGACGCACGGAAGGGCATAGCCAGCACACGATAGTGGCCATTGTGTTTTCAGCAGCTTTTAGGGTGGCTTTTTGTTGCACATTATAGAGGTTTCGTGAGCTCCTGGTGAGTGTAAAGCTTTTTCCTGTATCACTGCGGTGAGGCTTCGGAGACCGTTATCTCCGCCACGCCTGTAGGATTTTCAGGGGAAGCCAAAAATAAAATGACTGAAACAGAAATCTGGCCCAGATCCGAGCGTGCAGGCGGGGAGGGGGGGGGGGGGGGGGGCGCTAGGACAAAGAATTAAACTGTGGTGAATGTAGGCATGTAAACATAAACCGAAGGCTGGTTTTCCCTATAACAGGATGGGTGGAATTTGTATGCACAACCCGTACACACCTAATCAACATTTAGGACATTAGAAGCTGCGGCTGTTTTCAAAAAGGCCCGTTCTTCCTCCACGACAATATCCTAGACCAGAGTTCGCAAATTCATTTTAGCAAGGCAGCCCAGCCTACGTAATGCAATTCATAATGTTTTCTGCATTCTGTGGGGCTAGCTAACGTTACGTTTTGGATATTGAGAGTGTGCATGAAATTTATGTAATTTGAGGGTGTGTAAATTTTAAAAAATGCAAGAAAGGTGTCGGACCATCGTAAACACCAGTTAATTGTCTTAGCTAAAAAAGAGCGAATATAAATAACAACCTGTTGTGAATAAAAAAAAAACGTGTGCTAAAGATTTCAATCGGCTGAATAACAGGTGTCCCCAGGAATAGGCATTAAACAAAAATATATAAATGTAGAATTTCTAAAAATACCTGGGAAAGATCAAACGGCATCTACAAAAAAATAAATTCACTGCTCCAGGTTGTTGTCCATAACCCACGTTAAGCGGAAATAAAAATATAACGGCTGTCGCAAACAGGCAAGCACAGGATAATTTGGTCGGCTAAAAGATTGCGCACCGAAATGTCCGTACACCGAAATATCCGTGCACAGAAACGCCCGTAACCTATATGTCCGTACACTAAAATTTCCGAACCGAAACATCCTGCACCAAAATGTCCTCGAGCCGCCTGGAGTTTGTCCGGTGCTCCCTGAAAAAATTCGCCTAGGAGATTTTCTTTTGATTATTTTTATCTCAAGATAGTCTGTGCCGGTGGTGTTAATATTCGTATAATATACGTAGTTCAATTTGAGTTTTTAATTTCTCACTTAATCTCGCCCCAGGATTATCCGACATAAGATTTTAATTTAAAAACCTAATTGTAACGACACGTTCCAATTTTCGAAGTGGAACTGGAACGCGTTCCTTTCGCAATAAAGGAACTTGTAACGGGAACTCGTTTCAAAATTGGGAAGAAACGAGGAACGAGCTTTCGTTCCTATTTTAGAGGAACGTGTACAACACTGACAACAGCTCAGGGCCGCAGCCACAGATCGGCTACGCGAGCCGCGTATCATCAAGTTATTCGCGTTGGGAAAAGGGCTGGCATAAGCGATGGTACCAAAGTTTGCGAGTGCCTTTATGCTCCCCGCTTGGTTGCACCTTTGGGTCACAATGGCATGCATCTACAAACTGCTTGTTGAACTTCAGTACTATCTAACTGGGCTCATTTGTTTTCCCAAAGCAATCATTCTAGCGTTCAGCTGTAGCTTGGTTGGGAATCTAGGAATGTGAAAACAGGCAATATTTATCAAGATGAAGCCGATCACTTTTCAGTGCCCATCTAATAAACATATAGATTCTCAAGCAATAATTTGTTTACGACACTATTCTTACGTCCCATTTCACATCTTTTTATGAAATATTCCGTTCCCTATGTGTCGAGGTGAGTTGGCATTTCTGGCTGTTCCCTGCACTATCAAACCGGTTCTTACAATATTTTGAAAGCAACACAATGATGTCATCGCTTCTCTTACCTGCAGGGCTAAACGCGAGCACTTCGCGTTTCCTAGCAGTGGGCAGCTGCGTTGCTCTGTTTTGTGCTTTGATAGCCGTTGGTAGTAAGTAAGGTTAATCGACCAGATTGAGGGGAAATCCGCCAAAGGGATGGCCACGAAGGGACACTGGGAAGAAACGGAAAAGGTCTCATAAATGGAAGACACCGAAATTGGCGGGAAATTGTTGCCTGGGCCCCCCAGAGCGTTTTTTAAGGAATTGGGGGCGGGGGTGAGGGGGGGGAAAAACGGTAATGCTCCTGGCATTTTTTCGACAAGTATCCGGACGCCCGGGCACCGTGGTGGAAGCGCTGGCAATAGGAACTTTGTACGGGAACGTTTCCAAAATTGGACGGAAGCTCCCCTTTGAGCTTAGGGCCGTTTTTCAGGGGCAGAAATTTTTCCTTTCGCAACGGAAATTTTTTAGTTATTTCCCGTTGAAATTGAAAAGAAAACCAAATCATTTTGTTCCCTTTTGCCCCTGGCCTGCGAACCGGGTTTAACCCTGGGCCCAAATTTTTCCAAAACAATTTTAAAAACAGTTACGTGGAAAAAAAGGTTCGCATATTTTCAATAAAGGATAAGGGGAACAAACATTACCAAGCTTTTTTAGAAATCAAAACGTCCATTTTCCTAGAAAAACAGTGGAGTGGTGCATCGGGTGTTTGCTTTTAAGGTTCAAGAAAGCACCGTTTCGCTCCTTCTTGAGGGCCCCAAACCGAGCCCTTTTTCCTCATGGCCTCTTTTTTTTGGGCTTTTTTTCCTTGGTGGGATCGACAATTTAGGGGCCCCGGGCCCTGGTGTTTTGGATTTTTTTTTTCCCCCCTCGGGATGAGAAAAGGGCCGCCCGGGCTTTGGGGGGCACTACGAACTCGCACCCTTACTCACCGTGTCGACCGCCCGGGGGGGATCACGGAAGCCTACAGGAAGTCCCCCTGCAGAGAGGCCACTTTTTCAACATGGTAGAAGGCCTCGGCGCTGAGCGACGTGTTTGTTCCGAGTGCTCCAGGCGCGCTAAGGGCCCCCCAGTTGAAGAGGTGAGCAGGACTTCCTCAAGGTCATTGAAGGGACCCCCCGAAAGGGGAGGGCTTAGGGGGGTTCCACCCCGTGCTGTTGAAAAATAGGGAGGCGTTTTTTTTTGGCGTGAGCCGGGGAGGTGTGGGTTTTTGAACCGAGTATGGGACGCCACCCACCCGTGGGGAAAACGAGCAAGCTACCTAAAAACCAATTACGCAAAAATTACAAAAACTTGACTAACTCCTTTTAAAAAAGCTTCTATGGCCCCTTTAAAGGCATGTTTTTCCTTCAAGAATGGCCTGTATCCCCCCAGCTAAAGAAAGAAAAAACCCCATTCGCAAAAACGGAAAAACATTGTATTCCCCGGCACCCCAAAACCCAAACCCCCTAACGGGTCAATCCTTAAATGATTTGAAATAAGGATAAAGGGACCTTTACCGTTGATTAGAAATGAACGAATGAAAAAAAAATAAATGTTCAGTGATTGAATTACCCAAAGAGCAAAAAAAGAAATTTTCTGAGTTAAACACCAATAATAAATCCAAAATATTACGTGGTTTTCACTTAATCGGTTCTCTCTCGCAAAAGGACCCCATTCCACGTTGGTTTCAATGAAAAGGGTGCTTGCTTGGAAACAGAAATGGACCCGTCAGATTGAACAGAAAGGCATCAAATAACAAATTACACGTCCCGGAGGCCGGGAGAAAAAGCCCAAAGGGCTTTTTGACGCCCTGGGGTCCCCGTGCTGGGGTAGCCAACGAACGCCGGAGACCCAAGTTCCGCATTACGTCACAAGGAAATAAAGCTTCAGCCGCGCAAAAGGTTGGCTGGTTCTTTGCCAAAATAATGGTGAAAACAAAAGAGTGTACCCTAAATCCCCCCTAAAAAAAGGGAAAGCCCTTTTAAACCCATTCCCCCAAAAATTGCCCCCAAAAACCCAGGGCAACCTACCCCTTAATTTTAACCTAACTTCGGCCCAACCGGTTTTTTTTTCACTGTTTGTCTTACAGAATGCCCCTGATTTACTAAAGAAAAAAAGGAGTAACGAAACCCCCTGCTTTCGCCCTGGCACCCACAATCCAACCCTCACACTGGCTCAACTCCATTAAATGTATTTGAAATAAGGATAAAGGGACCTTTACCTGTTGATTCCAGAAATGAACGAATGAAAAAACAATAAATGATTCAGTGATTGAATTACCCAAAGAGCAGAGAAAAGCAATTATTCTGAGTTAAACATCCAATAATAAATCACAATATTACGTGGTATTCACTGTGAATCGGTTCTACTCAATCGCAAAAGGATCCCATTGACGGCGACGTTGGTATTCGAACTGAGAAAGGTGTGCTTGCATTGTGCAACAGAAATGTGTTACCGCGTCATGATTGAACTATGATATTTATTGGCGTCAAATAACAAATTACACGATGCCGGAGGCCGGGAGAAAAATCTGTCCCAAAGGACAGTTTGAGCGACCTGCGGGTCCCCGTGCTCGGGTAGCACAACAGAACCCCTGGAGTATCCAATGTTCCGCAGTACGTCAGCAAGGAAAAAAAGCTTAACAGCCGCGCAGAAAGAGCATTGGCATGGTGTCAGTTTGCCAAAATAATAGGTGCAAAACAAAAGAGATGTACCACTCAATACTCCCCCAAAAAGAGAAGGATAAGCCTCTTTTAAATCTCCATGTCCGGCGCGAAAAATGTGCGACGCCAGAAAACCAGCCGGGCAATTTTTTAAAAGAAACACAGATCGGGTATTCGATACACGCCAACATGGATATAAAAAAAGAACGAAAATGCTGACAGTTATCGAAAAAATTATCAAAATTCGACACTTACTATTGGTATCGCTAAGATGATATCAGTGGAAAAAGATATTTTAAGAAGTAAAAAAACTGAAGTGACGAATTTTGAACTCCCTAATGCGAAATTAGTGCCCGGCGCGAACTGCAGTATACTCGGTCTGGGTGCACAGCTGCTGCGTCTCTGGAAGTGATCGCGCGATCAGCGAACTCACGGCGGCGTGCGCTACTGTGCTGTTATTTCGCATCGCGTAGCCGCAGCTTGCAAGCATGTTGTTGCAAATCGTTTTGAACTTCCCGCGCAAATGTCACGTGGTTCGTATGAGACGTACACGGAGGAGAAGCGTCTTGCGAGAGTTTCAGGGGGAGACAGTGAGGGAAAAGGCGCCATATTAGCCCGTCCCGCCCTCCCCCTCACACTTTTGTCACACTTTCCTCAACCGTTTCTTTTCTGTCTTCGCTCACTCGGTTACAACGCCGAGGTCGAGGCCGCGCCGTCGCAGCCGCCAAACCAGTGTTGCCGCCGTCAAAGTGCTGGCGCACTGAAAAAGATGACCAGTAAATGTGTTTGATAGCCGGAAAAGGGGTGGGGTTTTCGCTTACTCCCTGTTTTTTTAGTAAACTCAGGCGTCATTGACATGTAACGACAAACATAGAAACAAAACACCAGCTTCGGCACGACAGTTAGGTGTAAAATATAGGGGATGAGGTTGGCAGAAATACTATTCTGTCGAACGTACCTGAAAGGGAAAAAGATAAATTGTGTCTTGCCTATGCCCAGATGACACTTCTTTTCTGTTGGTTTAGTTGCCCTAACTTCTGCTTCATTCCTCGCTTGTATTACTGTAATCAAGTAATTAAGTGTGCGATTATAAATACGGCTTGAGAAAACCCGCGTCACATCCTGAGGTGCCCGAGTTCTTAGGCAAAATTGCGCCAACCTGCTCTTCATAACACCTTATTGCGGGTTCATGAGCAGTCTGTGCGTGTGTAGGCAATGAATTCAGTGCAACTAAAAGTTAAACAAGTTAGACTACATAATTTGTTCCTTAACGCATCTAGCATAGAAAACCTTCGGAAGTCATATCTTTTTTCGCGTTCATTTCAAATGCAATTTACTAGAAGAACAGCGGTATAGAAGGCAATAAATTGCTTGCTACTCAGGTAAGCAAGCATTCGGTAAACAGAGGTTTGTATTTCTATGGGTCAGCACCAGACAAAATGTGACACATCAGGGTCCACTCAATTCACATCTGGTGTTTCTAAAAAATTTTTAGCAATCATTTTTTCGCCAACACTTGCATTTATGCGCACTAGATATCACGGGTTTGTCGTAAGTACAAGCGAATACTCGTTAACTTAGTTTTTTTAAAATAATATATGTGTCGTTCTATTTTTGTGCAAGGGGAGTTCGCCCTCAAGAAGGGCACGCATTTGATGGACATGTTATCTCGAAACATTTGCATTGTGAGTTTCACCCGCTTTGGGAAAGTAGAGACGGCGGTTATTTTTGAGCCTCCTTGGGCATTTTGCACCTTCTAAGCGAATTAGGGGACCATAAGAATTAGCTCGGAATTTTTAAAGCCGACACTGCACGCGATTTCCCGCCGCAACACGAATAACACCAACAGAACCGATCACTTATTTGTATTGCTTCACACGGAACAGTGATGGAACATCACCGACAAATGCAAGGACATAACCCAGACCTCGTGGGAAATGTTAAGAGTAAATGCGCTTTTAATACAAAGAGTAGCAGTAAAGACAGAATTTTTGAGCAAGACCTTTAAATAGGTTTTCCTTACACACATTGTAACTGCCCTCCTAAAGGACCCCACCACCGGTACGCTAGCACAATATCACTACGGGCTGGAGCCGCAAGCCCGCGCATTACCCCGGCTCTTCAATTCACCAACCAAAAGCTGTTTTTTAATGTCGGGGTGATTATGCAACGTTACGTACCCTTTAAGTTCAGCTAACTACAAGAGCTACAAAGTCACTCACTATACGCAAGCCGCGGGTACCAGTTAAGTTTGGTGTCAAAGCAAAAAGTTAGGCCTAACGTCTGTTCTTCCCTTGCCACGCTGCCCCTCCTTGGTAGGTCACATCCCAAGCAACGTCAAAATCATTGTGCGCAAGCAACAGCTACACGTCTTCGTCTTCACGCTTCCAAGCAGGACGTTACAGCAAATGCCTGCTGCGCGAGTAGCTGTGCTGGTTATTATCTCCCCTTGCCGTGCTCCCTTTGTGGACGCTGTTGTGAACCGGAAAGCACTGTAGGTGTGAGACAGACAAACATGCACTGCACTTTGCAGGTAGTAGTGCTTCTGCCCTAAAAAAGTATGTGGCAGTTATGCACTACCATTCGTGGGCTTCCTTCTGCAAGCCGAGCGACAACAAAATAAATGCAGCCAGCGGTCGCTTATTGAAGGCGTTACGTGTCGGTAGGACAGACATCAGATGAAACATGAGGTGGGATGAAGCGATCTATTTACATTATTTACATAGAAGCCATTACAGAGCTCGTGCAGGCTGCGCCCCCCCCCCCATCTTCCTCCTCGTCGCGGGTAAATTGATTGTGGGCCATGGCGCCATGGGGATAGACCGCGGCGTCCCTGAGAAAGGCATGGCAAAATGGCCAATTTCAAAGAAACTTGATATCATTTTAAAGCCACCTAATTATGTATACGTCGTTTTACAGCATTTGTCTGGAGGAATTTGTGCACTATTTATAAGCGAGGACCCCCTTCACCACCACCGGTATAACCGGATTTGTACACAAACAGGTGTTTCCCAAAAAAGAACAAAAGGGGAAAAAAATAAAATAAATACTCCCACTTCAGCATGGTGGCTTATATCATCAAAAAATTTTTTAGTTTATGGCATTACGGGGCTGTCTTATTCGGAGAACACCTTGGTTACCAGCCCGACAATTGTCAAATGTCTTGACATTGTGATCTGCTCCGATGATCCGCGCAGGCGGCCACCAGCGCCGGTGCCCTGATCGCCTACACAGTGAGCGGACTCTCCTGGGGCATGCAGGCCAGCACATGCGCCACCCTGTGCGTGGCAGCCTTGTCGCTGCAGTACTACGTGGTCGAGAGTCCGCACTGGTACCTGGCGTAGGGGTGCCGCAAGGACGTCAACGTCGCCACAGCGCGTCTTTACGGCGTTGTTCCGCAGCCCGAGTACCGGTCGAAGGAGGCCGAAGATCCCTGGCAGCTGGTCCATCCGACTAGCGCGCACAAGGAGGCACGGTGAGGATCGACGGGTTCCTGCTGTTCTTGGAGGTTTCACAAGACCATTAAGGTCACTCAATCATCGTAATCATCGTTATGACTATGGTCTCGTCGTCATCGTCATTATTATCTCATGATATCCCCTTTGTTCCCACTGCAGAACGCAGGCTTCTCCCAATGATTTCCGGCGCCTCCTATCTTGCGTACGGGGAGCTGAATATTTCCTGCAAATTTTCGTAGTTTATCTCCCAGCCATCCCTACGCCTACCTCTATTCGAACATCGGCACGTTAATGCCGCCTTGTTGAACAACCGAACTCTAAGAGAACCAATAGGGCAACAAAAACCTTCGCCTAATACAAGAGATCAGGCAGCTCATCATTAACTTCGGTTTTCTTCAACGTTGAAATTTCTGCCTTTGCCAAAAACGGTTTTGGCTTGATGGGCTGACCTAACATCAAATGCTTCTGTCTTATCATATGATTTCCCATTGTGTCTGGTGCTTACGCCGCGAAGCAGGCCAAGCAGGGCTCAATGCAGTACCCTGTTGCTTTAACCCTGTAGCAAAATTGCCTATAATCGGCTGAATTGAGCCCACCTGAAACCAGGGTGGCCATCGGCGAACATGAATACCTTATTGATCCAAAGTTACAAAAACGGTAATGCTGTTGGAGAGCCACTCAGGGGTAGTGCATATGATGCGGCCCTTGCATAGTCGGCCTCCTAGTTAGGGCGATTTGCGCTGTTTTTTAATTTTAATGCAGGTGCTTCGCTATATGCTTTGGTGAAAAATAGGGGGATTTTACTTCCTAGCGAAATGAGCTCTGATGGTGAGTGCAGAACACAGGCCTTATTCCGGTTTTTTTTTTGGGGCAACCAGGCCACCTAAGCTTGCCTTGCTACTATTCCAACAGTAAAGTGTGAAGAAGTAGGTCTTGAGTCCCAACAACTACCTATTTTCTCGTTTTTTCTCTTACTTTCTAAGCATTTTCAATAAAGGCTACCTTAAAATGGCGAGGACGTTCTATTGGCTACTTATTCTGTCAACGCCGCGCAGTTCTATGTGGTCTTCGTGTTCATTTTAAAACATTAAAGTGACACCGTGCGAGCACTCCGAAGATAATTCGTAGCTTTGCACGACAAAGGTGGGGGAAATTCTAGGCTGTTCCGAAGAAATTTAAAATCATTCCAAGCAATCACCCTTTTCCCGCAGAATGATGTGCGTCTGCCTGCTACTGCACCTGGCGCACAACATGTCGTGCGCCCCCCTGTTCACGATGCGGGCAATCCAAGTCATGGTGACGCTCTTTTGGGGGAGGCTACGGCGGAGTGGCGGCCTTTTTGTTGCTCGCCGCCCACGTGATCGTCACGGCGAACTTTTCGGCCCTCACCAGCCTAGTCGGTCGTCGTCGCTCTTGTGCGCTTCTGCTCTCCTAGTCGCAGGAAACCCCGTTCGCCTTGAGGCCTCTGGATCATCTGGTTGTGAGGTAAGGAACCAGGAACAATTTTTTTAATGCGTAGCATTTTTGCGCGATTAACCCTACAGCTAAAATTGTGACAAGCCGTGAGTTTTACACAAACTGCATAATTGGCAAAGTTAATACACATTTAACCGTTATAATAGTGTTCGGAGGATATTAAAAATACAGGGAAATATGTATAATGACGAAATCAAACATATGTACCATATACACCACCCTTACAGAACAAAAGTGATTATAAAAGGCCTTAAAAATCAACGGGAAAAAAAAACGAAACCCGTGAAAGGGTGGCAACTTGTAATGCCGTTCATTTACATGAACATGAATACTTGTGTATTCAGCTAATTTAGGAAATTTATGCGTTACATTAGCGTAAACGATATTTTTAACGTTGTTAGTGGTGTCTTTATTATATGTATGAGAACGCCAGGGCCGCCAGTAAAGGTTTTTTCGTTTGCACAGATCCGTGTTCATAGTTCGGAATCCGCCGAGGCCGCAGGTCTGGTTGATTTCAATTGCGGTTGAGCAGGGCGACAGGGAAGTTCTTAATGATGGGGCAGAATTAGGGAGCTAGAGACGCTGTTCCGATACACAGTGAAAACTATAAAAATATTTGCAGTCTTCAATCCATCTTAATTCACGAAGCCTAAAAAAGAACCTCGACATAATCAATAGTTTCATAGCCTCACTGAACCATTCTTTCTAGTTCATATGCATATCAGAAACTTGGCTTTCTGATTCTGACAGGAATATGCGCAGTTTTCTATCATATCATCAGAGTATTGTCATCGAGCTTCAGATAGCTATGGAGGAATAGCAGTTTTCATATAGCCTAACATCTCGCACACACCTAGGCAAGATCTGTCCTTCACTACAAATCTTTGCGAATCATTGTGGATAGAAACGAATAGGTCACTACTTCCACATAACAATAAAAAGGTAGTCATTGGTTGCATCTATCGTTCCCCTTTATCTTCTCTCACTGAATTCCTGCTTAACCTTGATACTATTCTTATCCATTTAGCTTTTGAAAATAAGGACGTTCTGTTAGTTGGTGACCTCAACATTAATTTACTTGACACCGAATCTAACTCGTCTACAACTTACACAGATTGCTTTTCTGGGGATTTGGATTCGAACCTCTGAAAATTCACCCACCAGATGCGTGTACAATGGTCCCTGCGCGTTATTAAACCATGTACTATCTAACCTATCGCCCCAACCTTTCCCAGCTGTTATTGACGCAGATATCCCTATAATTTTCCTATTTTTCTTATTTTTGACGCGGACGTACCTGAAAAATGCAGTTCCCACTTTACATCCGTATTTGATTCCGAAATTTAGAGAAGCTATCAGGGCGCTGTAGGTGTACCATTAACTGTATGGATGATGTAGAAGGAGCACGCAGCCCTTTTCTTCCGCATATTTAAGATCTGTGTCATCTAGCACTACTACTGTAAAATGTAAAAAGATTCAGTTGCATAAATATTCCCTGGATTACTAAATGACTTTTAGAAAGCATGCGAAAGAAAGATAACCTCTACAAGAAAACCAAAAGGCAGCCCTTCAATTCAAATTTAGCTAAGAGATACAAGAAATACTGCTCGCTCCTAAACATTATTTTAAAACAGGCAAAAAAAGTGTTATATGAGTATAAATTTGCTAAACACGAAAATAACCCCCAAAACAATGGAATCTGTTTAATACCTTTCTTAACACGACTACAGTTAATGCCTCAATACGAAAAATTACCTGCTATGAACAAACCTAAATAAACCAACTGACATTGCCGAAGCTTTCTGCGATTATTTTTTCCCCTGTCAATAACAATGCCCCTCAGTCTCTGAATGCGCAACTCTGTATGCTCCGTGCTAACCAAGCTTTCTTTTTATGCCCGGTTACACCAGAAGAGTGCGATCTACTCTTGGTAAAAAAAAGGAGCCCAGGCCTAGACAACATTTCTATTCGCCATTTGAAGTTAGTTGTAGATTTAATCGGAAATACACTTACCCATATAATAAATCTTATATTTAGGGCTGGAACGTTCCCATCCTCTCTAAAGAAAGCAAAAGTGATGCCCATTTTCAAAAAAATGCGATCGATTATTACTTCAACTACCCCCCATTTCCATTCTCTCCTGTTTAAGTACACTAATTGAACAGCTATTTTGCAAACGTCTTAAAAGCTACCTAACTAAGTTTAATGCACTAAACCCTTGTCAATTCGGTATCCAGTTTAGAAGTTCCACTAACATAAGCTTTGCTTTCGTTAACTGACTTTATCAAGAAATCAACAGACTCTGGACATTTTGTGGGGTCAGTTTTTTTATACTTTACTAAAGCATTTGATACCATTAATCACGAAATCTTGTCTAATAAATTCGAAACTTATGGCACAACTGGACCGGCATTACTATTTTTAAAAAGTTACCTACTAAACAGCAATACACTGTATATGTTGCCGATACTATCTCTGAAACGTAAACATTTAATCAAGGCGTTCCCCGGGGATCAATCTTAGGTCCTTTACTTTTTCTTTTATGTATGACCTTCCCGACTGCGTTAATCCCGCTCACTGCGTCTTGTATGCGGACGATACCACAGTATTATTATCTAATAAATCAATAATTTGCCTTATTTCGAACTTGAATGCAGTGCTTAGCAACGTTATAAACTGGTGCCATGAGAGTTACCGAACTATTAACCCGGAAAAAACAATTTATGGCATTCAGGGCATATCAGAAAACTATGCTTATTTTTTCCGAAATAAAACTTGAGCCTTATTTAATTGCACCATGTGATCGCGTTAGATTCCTTCGCATTCATCTCGACCCAACCTTACATATAAAACGCACTTTTCCAATCTTAAGCAAAAAACTGCTTTTGGTATACGAGCTTTGATCAAGGCTGGCGCTTATTTTCCTCTCATCATGCTTTGTTGTCTTTATGTTTTTCTTTTGTTCACAGTCATTTCCATTATGCCATTGTTTCATGGGTGAACGCGTACTCTTCTCACGTTTCATCGGTTCAACAAATTAAAAATCAATGTATTCGAAAAGTTTAGTTCATGTCTTTCGTCTGCCTCAGGCCTACTTGTCAGAATAACACAGTATCAATTAATGCACTATTTCACTACAACTTGGGAATATTTTTTACAAATTATTGCACTGTTACCATGTTATAATTTATTAATCCTGTTGTTTGAAGCAAAAGTTCAACAGATTTTCAAGTAATAATAATTTATTACCAACTGTCGTACTAATTACGGTGAGAAAACATCTTGTTTCGCAGCTGTCACATCGTGGAATAATTTTCCTGTTACGGTCAAATCATCGTCGTCTCTTACATGCTTAAAAAAACCTTAGAGAGTTTCATCTGGTTTAACTACGATCCTGCTTTTGTTCGTGTGGATGATTGGTATTCTTGTTTGCTTGTGCCGTTATTTCCTTCGTGTCACTTCACATTGTTTGTATACCTTCTTGCCAAATCTTGTTTGTATATCTTCTTGTCAATTTTAGGCTTACTGTTGAGTGCATGTACATTACAGATTAACTTCACTTGCCTTTTACTATTATGATGAGATGTCACGCCCATTTGCTGCTTTCACAAATTTGTTTGCGATTCACAATTCAGGGTCCCCTTACAGTCTGTTGACTATGGGACCCCCGTCTGTATAATAATACGTTTGTCTTCGTTTTTATGAAATAAACTTTCACTTAAAAAAACTAAAAATACTACTGAGCACCTTATGATGACCAGGAAGAATTCCGTTGGAGCCACCTAGCTTTGTGGGTGCGTAATTATTAGAACAGAACAATTATATGCTGTGGTTGCATGGAAGTTTTAAAACCACGTGTTTCTCCTCCGGAAACGTCCCCCCATCACCTCTATCTCGCCTGCCCGCATAGAGCATGGCCTAAACATCTTCCGAGAAAGCTGTCAATAATGTTACCTTACCGGCCAATTGTCCGCCATGGAGCAGGCAGTGCGATATGTCGGGGAGATACCGTCATCAGCGCGACGGCCTTTTGTGCCCGTCTCCAAAGCGAAACGTGGCGGTGCATTTCCCAGTTAAAACGGTTCCGTCAACCTCCTTGGTTCCGTCGCGTTAGGGGTCGCCCCTTTAGAATGCACGACTACCGTGAGACTTGCAGCAACGATCAGATCTTTCTCACCGCGCTCTTTCATTTGTGCAAACTGGAGGGTGAGGCGTGAGGACCGCTACAAAACATTCGCTTGGGTGTTTAACTCTCTCTCGACGTTTGGGCGTCTCGCGAGGCCATGACCGATTGATCCCGTGGCTGTGTAGCTTCAGCTGCATCGCTCATTCAGAAAAAAATGGCGTGGCTTAGCTCTGCTATGCCAGGATATACGTAGCGTGAGTACGGTCGAGCAAAGCAGTCCAATCCAGTCCAGTCCGTCCATCCAGTCCGCTCCAGTCCAGTCCATCCAGTCATTGCTCCTCGCGCTGCGCAGAACGGCTCTCCAGGAGCCACGCGAAACGGCTATCAAGCGGCTTCGGCTCAGCTTCAGACTTGGCTACTGCGCAACGGAGGCGTACAGCTGGGCACTCGCCGGCACCAGTGCGTCTGCCGCGGCTATGACGTCACTCCTCTGGAATGCGCAGACCGGGGAATGTGCCGACCCAATTCTCTACACACCCGTACTCAATTGGATTGGATTGGAAAAAAAATTTTAAACCGATCCAATCCAAAAACCCAAACCAATCCAATCCAATGCTTCTTGCGCTTGCGCAGCACGGCCCCTTTAGGGTCCACGCGAAACTGCTCAACCTCGCCCCGTGCAGCTTACGCTACAAAAAAGCTGGCTTTTCCCCGCACACGCCAGGCATACGTTTGCACCCAATAGCCTTTCCAGTACCTGCAGCTAGCTTTCTTCCAAGAGGGTTGCTTGAAATCTTGCTTAAGAAACCATGAAGGGCAAGGTTGGTTACCTGCTTTCAAAAAAATCAGGGAAAAACCGTTACCGGAAATTTGGGCCAAAGGAACTCTGGGTCGCGCCGCCAAAAGTAGGCACTTGCACAAAAACAAATGCCTCGCTAAAACCACGCAAGTGGAAGCTTCCAAATTCCCGAATCAAAAAGTACCGCCTCTGCCAGGGTACTGTAAAACAAATGCCCCCCTTGATAATAACGGAAGCAGTACTGTAGCAGAGATGCAAACCTTAAAGGAAATTTTCCATATCTCCTGGTTTCGCGCAAATTGCGCCGAAAGCGACAGTTCTTGCCACACCTCCACAAATTCCCCATTCCACCTCCCGCCTCTTCCCTTCCCCCTCTACTTCCCCAAAAAGTTAATTTAATGTAACTTGGAAAACGAAGGTTTTTTTAAGGACTAGCGGGATTAACTTGTGGAAAAACTTGGGAGAAATTTCCCCGATAAGATCCAGCCAAACCCGTAATATTAGTTATTTAAACAAAATTTTAAGTGGAAAAAATTAAGAAAAATTTTTTGACAAAGGATGGGGCTCGGCCAGGGGGCGGGGGGGGAGGGGGTTTTCAATTCAAGTTTTAAAAAAAATATTTTTTTACGGGCCGAGATGGTAGGCTTAAAATGCTTTTAGGAATTCCGACTTTTTAGCTGTCGTATCGTATTTATTTCCTGGGGGTTTAAAATTGATTGGTTTTTTTTTTTTTCTGCTTCAAAAGCTAAATTTAAAAGTACCGTAAAAACGTCGGCATGTCTTCAGGTTTTAGGGGTTTTCTGGGGTTTTGTTTCCTTAGGAAGGGGCATCTTTTTAACTGTTCCCTTTATAGGGGTTGAGGGTTCGGAAAAAAGCTTGGTATCTAAAAGCCGGGATAACCCCACGACTTTTAAAAACCCACGGCCGAATTGCGAGCCTAGGGGGGCCCGCTTTTGTTTTTGGGCCCTTATTAGGAAGTTTTGCTCTGGTTTTAGGGGGGCGTACCCCTGTTAAAACTCAGGTTTTTCCTTTAGAACATCCAGTTATTACTGTAAAATCTTCAAAAAAAAGGAAGAAAAAAAATTTTAATAAAATCTGGATCATCCCCCAGGATAGGGCTTGCAGTTCAGATGGGGGTTAAAACAAAGAACAAAAGGAAAACTCTCCGGAGTAAAACATTCTTGTACTGCAAGCAGTTTCCGTAGCCAAACAACTTTTGAATTTGCGCCTTTTGCGCAAGGCGGAAAGGACGCAGCTGTCCCTGCACAACCATCACCCCTCGCCTTCTTCGCTTTCAGAAGGGGGGGGAAATGTGGTTATAACCCAAATGTAACGGCTACGAATTTACGTTGATTAAAAAAAATTGTAGTTCGTTATTGCATTTAAAACCAAACTTGTTTAATGTTAACAAACCGGAAAATTTAAATGTTATTTAAGGAAACTTATTACCAAACGATTGTAAAATTTCCTTGAAGTTATTCAAGAATTTAGAAATTTTTTTTTTTGGCCGAGATGGTACCTAAAGCAAGGAATTCACTGGCGGGCCGTGCTTTCCGTCTTTTCAATCGGGTAAGTGGGTTTTCCCCTGCCATTTCTCAGGGGATGATACCCCCGCGCCGCGCTTCTGGGTTGTTGTTTGGGGGTCGGGGTTGTCCCTATTAATGGTGCACTTCGACGAAGGGGTTGAGGTTCGGAGTGAAACGTTCGTATTTAGGGCCCGGGACTCGGGCTTTTGGGGGGTTTCCCTTTCCGGAACGGAGAGCCTCCGGAGTTTGCATTTCTGTTGGTCCGCGTTTTATGTTAGTGGGGCCGTTTTTTTCTTCAGGGGTTTTTCACAAAGGTCTTTTTAAAAAGGTAAACCTTTTTCCGTTCCCCTTCCGGAATGAGGCTTTAACTTATACAGTGGTTTATTTTTTAAAGGTAATGAGGAGTTCCAAAAACCTACTGCATGCTAGCAGTGTAGGCTTTTTTAAATATTTTTACCGCTCTACAAAGAATGAACGGTTATGTTCTGACAAAAATACCCCAATAGTTTTGTAAGAAGTGAATGTTTTTTTAGACCCAAAGCTGCTACAAAGGTAAAATCTGTAATTTTATTGTCGGGGCAGGCAAAAACTGTTTATGTTTTAAAGCGTTTTTTTAAAATTTTTTTTGTTTTAGGTAAACTCATCCACCCATTTTTTATTTCAGGAAGAAATACAATGATTTAAACGAAATTGGGAGCAAAAAAAAAATACCTTGAACAGGACCCGGACAAGGATGGCGGGCTTTTGTCGTCCCCCAATCCTATCATGGCTTTTTAAGCACTGGAAAGGGGTGAATGTTTGGGGTTGTTTTTTTTTGAAACCCAAAACTTCAAAGGGGTTCAGCTTTAAAGTTTATTTGGCAACAATGTCCTGTGCCTAAAAAAGGCCGCGGTTTTTAGTGAAAGCATCACTTGTGGGGTATTCCCCCCGTTGTTTTTCCGCCCTTTTCTCCCCACAAATTTTATTTTAAAAAGAAATTTTTTGGGGGGGTTTTTGCATCCTCCGCAACGGGAGGTGGGGCCCTTATGGTAAAACCGAACAGGAGAAGTGAACGAAGGCCCCTTATTCCTTACTATTAAATTGTCAAGAAGCTTGTAAGCAAAGGCACCAAGCTAACGTAATAGAAAAAAACTGAAATTTAAAGGAGGATGTAGCGTTTTTTGGGGGGGTTCCCCCCTCCGTGGTCCGCAGTCCCCATGAGTTTCTCCCCGGGTGGAACCCAAAAAATACAGAGTAGCTTTCCCTTAAACCCCAAACTTCCCAGGGGGGCGAAAAAAAAGACAAATTGAAAGGAGGGTTTATGCGGAGGCTTGCCCCCCCCACCTTCTATATGATTTTGGGGGGAGTTAGGGTTTTTTAACCAAAACTCAGAGTAGCTTCGGTTCAACCCCCTGTCATTTCCCTAAAAGGAAAACGAAGGGGAAAAGCAAATTGGGGGGGCTGTCGGGGTGTCGTTGTCCGCCCCTCCGCCCTTCTATATGATTTTGCCGGTGTCCCGGGATTGGCCCAAAGTATCCATCCCACGAGAAGGCGTTCAACCCCTCCGTCATCTTCCCCTAGGGGAATCCAAGACGAAGGAGAAAGAAAAGGACAAACTTAAGAGGGGGCTTTTCGGGGGTGTCGGTCCGTCCCGTCCGCAGGCTTTTGGTGGTGATTTTGGCAGGATGCCTAGGGATGGCCAACCAAAGAACCCTCAAGATAGCTTCGCGTTCAACCACCCTCTATCTTCCGTAGGGGAACCGCTGAAAAGAAGAAGGGGAAGAAGACAAAGCTGTGAAGATGAGGGCGTGTACGTTGCTCTCAGCCGGTGCACCAACGTCAACAACCTTTACCTTACCAACGCTGAAGGAGACTACCGATTCTACCACAGAGACGACAACATCGACAAGAACATCATGGACGAGTTTCGCCGCCTCGAGCACAACCGCCTACTCACCGTAACACAACTGTACTTGCGTGCCTTTGCCACCGGTGTGGACCCGGATGTGGAATCCCCTCTGGCGCTACTAAACACCAGATCTCTCAACATAACGGCAACACGCCAGCTGCGCGATAAGCGCGCATGCGCGTCTCCTCTCTCATCTCCTCCTCTCCACTCCATCTGCTTTATATAATAAACCCGGTCCGCGCGCCGCTCCCTCAGTTGCTTCTTCGGCTGAGACACGCTGCACCGTCCGATGAGCTGAATGGAGGCCAACAATTCTGCTTTGCATCACCACATAGTTTCCTTCGGGGAGATGGTGTCATTTTTTCTTCCTTACAATTGCATTGTCATGATCGCTTTTTCTGCGGCACCTAAGCTTTGGACAAACGTTTGAGATCTCTTTGTGAAAAAAATTCTTACATACTGCACAGGTGACTGTGCTCGTTGAAGTGTGGTATCTTCTACGTTAGGTGCCTCTTCAGATTCGTCTTTGATCTTATCCTTCTTCTCCTCCTCATTACACAACCCTGCAAGAATGGTCTCCCTTGTGTTCTCAGGGCAAGCCGCAACATTACTATAAATGTCCACATATTCATCAAAGCCCAGTGATGTTTACTTTAAAGCCCAATGCTCTGTTACTACCTGCCTCTCAATGTCATCTTCCCTGTCACATTCAGGGAAATACTGAAAGTCGGATGACCGGCCAACTGAAAAAAACCTGCATGCCTGAAGCAATTTGCTATAGCGTTAGCCGTCAGCTGCCTCCAGGCACGGGCAATAAGATCAATGGCGCAAAGAATCTCCCTGTAGTGCAGAATCCTCATTAAGTTGCTTTTCGGGGACACCTCGCTTCGTAGTGAGCGCCGTCTTCGGGTCAGAGCGGCTTTTTAAGTCAAGGATGATGTCCATCTCCTTTTCTAACGTAAGCCCATAGTGTGCACACTTCTGTGCCGCCATTGAAAGAACGGAGGCTGGATGTCTCAACTTCGCGAGTGCTTCGAGCCAGCCAATTTAAACGGCGGTGACGCGGAAATGTAGCGCGAATAGCGCCACGATGGCCCGAACGAGGCGGCAGAAGCTACGTCCTGTAACCTGTAATGTGCGCGTCTGCGGCGACCATTTGTCATTGTAAATTCAACAGATCACATGACGCATCTTCAGATTTACAAAGCCCCACCTTCGCACATTTTAAGGCAAAGGTGAACCCTCGGAGCTTCACGTTCCGACAGTTTAAACAAAAACAAACTCGCTGCACGCCTATCGCCACCAGTACACTTGCGGTCGCAGCAAACAGCTGACGCCTAGCTCACGCGTGCCAACACATGCCTATAGGTATGCCAGTTTCAGTAAAAGTCCCAAACATTTCCCACCCACCCACCAACAAGAAAAACAATTACGCCCACCTCCCCTCGCGGGAACCCTGGTGTGATGCGACGCTGAGGGGGTTCAAGCGCAAGCGGAGAGCAACCGTCCACCGAAAGGCCGCCGGAGAGTGGCACACCGGTTATATTCTAGGCACTATATATGCGCAGCGCGCCCGAAGGAGAGGAAACCGCGGAGAGAGAGAGTACTGCGCATGCGCAGCACCGCGCGCAGCGCCGCCCACCGGCGGAGTGAGAGCGCGCTAGGCCGCACACGCTCTCACCTGGGCACGCGCCGGCGCCAGTGCGTCTGCCGCGGCTATGACGCAACACAGGGTGCGTTCCAATTTACCGTTTAGACAGCTTCGTTGCCGTCTTCGCGGACAGTACGCCATGTTAAGCCCCGTTCCAATTCGAACGAAGCAGTCAACGAAGACTGCTTCAACGAGACAGCATCGAAGTCAGCAACGATGCAGGCTACCTTCCGGTCTAAACTAATAAGTGACGCCAGCGCCACCTTTTTGCGTATTAATGTTAAAACAAAAGCACTTGTTCCTTTTTTTAAATATTTAGTATAAGTTACTAGTGACGAAGATGACTTTGTTTAGTTTTTTAATTACGTAAAATTTGTAATAACAACGGTAATAATAGTTACGAAACCTGCGGCTTGCGCAATTCAACATGTCTGCTATGACGCTGTCGTCTGCGCTGGTGTTGCGCTTGCGACCGCGGCGCCGTTCCAATTTTATTCCTTTTGACGTCTAGTTAGACTGCTTCGTAGGCTGTCTACGAAGTTGTCCGCGAGTTGGAACGCAGCCACAATCTAACACAATCCACTTTAATCCAAGTCCAATCCAATCTAATCCAAGCCAAGCCAAGCCAATCCAATCGAATCCAATCCAATGCCCCTCGCGAGAGAGTGTTCGCTATCGGAGAGGAGAGCGGGAGAGTGGCTGAGGACAACGGACGCACGCCGCGGACAACAACGGACGCACGCAGGAAGGAAAGGGCCGCGGACAAGAGATGCTCTGAGCGTCGCCTCTAAAAAGAAACAGCCAGCACAGACGCCACAACGTGCTCGACCCGATTAAAATACTCCCTGGACAGTCGTTTCGCCTTTACATAACTGCAAACGCACTACGCTCGGCGCCTACTGCTTATACAGGCAATAAAGAAACCTTCCTTGATGTTGTATATTACGTTATCGTCGCTAAATAATGCTCAAGAAGTACGACAAACGACGAATTTTCTCAGATGGGTGAGTGAAGTTAGCAAAGTAAACGTTATTTGATGCCCATTGTGCCCAGTAGACGGCAGCACGGACACGTTTTCTTTTCTCACTCTGCACGAGTGTTTTCTACAATATTCTAAAAATATATATAATTGTATTGTGAACGCATCTTTTAAAAAGCCACCCACTCAAGTTATTTTAAACGAAAGCGCATAGTTTTGAGAAGAGGTAAGTCTCGCGCCCCGCGCGGGGTACGAGATCTAGCCCCCTCGCGGTGGCTCCTGCCCCGCAGAAGTGACGTCAAACTAAACTAGTGACGTGACATCCTGTGACGTCACTAATTTTTTTTTGCACATTTGAAACTTCGAACGTTGTTTGACGGCGTGTTTGCGCCATGTGGGATTCCGGCCTTGGCTCCAACCGCAAGCCTGCGAACGTTACCACGTTACGTCCTTATCGCCTTGCACAGCGGCTGCCTCGCGGCGCTTTTTTCTTGTTCGGAGAATTGTTTGCAATTATTTATTGAGTATTTTTCGTGAACTTGCTGCTGCTAGTCTTGGTAAGCCTAACGCATCCTATTTTGGCAAGCTGCTTTGCCCCGCTTTTTTCCGTGCGCCTTTTGTTGCCGTTAAATATGTTGCTAGCTTCATATTGTCTTGCAGTTCGCTGCCACGGGGCCCTGCATGGGCTCCTGATGCAGATATACATATTGTGGCCGGATAGCCACATAGCTTCCAAGCCCCCAAGTATTTTGATTCTGGGAAACGCGTGCCATCAGGTTTTCCCGCTTTGTCGCCGTCGGGTAAAGAGGTAAACCTGACTTTTGATTTGGGTGGCTAAACGTGTAGCTGACTTTGATGACGTGCTAATGCGAGCGACGCAGTGTCAGCGGCGTCAGTGTGCACGAATCAAGTATCCTCAGTTAGCGCAGGGCATCGTCGAACGCAATCCATCCTCGCATGTAGCCTGTTCTGCAATATTTCTCGCGGGGCACTGCAAGAAACCTTACTACCCCGCGGAAACTATCCGTGCACGCTGCATGCAGGGAGCAAAGCTCCACTTTCGTGCGTGGCCTGGTGAATGGGAGAGCCAGCAGCCGCCCGTCCTTGGGCAGCATAGGTACTCGGCTATCGCTGAAACGAGCCGCTCACTGGCCGCCTTCCTGTGCAAAGAGGCTCAAGCTCCAAATGTGCAAGTTCGGGAGAAGTCAAGCCGATAAGATCGCCGTTTGTGCCAAGCTTGACACAAGTCTTGCGTTAAATAGTGCTTTCAAGTTTGGTGTGCTCAAGGTAAACAAGTGACTCTTGTTGTTGATCTATGTTTTTCGAATTTGTTGCTTCGAATACTACTATTGTGCTTTCATGATATGCAAGACTTAAAATGAGCTGCGAATTCTAAGCAATCTGTAGGCAGCCATTATTGAATGCACAGGAAACAACGTTTTGTCTACCTTGAAATTTTCTACATAGGGTACGTGGAACTGCCAGCTAGCAATTTTAATGAAAGGTTGTTATCTGCTCAATTACAGTAAAGAGGTAGCAAGGGATAGATAGGATAGCCCTCCCTCCTCACCAGCTGATCGTCTGGCAGCGTCTCATAACTTCGTTCACAATTACCGTATGGATTTTATTTCCCTAACCTTTGCCCCAGTGCCTTCTGCCTTCTTCAACCCAGTTAGTCAACAAAACTTCATCCTGCATCTGTTCTGATTATGTATTTTGGTACGCTAGTTTTTTGTTTACTCGTGTTTGACTGGAAGTCAAGATAACCAACAACAATAGTTTCATGCCCACTCAGTTGGATGGCCAGTAATGGCGAGAGCTTCTCTCGGTGGATTCACGAATTCTGATTGACTGTGACATCAATGTACCCATCCGGACCACCCTGTGGAATTCAACTTGGCATTAATACTTGTGTTCACAGCTGGCAATTGTCTGCTCTGTGTTTGGGGGAGGGGGGTGAACAGTAAGTTTCTAATTGCAATGAGATATTTTATGTTCTTTTGCTTTTCAACTCTGTGCTGTGTAAAAAACTGTTTCGGCTAATTGCTGAGGTGACTATGCCATGAAGGGCCATAATACAGTGGCCCATATTTTGTTTGCAACGATGCATACCCAGCAGAGCCCAACTGCTAGAAAGCACATTCTCTGGTGGTGGTAATTAGCTTGAAAAAAGGGCACTAAAACTATTTTTTAAGCTAACAACCCTAAAAAACAGTTTATGTAGCCAACGCCGCCTGTATAAACAGTGCCTAACGCGTGGGCGAAAAATGGCCTAACAGCCACTCTCCTGTTGCTCTCTCCTACCCTTCCCCGCTCCGTAGCCTTCCAGCGTACTTTCGTGTCCGCCAGCCAGCGCCGCTTCTCGGAAACTATGCAAAATAGTGGAAAGTTTGTTTAGCGTTCCCGAGGCGGCGCTCCTACGCCTTCTTGTTTTTCACCATGCCTGTCTCTCTTGGTCTGTCACTGATAAAACTTCCTTTGTCACGAAGCAAAATCCTTTCGCTGCAGCAGGCTGATGCGGCTTTGGCGCGCTTATCTACTCGGATACAGGCCCTGAAATTTTCTGAGTGAGGCATCCCACCTCTATCCCCTCGCATTTAGGTATGTTTTGACCCGCGCTGTTCGCACTCCGCATCGGTACGCACTTCTAAAATTGAGGACTGTACTGTAAAGCGCCCGGACAGCGTGGCGGGATCCCAGCTGCTTATCCTTTTGTTTCCTATAATTTTCTGAAGTTTACAAGCACGTGATATTATTGGAAAGTAATCGTAGAAGTGAGCGCCTGAACAAAAAAAACGCGCACGCAAGTTTTTCTTCTCTAAATACTCCAGAAAAAAAATATCAGTAAAATAATGGCTGCCCCAGCAGAAAATATTGTTTTTCTGTTAGCTATATGTCTACCCGACAATCAGTATGTTCTTACACTATTTCAGTTCGCCTCCGTCTTTATCTTTCGAAAAATGCAGCAAGTATGAAGCGAGCGACACGTTGAACGAGATCCCCAGTGCGCCACAGAACTATAGCGCCCCGTCGCGGCTAAGATGTAAGCGAAGCGGCCCTTGAAGCCCAACAGGCAAGCTGACAGACACACGTCGTAGAAGTGGGTGCAGCGTTCGCGACTCGCGAGCAGTGACGTAAGGCGAGATGTCCGCCGGAACGCGCCACATAGTGGATCAGTGCCTGAACTAAGCGTCCCTACCCTTCCCATTGAAAAGCGCGCGACGCGTCAGGCAATGTCAATACAGGCGGCGTTGATGTAGCACATCTACGAGGCAATGGTTCTTGTACAGCTTGACATTACCCTGTCTCGAGAGTACCTAATACCTTGTGCAGGAACTGGAGCCAAGGATACCTATGTGGACGGGAATGTCTTTATTGGTGTTTGTGAATATTGCAGTACAGCTGAAAGATGTATCTATCCTGGAAGGCTTGACTTCAACAATAAAATGACTCCACGGAACGTACATCTGCTTTGGTGTCAATGGGCAGCATGTGAACATTGATAAGTGCTTCGCTGTTGACATATTTGTTACACAAAAACAGGCTTGATCAGGCACTGTAGCAAGTCTTCATGAAAAAACACTGGAAAGAAACTACAAAAAAGCTGCAATCACATGGACGCTTTTCACAGCACCTTTCCGTGTACTTCAGTACTCATACTCGCCACATTTCCCAAATTGTCCGGGAGACTCCCGAATTCTGATGGTTTTGTACGGTTCTACGGCCGAAGCTAAAATCTCCCGAATACGCACCCGGGTCAGGCCAAACGTTTCTCACAGTCTGGCAACATTGTGCTGGAGATACTTGACAGTCTGATACAATCCAACAGCAATTGACATCTTTATCAGTGAGGAGGTTAAAAAGCGTAGTCGGCCATGCGCGCAAGTTAAGCTGCTTAGTACCACAGAAACGCGAAATGTGCGAGGCATTTCAGCATGGCAAAAAAAAAATTGCACCCAGTTCCAAACACCCATCCTACCGGCAAGCGGCCGTAGCACGTTCTGAGATGCGCAATGAGCGTTTTTTTTCACCATCATGTCTAACACAACCCTCAGTCGCGTTCCTTTGGCGAAGTGTCGCAGGTGACAACATTGTTACGCTCGGCAGCAGTACTACGACCTCCTGAAAAGGGCGGTCACCCCCCCCCCGTCGAAGATTTAGCATCTGTTCAGTGGTGTACATCTCATTAGCTGTTTGGACAAATCAGTGTAAATTATTTCACTCTGCTGCTACTAATTTTTTTATGCCTCAGCCCCCCACCCCCAGTCATATCTCCTTAATGCCATCTCGGGGAACCTGGCAGGTATGAGTACTGTTATTGTTGCTGTATTTTTCCCCCAAATATAAACCAACTCGCCCAGATTCACACCTTGAGACAAAGAAAACATGGTGTTTGTCAATGACAAGTGATTCTACCAAACTTCCGTGGCTGTGTAAAAAGTCCGTGAGTAGCTCTACTTTCTCTGGACAGTCTGTGGTGTGAAGTTCCTTTTCCAAACAAAACGCGAGGGTTTCGTGGCACAATACACAGAAAAAATGCGAAATAACGAAGTGATGCCTTCTAGCACAACACTACAGTCCTGCAGGAAAGCCAAACAACCAAGTGATCTTTTTGCGTGAGTGCAAAGCTCTGCAGAGAAGCCAAGAAAGATTCCTTTTTTGTTGACACCAAAGCTCCGCTGGAAAGCCAAAACGTGTGGCTTGTGTCACTGCTGATTTGCTGTAAGACGGGCATGTGAATGTATTGCAGTAAGTCATTTGTCGTGTACATGTCCTTCATACCTAGATAAATATGACCAGGCTGGCTGTGTAACAAAAACGTCAAGTGAGGTTACAACAAAATGCTGTATGTAAAATGTTAGAATACTGTTTGTTATAACTAGCAATTAATGTTTTAATATGGTTTTGACAGTAGCTAAGTGGCCTGTTGGAAATCGTAGGCTAAAACTAAACAAAAGCAATGTTTCATACAGCTGCAATCGTGTGAAATAGCAAAAGAATGGTTTGGGCCCTAAATTCAGCAGGCATGTTCTAGCTGGGAATGTGTTTGTAGAGCACAACAATAATAAAGGCATGGGAAAAAAGGGTAAGCCTAGTTGAGTTACCCCCTAAGTATTGGTAGACAGTTAGAATGCTTACAAAAATTTATAAATAGTTTGGATACCCTGAAAAAATAGGGGAAACTTCACTTGCCCTGGTTTTAAGTTTATTAATACTGAGCTTATGGTACCCCACAGAACACCATTGAAGAATGTTACGCCTGCATGGACACAACACAACAGCGTTAAAAGTATAACACAGTTTTATTTGACCAGTGGTAAATAAGAGAATATTCCATAATCAATACATTTATATGTAAATTAGAAAAAGCAGGGTTTTTGAAGTGAAGCTCGGAAGCATGCTAAATGAAAGGCACGAATGGCGAGTTGATGTTACTAATCACAAATTTCAACTCAACCACCTTGCCGGAAACAAACCCCTTCCATGGAGGGAGTGTGTGTAATCGCAAGATTTTTTAGAGAAAAGTTTGTGAATGCACTGTACACGTAGGCCAGAAGGTATTTTGACACACCAGCCGAGGACTCAGAGTCGTCAGCGCTCTTTTCTGCTGTTTTGATGATCAAGGGCTGTTTGTTCAGGAACCACCCTCTCTTCTCCCTTTGGCCACCATCTTTCTGTCACTGCATTCATGTGCTTGCTGTGGGAGCTAGCAAACATGAGGACCACCTATAGGCAGGGTTACCTCAGGCTCGCACAATTGCTGGAGAGGCTAAACAATGTTTTCAAGATCCGCAACTGTGAGCTTGCACTTTTTTTTGCGAAAAAAAAACAAAGACATCTAGATAGGCCTTTGAGAGCTGCCTGAAATTTCAAAAGTGAGTATTTTGTGCCCAAACTGACCAGCTACACCTCACTAGTCGACCCACACGTTGAATGCCTCGCATAAAAATCGAGGCTCACTGCTTTGGCTTATTGCATAGCATTGTGTGGGTGGCATTCTGGTTTCCACCTATGAAGCCTGTTGGTTGTGTTAGTGTCCAGTCCTGCTGTCAAACTTCTTTTGAGACTTGCACTGCCCTGGAGTGTACCACCGTGAATTCCTTGGAATTTATGTTGGCCATGAAAAATCCTAGTAAAATCCTAGTAAAGCTGGCTGGCAAGTGGGCATTTGTTTAGCGACCACTCTTTAGGGGCACAGTAGGCAGGCTGTTACAGAGGCTACGAAGAAAAAATACAAGGTTCGTTCATTAAAAAGACTTCTTTGCCCAAAAAACAAATGACATAAATTTTGTTGTAAACTTCCAACAAATAAGATAGTACAGAAAATGTGTAGAGCAGTGGAAGTTCCATACACACTTTCCAGCTATTTCGCTATGACATCACAGAATCTTGTTTGTGAAATTGACAGCCAACAACTTAACCCCACCGCAAAAAAAGCATAACTGGGCAATTGCAGTGGGGCCTCCATTCCGTTTGATCGTATCACTTGAGTGCTAACGTACACTTAACACACAGATAACTGCATTTACAGTACACGTCCATATGACGTCACTCATGCCCATATTACATCAATGCAGTTTGCAATTGGGATGTTTTTCACCATTTCTTTTGGTTAAACTCGCACCATTACAGCCTTGACCTTTGCCTACGAATTACATTTGCAGTGTGCTCGCTGCTTATACCCACGGACACAAACAATCCGCTGAGGCTTTCACATTCCAGGCACATCTTTGCATCCTCTTTGACGTTGACTATTGAGCCTGTGTAGAACCCATGGGTTTTCATATGCTGGAGACATGATGGTCGGCCAAGTGTATACCCTTCCTGTTACCGTCTGTACAGCTTCTTATCGGCTGGGTGTCCTGAATTAAGTCCCTTTGCATGAGGGGACTCGGTAAAATCTGGCCAACATAGCATATACCGCCACATATACAGAGACGTGAAGGTTATGCCAATGCAGCAGCTATGGTACGAAGCGCCTAGCTAGTGTACCTTTTGGAGGACCCAGGTCCTAATTCGTCGTAGCATCATGTGTGTGCCAATGTGAGGAGCTGAAGGCATGATGGAAACTACCCAGCCACAATTTGGGCCACGGGATACGAGACTGCCAATGTTCTCACTCTTCACATCCTTTGTATCGCAGATGTATTTCTGCCACATTTTACTGTAGTGAAATGGCTCACCACTACAGCTGCAATAATTTCTTCTGAAAAAATCTTTTTCATGCGCTGAATACCATGCATTTATGATGCAAGAAGCTCATGATCACCAGACTTTTCCGCGCACAAAACGTATTTCGGTAAACAATTTAAGCCACAATTCAATCCACTCGAAAATATATACAAAAAGCGCGACAAACTGCCGATTTTCGGGTCTTTTTTGCTAATCTCCTTAAAGGGGAAACTACATACTGTGCTGGGTTGTATGCGGTACTGTGTGGGGACACGAATGATTACCTTTTCTAGCTATCCGTGGTTTGCCCTTGTAGTGCGCACATGCGACCAGTAAAATATCAGTGGCCGCGTCTCGCCTACGTCCTGAAGCACTGTACGTTTCGCGCTGCTGTCATTTTGAAAACACACCGAGATTTCAGGGCAGCCCATTTAAGCATTCTGAACTTGCCGTGGTGCAAACTGTTGATAGCAGATGCCGCCGCGCGGCCATGCCGCAGCAGGCTCACATAATCACGCTCGGACGGTGTCTTTTCTTGCGTGGGACGTGGGTTAGACTCGGCTGCTAGACTCGGCTGCCAGACATCGCTAGACTCGGCTGCGCGATGTCTAGCGATGTCGTCTAACAGCAGGCGGTCACAGGTCAACATTACTCGAGAGCGGATTTCGCTACCGTGTGGAAAGGCTGGCTTGGTCCCCGCATACGGAAACGTACTCGCACATTCTGAGTGCTTCTAACTCTGTCAACTCAGCTTTATCTACGTTGTCGACCCAAGAAAATCTGACATTCAGGGCTTTCGGATACGCCATACCGGCCATACCGCCAGCAGCGGCAGCATCGGCGGCTTCCGCAAGAACGAACAAAAAAATTCTTTTATAAAACTTCTAGCAAATGAGTGGCTTTCTAATTTTTTATTAAAATGTAAAAAAAGTGCTTTTTGTTTTCAACTACGCAATATAACAACAATTGCTTTTAATATGACGTCATGATGACGTGTTTATGACGTCACGCGGGGCAGGAGCCGTTGCGAGGGGGCTCAATCTCGTGCCCCGCGCGGGGTTCCAGACGCTGCCTTTTGAGAAACACAGTTTTGTGTCTGTTACTTTGACGCTTATTCGCCAGATGTCGGCAGTGGCGATTCAAGGAGTGCTTATTTCAAAAGTTGCGTTTGCACGTGTAATGGTCCCACTTTCGATCGCCTTGCGTTGCACTGCAACCGTTCTTCTAAATTCATTGCAATCGCCTCGAGTCCTCGCACCATGCAAAACGCTGGTGCTGGCCTGGAGGTCGTAGAAGACCCCGCAGCAACTGCCTCGGGTGTGAGGGTGCTTCGCTGTAACCTCACTGATTCGAACGCTGCGGATGAGTGGGTGAAGCAGTACGGCGCCAGCACCAACACCGCTTGGATTGTTCATACCGTCCGCTCGAAGTGCACTAGGTAAGTGATGCTATTACTGTGTTCAAAATCGTCTCTTCTTCAGATGAAACACGTTATTGACAGAATACCAGTTAGTAAAAAAAAATCGTGTAAATTACGTGTTATAAATGGAGGCAATAAATAACCTCATTTATTTACACGTGCCTTGATCACGACAGAGGCCATAATTGTAGTGTAACACGAGTTTTGTGCCTTGACAGGCATGCCGCATAAAGCATAGAAACTGATTTTTCTGAGCAGTCCTGCTAGCCTGAAACGATTTTGTAGGAAGAGACAGCTAGGGTGTGTACGATGCAAAATATTTTATTATTAAAATCTCAAATCTCCCAACTCTCCAGTTCCCAAAAAAGTATATCTTTGATGCCTTGAACATTTCAAAATGACCCTTTTGCACCAATTACGATGTCCTCCCTCCTCCCCCCCACACCTTTCCTTTTGCTCTCTCCAAGGCACAACCTCAAGTGACCTAGCGTAGCTTTATTTGTACACACATGATTGCCTGTTATAAGCAAATCTCTGGATAAGTGTAAAATTCATCTGTTGTTGGATGTTATATGTTCAGAACCAACGTCAATGTGAAAAATTAACTATTGAAAAGGTCCATGCTTTGTGGTATATTTCAGTACTACAAAAATGCCATTACCTGGCATAACCCAGTGATGCAGGAATTTGGCTGCATGCTCACACGACTTGTGTCCACCAAGCAGTAGGTTTCATTTTTGACAGTGGTAAAGAGAAATTCCCATAAGGTTTCCGTGCCACCAACTAGTGAACATGTGCGCACTGATGACATTTACTAAGCACCAACATTCTTTATTCTGCAGGTTCACAAGCTCAATTTTTTTGCTGTATATTTTTTCCAGTTCATATGGCTGTGGAATTAGTATTGTATAATAAATTTTCATGCCCCAAAGTAATGCTGGTTGATAGCAACACCAGTGCACTCCTCATCATAAAACTCAGATCTCTTGAATAATGTCGTTTCAGGATGGTCCTTCCACAAGATGTGGAGTGTGCCACCGGACAATGAACGGAATAAAACGAGCGAGAAGCGCAGCACCCGGTGCCCAGCCAATCTGGACGTCAAAATAAAAAAAGTGAATATGGACACCAAAAAGAATGACACCTTTCTCTGCCGAGAGGTGCCCCTACAGGCCGTTATCAAGCTTGTGTTGCAGCATAGTCATAGCACAGAGTTGGCAGATGCCCCGGGAATTCTGCGACCGAACTGCGAGACGAAAGCGGCCTTCGCGCAGTACTTTGAAGAGGGGCTAGGGCCTGCCGAGGCCCTGAGGCGCCACGAGCGCAGCCTTGCGCTATGGACCGAGGGGTGCAACTGCGGGCCAATGGCATGCTGAACCCTGCGTACCGGGTTGTCTGCCACCTGGCATGAACACTGGGTGCAGGGCGAAGTACGGTCGCCTCAGCAACCTGTTGGCTAAGCTGCAGGAAAAGATGGCCCATACGCAGCACAGGTAAGATACCGCTCAATGTGAACATCTGAATCAACACGACGTTGGGGAAACACAAAAGCTAATGAGGGCAAGTAAAGTTTGTGCGCTCTCTGCAGTAATTCACCGTTGCCGAGACACATTTGGCAACAGATTTCTAGTCAGCAGCTGCACGCACCCTGATCCTCCCTACAAAAAAAAAAAAAAATGCAGAGCTGCGCAAAACAGTGCAGTAATCATATTTTTAGGCTCCCATAAAAACTGATTGGGCTTTTGAACTTAGTGTCCAATTGCATTTCAGTACTTCAAACCTATAGCTGATTGGGAAAACCAGCTTACCTTTATTGTCCACATTGTATGCATAGTCATCAATAATATTGTTCTCTGAAAGGGCTGTGCTTACAAGGAGGAACTTGTCAGCAGCCCAATGCAGCATCAGCTAAGCCAACACAGAGATGCATTCAATGCACATTTTACCAGGTATACTACTGATATGTAAAATATAACTAAGAACGCATTTATGATGTCCTGTCCCCCTCTGTCACGGATACTTCTACTCTCAAACTTTCACCGCCATTAATGTGGCAAGGGCATGTGAAACGGGTCAAGCTGTACCAATTGAGAAACATTACTGCAGTGCTCACTTCAAAGTGGTCATGAAAAATTGCTTCCTTTGCACAAAGTTCCCATTCGAGCAATGGAGTAGCTCTGAAATCATGTAAATATGTAATCCCAATAGAAATAAACGGTAAAAAGTGACACTGAAGATAGACGAATAACAGCAGGCATAAACATTCAGTGGTTTTATTTTCTCAAGAACAAGATTTTCACAAATTCCACTTGTGGGAATTGTAGCTGCCCGCGATCCCGACTGCGCTCAGAAGGCCGCGCGCGATTGCGCAATAAGACAGCAAGAATAGAGGGGTTCGCTTTCGCGTCGCGAGATGGCGCCACTGGCGCGCTTGGGAGCGGGAAGCTCGGAGTAGACCTGTGCGCCGGTCAGAAATCGCCGGCGGCGGCGCGCCGGTGTTCCCACCTCCGGCGGCGGCGTGTAAACGGCGCGGGGGTCCCCGGATCGGCGGCGGCGCGGCGCGGAATAGCGGGTGGTGGTGGTGGTGGAGGAGGAGGAGGAGAAGTAGAAGGAGGAGAGAGAGAGAGAGAGAGAGAGAGAGAGGAGGAGAGAGGAGAGAGAGAGAGAGAGAGAGAATTAGGAATTTTGGGGAAAAGAAAATATGCAAAAACCGTGGGGGATCCGGACATTTATGTGTAGGACATTTCGGTGCAGCACGTCTCAGTGCGGACGTTTCGGTGCACGGAAAGTCCCAGGCATTTCTTTAAACATTTTAGCTTTAATACTTTAGTTTCGTCAGATGATATAATTTTACGTTCGAGAGTTGTGTTTTGTCCGCACTGCAAAGAAAAGAACGCTAAACAGAGGCGGAGCATTAGCGCCTAAAACCCAATTTCGAAATTAAATGTTAAAATTACTGAAGTTGTTAATTATTTTCCCTTCTACCTCTTTTTTTTATTTTAGCATTCATGTGAATAACTCTAATATTTTAATTCAAGTGTTACCGAAAGGCTTTGATTTCACTTCACCCACCGCTGCAAGACGCTGCTGCTTTTATTCCATTCCTATCTCTACCCCCCCCCCCCCCTTCCCCGTCCGCCAAACCACCGCGAAAAGAAAGAAGAAAGAAAACGAGCTAGCTTAAGCGCGCGTGCATCCATTTTAATAATTAATAATTTTCTCTGCCGATTTATTCTTGCAGTCTGTGTTGGTTCTACTCAAAAACTAGCCATTGATCGCACTTAGGGTGGAGTGGCTACAGGGGTGGGAGTGGGGAGGGCTAAGCACTGCCGGGTATAACCAGCAGTGCTTATACCAGCCCCCTTGGTAGAGAGAGGGGGGTGTCACTTGTGCTTCAAATTGTAAACTGGGCATCGAAAACGTGAATACGACTGTCGCGGCTCTCGCAAAACCAGCCTATTCAAAATTTTCCCCTCTTACAATGGAAGAAAAGGAGGAATGTCTGCGGTGTCCATGATATGCGCGACTTGGAGAGTTAATTGCAGGTGGGGCGACTGAAAGGAAAGACGGCGATTCCTGGAGAGGGGCGCCTTCCGTGTGGCCGCGACGCGTGCAGCCATCGAGCTTGTTCCTCGATGGGGGCGACAGGCGCCAACGATCTTGGTCATTGTGTCCTCAGCGGCTTTTCGGGTGGCTTTTTGTTGTGCACTAGAGAGGTTGTGTGAGCTCACGCCGAATGTATCGCTTTTTCTCGCATCAATGCGGTGACTCTTTGGAGAAGGTGATGGCCGCTATGCCTGTAAGATTTCCACGGGAAATTGAACATATTACTGAAAAAGAAATTTGGGAAGGGGGAAGGTTAAAACTTACTGACGGAGAGGGGAGGGGGGGGGGGTGGCTGGGAGAATTAAAATATAATAAAAGTAAGCATGTAAAGCTAAAACGGAGGTTGGTTTGACCGAACAGAATTGGTGGTATTTGTACGCACAACCTGTACGCGCTTGATCAGCATTGAGGAGATATAGAAGCTGCAGCTGTTTTCAAAAGGCCCGTTCTTCCTCCGCGACAATATCCTAGACTTGTCCGTAAAAAAAAAAATCTGGCGAGAACAGTGTCTCCAAATTCATTTAAACATGACAGCGCAGCCTAAATAAACTCTTTATAAGATTGTCTGCATTTTTATGGGCAACCGAATGTTTGTAAAGTTTTGGATTGTGAGAGTGTGCATTTTATTTAGAAAAAAATTACATAAAGAATGCGTAAGCCATCGTGAACATCGGCTAATTGTCTTTGCTGATTAGCATGCCCCAAAAAAGAGCGAATATAAATAATGTCTTGTCGTAAATAAAAAAAACATGGGCAAAAGCTGCAAAACAGGTGCTCCTGAACTACGTATTAAGAAAAATACACAAATGTCCAGTTTCTAAAAATACCTGGCAAAAAATCGCGAACACGGCATCAATATTGAAATGCAATCGCTGCCCTAGGTTGTTGTCCAAAACCCATGTTAAGCGAAAATAAAAATATAAGGGCTGTTTCAAACTAACAAGCACCCGATAATACGGTCGCTGAAATGTTCGCGCAAGGAAATGCAGTGCGCCGAAACGTCCGTACACCGATATGTGCGTCCACCGAAATGTCCGTACACCAAAATGTCCGTACCGAAACGTCCTGCACTGGAAGTATTCTAGTTCACTATACTGGAATGTCCAGCAACGAAATGTCCTAGACCTGGGACGACGCTGTGTGCTTCTTTGGTGGAGTTCCCTCGGCTTCTAGTGCAATTTTCACTGATACTGATGAAACCTCGCAGCGTAGAGCTTCTTTGACATTCCAGACACTGAGGGCTGTGTCCGACGAAGCTACTAAACCGACGGTTCCAGGCTTCGCAGTTGTTTTTTGTGCGGTTTTAATCCAATTACTTGCATTAAAATTTTTAATCGATGCTCAGCCCTACCATCCATCCACCCCCCCACCCACCCATTCACCCCATCCATCCATCAAACCGTCCGTCTGTCGACCCAATTTGGTTTGTTAGGTTTTAGCCTCAGAGGCGTTAATTTCTGCCCCTATAGGAATTTTAAAAGCATCACATCTCTTCCTCAACCCTTTGGCTAAAACGCAAAGGGGTAAATCAAGGAAAACATGTCGACTGGAGTATGGGACCATTTTTTTCCTATATGGTCACTGGGACCATTTTTTCCGTTTCCGGGGTTCACCCATCACGCCACGGTGGCTGCTTTTCAGATTGAGTGGAAAAGCGGAAAACCCCCGTTTGTGTTGAGATTTTGGCGCACGGTAAAAATCCCCCAGGGCATCAAAATTAATCCGGAGCCCCCCACTACAGCGCGCCTCTAGCCCATGGGGTTTTTTTACTCACATGTGTCAAAAAACACATGGGGCTATGAGGCGCTTCGGATTAATTTTGATCCAGTGCGGATGACCAGCTTCGGTTGGTGGAAATAGTCGTCGCAGCTGGCACCACGAATGGGGTCCTGAATCCGCCTCTTTCACAACCTCAGTGCGCATGCGCAATCCCCTAGCGGCCAAGTCCCTAAGCAGACCGGTAGGGGCAGCAGACGACATTCCCCACAGCTCCCGCACAAGCGGGAAGGGGTTCGTGGTGTATTTACATCGTTTGATTTTTTCGTGTGTGCGCGTTGTGCGCGGAACAATGCCCACAACTTGTGCTGCGTTCCACTGTAACTCGGAGTGCCGAAAAGGGAACGGTGTCGGTTCTATCGCTTCCCGTCGGCCGCACGCGATCGGCTACGGCGGCTTGCGTCGCTCGCGTCGGCTCGGGTGATGGGAACTTTAGGCTTAGCATCCTGGCGGATATTTGATCGCCGCTATCTGTGCAACTGCGAATGACAATCCGCAACACAACTTTTCACTACACTATCATCCCTTTCTCGCATGAGGAACTCTATTTAAGCTATAACTGCCGTTTGAGGCGATCGGTGACCGAGACATCTGCGTAGCCTGTTTCGATGCTTCCGCGCAGTTATCGCCATCTCTGGGCCGCTCGGCGCACCGCGCGCCGCGGCGACCGGTCAGCGTAGGCTTGCATCGCGGCAGATGTCTGATCGCCGCTTTTAAAATAAGCCCTGACAACAATCCTTAGCACAATTTTCACCACACTAACACCTACTTTCTCGCATGTGGAACTTCTTTTTAGCAATCAGATTGATTCAGAAGAGCAGCGACAAGCGCGGTTGCTACCGTGGTCTGCGCCGGTTCGAGCCGCTGAGTGTGCCGAGGCTGGCAGGCGCGGCCGGCGTGTGCGCGGACTGTTTCCGAAGGCAGGAAAACGCTTCACGATTGCTTGCTTATCCATTTCTTGCAAAAAAAACGCGCAGAATCTACAAATTCAGCTCAGGCGATCATCGTAGTTGACCATGGAGCAAAAGCAGTGGGCGGAGCGACGCCGACGACGCATCTCATGCGCGCATCGGGCCGTCTCAAATTCACACGTACGACTAGTCTGGGGCGACAGTCGTAACGATCAGTCGCATGCGAATCGCGTGTACCAATCGTACATGTGTCCAGCGCTTAGAGGCATTTTGCGAACTGCCGGCCTTTGTTGAGCTGGCGATCGCACTTCATGCCAGACGACTCGCTCTGCTACTCGGACGGCACACGGATCTGTCCGAGATTTCTCTGCCAGCCCTCATTCAGTGATAAGAAGCCGCCTGGTACGTATTATGTGATGACCAGGGGCTGACATCTTAAGGCGTTATAACACAACACAGAAGAAAAACTTCGGCTGCTCCTCGCCGTAATGTGGGATTGCCGTGCATACAACGAGAACGCATCCGGAGGAAACGCCGGGCAAACCCTACCGCCTCAACTTCCGCTAGGCACGCTAGGTGGCAGCACACCGCAATGAAAAAGGCGGATTGAGGCCACTAACTCCGAAATTTTTGTGCTGACGAAATTTATTCTCTCTCTGTCTCGCTCTCTATTCTCCATAGCCCATGTGTAGCTTCGGTGCGCTAAACACACAACAATCAATCACTTTCACGTCATGCAGCACGCGCTATTATTATACAACTTTTACGTTTCAAAATCATAGCTTTGTGAATCTTGCGAAGCGTGGACATTGCTCGTCGAAGCTCTGTTTGGGCACTCATAGCCTAATTCGGCTGTAAAGAACTCACAATGAAGGCAGGAGTAAAAATGCATTGATAGACACCCTCTGAATTTCTGTAGATTTTCTTATGGTACCTTTCACCATTATTTCTGAATTCTTTTTCTCCAAATCTTCTAGTTAACTGGCCTCCAGCGCAGAAAGGGCAGCATGACGTACGCTCCTCTGCCCTCAGTGACGCTATCTTATCACAGCTGCTCAAATACGACATTGGTTATCTGATGTTGTGCGGGTATTAGAATTTCCTTCCAATTTTGTGTTACACATTCGTTTAAGTAATGCATTGCTGACGTTAATGAGTTGTGATTGCTTGTACCAGGCTCCCAGTTATTGCGGAGATCCTAGCTGCGCTTTCATTGACCCTTCCTGCGTACCAGGACAGTTCATTTATTGACCCGCTTCCCGTGCACTCTTCCCGTAATGACGCTGGCCATTCAAGCTTGCGCGCTACTGCGGCAGTTTCTTGTGCACTGTTCCCGTGCTGATTATGGGGTTTCATTCTTCGATGTTAGCGGCTTGTCCCCTTGAGAGAATCGACGAGTGGTGGGAGGAGCTGGCGCACTGATTTTGGAGACTTTTGTACTCCGGTCGTTCTCTTTCATCCGCATTTTTTTCTTTTCAGTCTCTCTGCGACCGCTACTTTTGTGTTAATGCGTTATTTTCCTTGCAGTGTATACTTTTATCCCCGTTGGATGAAGATGTTATTAATACGCCAAGAGACCGGCCTTTATCAAGAAGGAAGGTGCTCAAACACTTTTGCTCATGTTTGTACAGCAGAATGAATATGGCTTGAGGGGGCTGAAGTTTGCGTTCGCTCCTGTCCTCCGTCCTACTTCCCTTTGGAGAAAGAAAGAGGGCTATTGACACAGAGAGAGTTGGGTGGGCCTGTTTAACCATGGATGCCTGAAGTAACATGGGTGCCTGGTCATTTTAGAGTTTCTGAGAAAGCGGATAAAACAAGAAAGATGTCGCGCTTGTGTGGCAGCGAGAGAAGCTGGGGTGCTTCAATAGGATTCCGAGTCAAGCGCGTCGAGACGGTAGGCAGTCACGCATTTATCCTTTGTTAACAAGGTCGCGGTACGCATGCAATGTAAGAGGATTGGTATGGGGCGGACGGGCCTGGAAGAAAAGGTATTCGGAGAAGGAGGAGAAGGAAGGGGACTAGAAGTCTCCCCACACGAGCAGCAGAATGAGCTGATTCCAGGCAGAAAGTACAAATCATCCGTTGATGCATGGTGGATCGCGATTATTTCCCTTACGAACAGCACCGCTCATTTCTTGCAGAGGGAGAAACGACAACTTCCAGCGAAGCGACGTATTTTCCTTTCATACTCCTTCGTTCTTCAGAAGAGTCGCCCTTCAGCAGCTCCCTTCAAAGAAAAGAATAATAGGTGGGGCGGTGGGGCGCGGGGCCGGCGGCGCGCCGAAAATTTTGCCCGGCGGCGGCGGCGGCGTGCTCATTCCCGCGACTTCGGCGGCGGCGCAGATGGCGCGACCAAAAGAGGCGGCGGCGGCGGCGTGGCGCGGCGGCGCACAGGTCTAGCTCGGAGTCGCTTCGGCGGGGTTGCGGCTGCGGAGAGCAGGGGAGACTTCCCCCCCCCCCCCCCCCCCCCCCCGCACTGGGTTGTACGCAGGTGAGCCCCCAGCTGGGCTCAGTATCCCCAGTGCATTTCCTTTCCTTTTCTCTTGAATCACTTAGTAGTAGTAGTAGTAGGGGGAGTCTTCGGCTGCGGCGCTCGGCGGCGGAGGGTGACCGCGCCGAGTGAGGGCGGAACCTGACGAAACCACGTGCGGCGGCGGCGGAGCGATCCGGCGCCTTCCCCTTCGAGCCTGGACCGACCATCGTCCACCGGTAGCGGCGGAGTCGAACGACTCCGGCTGCTCGAGCAACGCAGGACTCGTCGATGACCGAGAAGACGGGGCCAGCTAAGAGAGGTTCTGGGAATAAACCCGCCTTGGTGGTTGCGTCGGTTGCCTTTGTCTCTTGCCTGCCTCTCACGCCGGCGCCGTCTACACGGCAGCCGCGTACGGAGGATCATCGGAGTATGACCCACACCACAAAAATGGCGCCCCAACGTGGGGCCTCGACTGCAAACGCAGTTGAGGCGCATACAGGCAAGATCGCAAGCAACGCCTACGAGCGGAGCGACGGGACGAGGCTGGAGGTACGTATGCCTACTGTCAACATGGCGGCGGGTTGGCTTCCCCGCCGCGCCGTGCCCGCGCACACGCGCCAGCGGCTGCGATGAATGACCCCCCAAGCGCCGAATGGTGCGGCGGACTCTGCCTACAATGATGCAGCGGTTCGGAGTACGTAAATACGCACCATAAACCCGTGACTACAGCGCTTCGACTTGGCCGATGTGACGTTGACAAAGAACGAGGAGGACGTTGAAGGTCAGTTCTTTCCTTTTGCTACGGGTGATGGGAAGGGAGACGAAACCGTCTCCACGCAAGTGGGTGCTTGCGTATCGTTGGCCGAAAGGTGGAGAAGGTACCGCCCGAGATTGCATTCAGGCTTTAAGAGCTTCGCGTGACTCGGCAGGGGGCTCGTTTTTTTTGGGAGGCGATCGTCAGTGTTTGTAAGAGACGGACCTCAGGCGACTATCACCGGAGAGAGCCGCGCCCGTAAGCCGCTTGTAACGCGGTGGGCGCTGGCGTTACGGCAGCTTGTATGCTGCGATCGGGGATAGCCCGTGTGTGTGGGCGAGCGTTACTGTGGGAGTGAGTGTGTGCGGCCGCCCGTAAGCCGCTCAGATTGCGGCGGGCGCAGGATATAGTGCAGCTGGTAATGTTGCGACCTATGGGGTTCAAGAATGCGTGTGTGAGTGCGCGCCTGAAGCCGCTAATAGGGCGGTTGGCGCAGGCAGCTGATATTGCTAGTTGTAGGAGCTTTGCCTGCTCGACGCTAACGCAGCTTTGCCGAGTAACGCACCCGGGAAAAGAAAACGTGAACGGGTATTTCGAAGCCACCACCCGCGTTATGTCAGAGGAGCTGTATCCGAGTAGGCTGTCTCGCCAGTGACAGGAGTTGGCGGAAATCCGCTGCACCCTTCCTGAAGAATCGGAACCGCTCGCATTGAAGGGTGAGAGCGGAGCCCTCCGCACACGGATGGCAACGGGAGTCACGCCAGTTGCGAGTCGCCACCGCCATGGACAGCGAGGACGGACCAGCTGAACCACCCGGCGGGGCCGGCCAGTGAAGGTGGCACCAAGCGCAGCGTGTTCAGCTGTCGCCAGTTGGTACTCCGGCCACCCCGGGCCAGCTCCCTACGGGGCAACCATTCAGCCGTTCGGGAGGACCAGCCGCCGAAGCAGCCACGGAACCCAGGAGGCCGAGGGACCCGCCATTGGGGAGAACGCCTTGCACTGGTAGCAGAGGTCGCGTCAGCAAGCGACCTCCGCATTATTCGGCTGCGGTTGCCGGCTTCATCTGGACCTGCCAACCTGCCGTGCTTCAAAACCGTGAGAGACTCGGACCAGTGCAACGCGTGGCACGCTCAGCATCAGGCCGAGCTTCGCGGATACGGCATCGTATGGCGCACATTGGGGGGTGAACTGGCATGGGGGTGACGTTTGTTGGCGTATTTCGTAACTTGAGGTTTGGAATTGACTCTTGTGCTTCGCGGCGCCGTTTCAATGCGAGTGGCGTCGAGTAGTTAGGGAGGAGGAGTGTGGGAATTGTGGCTGCCGGCGATAACCGACTCGGTACGCGGCAGCGCTCGGAAGGCCGCGCGGGATTGCGCAACAAGACGGCAAGAATAGAGGGGTTCGCTTCCGCGTCGCGAGATGGCGCCACCGGCGCGCTTGGGAGCGGGAAGCTCGGAGTCGCTTCGGCGGGGAGGCGGCTGCGAAGAGCGGGGGATTTCGGCTGCGGCGCTCGGCGGAGGCGCACGGCCGCTGCGAGCGAGGACGAGACGGGAAACGGCGTGCGGCGGCGGCGGCGGAGCGACCTGGCGCCTTACCCTTCGAGCCTGGACCGACCATCGTCCCCCGGTAGCCCCCGGTAGCGGCTCGGCCTGAACGACTCCGGCCGCTCGAGCAACGCGGGATCCAAGAAGACGGAGCCAGCTAAGGGAGGTTTTTTAAATAAACCCCCCTTGGAGGTTGGCGTCGGTTGCCTTTGTCTCTTGCCTGCCTCTCACGCCAGCGCCGTCTACACGGCAGCCGCGTGCGGAGGATCGTCGGAGTATGACCCACACCACATACTCCTCTTTTTATTTGTGGAAGATTGTCTTGCCAGAAAATTTCACTTGAATATTTTTTTTTTGAAAACGAAAATATCACAACGTTTTGTTCAGCACCTTTTAAAATGACTATAGAAATGTTTTTTTCAAGCATCCGCATGCCACTTTTATGAATTTGAACCCCATGTAACATCAGACATATAATTTTATTTATACCAGTGCATGGCTATAAACAAAGACTAACATGTTTGTGGTTGGGAATTGGATATAACTCGTTTTTCCATTTGTCACACTGCTTTAACTGCGGTTTTGAAGCCCTAAAAAGATATTAGAGCAGTCACATGCTTACTTTCAGATCAATGTCCCTCACTTACGTACACGTGTAGATATATCATGAAAGCTTTAACCGTTCACTATACCACATTTTAGATACATTTTAGCTACAGTAGTACTATACCATGCCCAGACAAAAGCAGCAGTTGTAAATGGTCAATATAGCGCAGGCAACCGCCAAAATAAGTCCTTTTGGGTTTTAATTTCTCTACAGGCTAAAAAATGAGTACCCACAAAACTTTGCAAAATTCGAATTCTTGACAAGACTGGCAAATATTAAGGTCATGAATGACAATTCATTTAAATTGCACGCTTCTTTATGAAGCTTTTTATCTTGATAATGGTATTTTGCATGTTCCGCTATAACGATGCAACACCGAACCAGGCAGCTTTAACGGGGCCATGAAGACAAAACACAAGTTTGGTTCATTCAAAAGATTGCCTCGTTAGATTCATGCTGACACCACTTTTAACACACACTTTGCCCAAATCAGCTACATAATTAGGAAAAAAGGGAATGGCCATGCGACCCACTAGCTCATTTCCTGCAACAGAACCTATGACGTCGTATCAGCCAGCCGTGCGATTGGCGTAGCCCAGCAAAAGAAAACGCAAAGTAGGCAGGCTTATAAGCTTACCGAAAGCTATTTGCACCTAAATTTAGGCCCCATTCTTTTTAAAGCAGTAAGAATGGTGGGATCGACAGGGGAAGTTATGAAAGCACACGTAAACGTAGAAGTACTGATGCCTACTTCTGTCGGTACTGTGCGCAATATGCTTGGTTTAGTTGCACAACACTGCGGGGCTTTGGGGTTGTCTCAGACGACACTGGTCGACTGACGCAAGCAACGGCGTCCTACGTGACCATATTTGTCGAGCGAGCGCAATGTTTCGCGAAAAACGATTATTTCCTCCCAGAACAAAAACAAGCCAGGTTTAAAAACCATCAAAAACAAACCAAAGGCAGGAAACGGCTTGCTGCGGTATGGTGGCGCCATCTAGGATCACTAACGGTAAACAAGGCTTCACAATCTGCGGCAGAGCAATCAATCCCTGTGATGTCATTGCAGACCACGAAAACACGATTTCGTTGGAAAGTTAAAATTTTAACTTAAATTAATTTCTCAGTGAATGAAGCATTGTTTCCATCCGGACAAGCACTGGGGGCACTATAAAACACGAAATCTTTCTAATAAAAGAAACTTCTACTTTGTCTGCATGGAAGCAATGAAAAAATTACACCATCATCCCGTGGGGAGCCCTGATGAGGATGCGAAACATCGTGGCGGTTTCGTATGGTTCCATTGTGTTGCCGTTATATTGAGTGATCTCGTTTTTACTAGCGCCAGAGGGAATTCCGCGTTCGGGTCCACACCGGTGGCAAAGGCACGCAAGTGCTGTTGTGTTACGGTGAGTAGGCGGTGGTTCTCGAGCCGCCGAAACTCGTCCATCATGTTCTTGTCGATGTTGTCTCTGTGGTAGAATCGGTAGTCTCCGTCAGCTTTGGTGGGGCAAAGGTTGTTGACATTGATGCACCACCTGAGAGCCATGTACACGCCCTCCTCTTCGCAGCTTTGTCTTCTCGTTTTAAATGCGAATGCATTTCTTAGTCGGGGGTTGTCGTGCTCCGCCGGCGTGCGCCTGCATTCCTCCAGCGCGAGCGCACGTGAGCGCGCGCCTCGTAGTTCTGCCTTCGTCGTCGTCGTCGTCGTCTCGGCGCGGCGGACCCGCGGCGCTCGCATCGCGGAGCTCGGGCGGAGTAGCGGAGAGTGAGTGGAGAGGAGGAGCGCGCTCGGGCGTGTGAGGGCGCTCGCATCGCGGAGCTCGGCGGGCTCTCTCTCCTCTCCACGTACCCTCTCTCCGCTCGCTGCGCTCGGAATCTATATATTGCAGTGGAGCGCGAGCCTGGCGCCTTGATAGCGATGGAAGTCGGTGAAGTCGAATCCCTCGCGGCAACGATACCGCAAGCACGAAGTGTAACACAATGCAACCTGAGCATTACACCTCCCGCTGGCGGTGACGTCACTGCAGTTGCTTCAAGGTCATCATCGGTAGGAGGACTCACACTCTGGTCTCTCTTCATTAAGTACGCCATAATAATAATTACTCGCACCGCACTCATCGGTGCACCCAATGCATTCGCATTTCCGCACGATCCCCTTCGGGGAGGTGGGGGGATTTTTTTTTCTTCTTCGGCAGTTCCCCTACGGGAAGATGACGACGGTGGTTGGACGCGAACCTATCTCGTGATGGATTCTTTGGTTGGGCAATCCCTAGGGGCATCCTGCCACAATCAGCATCAGAGGCACTGATGCATCAGAGGCACTGAACACGCCGTCGTGAATGACCACAAGATTGATTGGGACAATGCAAGAATCGTCGCAACAGAAAAAGTGACAGCATCACGGCTACATCTGGAGTCACTAATTATTTAGACCACATCTAACACAGTCAATCGTAACGACGGAAATCTAAACCCGATCTACGCACGCTCTTTGCATCGATTACTCAAGCCCACTTAAACGACCCACTTCTGATGATGCATTTATTGTGAACAAGGCTTCCGTGCTGGAAGTCGAAACGTCAGTACGTTTTGTTTGGACTGGTCGGCGTCTCTTTTTCATTCCGGATGTTTGTATTGCTGAGTATAACATGTACATTGCTATTTTAGGTCCTGCACGCGAAAGAACCGGGCGAGTTGGAGGCAGCCAAGGAAGAGCTTTGTGCTCTGCCTCATGAGGGCTACGTCCGCAGAGCTCAAGCACTTCTGAAGTGCGAAGAGCAGTGGGTACTCCTATCCCACGCAGGCACTCTCACAAGAAGTGAGAATACTAACTACTCTGAGGCTTCTATTCGGATTTTGAAAGATGTTGTGCTTAGCCGCAGAAAAGCATACAATGCAGTGGCCTTAGTAGAATTGGTGATAGATACCTGGGAAAGTCACTTAGAGAACAAAATTCTCCTCCACGCAAACCATCTGGAGCCCTCACATGGAATTTGCTTAGAAAATTTGTTCCCCACTGTGCTTGAATTGACCCCCAAAAATAGTCCACATTGACCAGGCACTGTATAGAGTACCCAGCTTCTGTGGCACTGTGCTGTATGAAGTGCAGGCTGACTTTGGCCGTGCGGCTGCTGGGAGGGTAGCCAGGGGGCCTTCTGCAAGCACCAGGCCATTGTACAGAAGGCCTTTGGCGCGGGGGCTTTCCAAACAGCCCCGAGCTGACACCGGAGGACTGTGAACAGCTGGGCCTGCTGGCCCTAAGCGAGAGGTGCCCCTCGCGGGGCTTCTGCTTGCCCCTGGGGCCGCAGGTCTTGGGAAGTGCTGGGCCAGGCGCAGCAGCCGAACCACACTGCGATGAGGGTGCAGCTCTAGCAGCAGCAGCAGAAACATCACAGCAACCACCTGTTCTGGAAGCACTCCCAACACCTCAGGTGCGTTGCAGCACTGCTGCCATTTTTACAACTGGCGAGGAGCATCCAAGTCTACAAAAACGTGCAACAGCTTAAACTACCTCAACGTTCGACCTGCAAAGGTATGGCCTCATACCAAATGTCAGGCCCTATTCTTGACTAAAAGAGACATTGAACTTGTACTAAGAGATGAGTAAATGTAAATTTCATGTTACACATTTACCATTGCTGAAACATCCCTTTTTCCCTGCACAATTTTATGAACCTTAGTCTGCTATCAAAAGAATGAAAGAGTGTCTCGCATAACGTCTGCCAAACTCAGGGGCTCTACCTGTGCACTTGCACTCATGCTCATAAGGAAAACAAACTTGCAGGAGATGAAAGACAAGTACTACGCTCTGGAACAGCAACTCCGCCGTATACACTACCTGTGCGAAGGCAACGCTTCCTATGCATCACTGCTTGACTGTCACTGCACAACTGAGCACCGTGAACACCAGCAGCTCTGCTTATGCCCTTTTGCTTCGGCTGAAGGCTTCGTCCACAATAGACAGGCGTCGTGGGCGGATCATCAAAGTCCAACCAATTAGTTTGGCAAGACGTCGACCTGGCCTGCCCCGGGGAGCTAAGCGGGTGCTTGCTGGACTTCCAAACCAAAACCGGGGCTGACCCAAGAGCCAAGCGCCGCCACTCACTGAGCATGGGGATCAGCAGGAATGTGCCTAGTGCTAAAGGCCACTAGGGGAAGCCTACTGCAAGGGTGCCCCCTGTTTGTTCAAAGAATTACCTCCCCAGAAATCACTTTACCCTGTGGTAGCCCCTTTAGTAAATTTTTGACAGCAGGATGGCCAATCCCCGCATAAGCTTTGTGGACCCACATGCGTGAGTCGCGCAGAATGCTGTGCTCAGTCTACGTTTGATGCAGAGCTCAATGTATGTTCAATTTTGTCTTGTACTATGCACTCCTAGTCACCACATAAACACTGCTTTACTCATGCAGTGTTCGCTAATTTGAACTCATCAAATGTTTATGCAGAATGAGTGTCAAGAGTCAAATGTCTTCACTGTACCTGCAAGTATGTACAGATGCATAGGAAAGGTAGCTTGACGTACACGCTTGACGTTCACGCTGAAGCGCTGCACGTTTTCAAAATCATGTCGCGTTGCCCAGCAATGGTGCACAACAGCGACAAGCTAAGCTCTTTTGCTGAGTTGCTGCACTTCTTTTGCGGTTTGCTGTCAACTTTACCGAGAATCTCCAGTTTCTTCTTGAAGGAAAGGGTTTTCCTGTTGCACAACATAGCTGACAGCAGCTTCATTGATTTGGTTGGGAGAAGCCCGTTCACAGCGAAAACATCACACGTGTCTCAGCAACTGAACATCCATGGGGAGCATATGGGGTAACGGCGAGGAGTGGGTCAAAATTTCCCACATTTTGAAGGTGCATTCCGAAGCTATTGAAAATTGTGTTTGATTACATGCCTTGTTTGTTATTTTGATTTGCTGACCGCCCTGTTCGACCTTACATATTTCATGTCTCAACTTGCAACAATGCTCTCAACGCACTCTGCTAGTCCTTTATTGTGTACTATATTTTGACTACGTTTCCATGTCAACATGCAATTTATTTTTGAAAGTTCTTGGACTGTGAGCATAGTGTACTTTGCTCTTGTATTTTGTAGTAGATACGTGTTGCCATTTTTTATGCATGTAGGCATGTGATTTGTAGTGAGAGTTACTGCTGCCTTGTTAACCGCAGACTGTGTTACTGGTCCTGCGTAACTTTGCGTTCTTTCTCTGTTCTGAACCACTCCAGGCCTGACTGCCAAGAGGCAGCTGAAAGCACTGAATAAAATATGTATGTATATATATATGCAATGGTTTGTCCTGCTGCAAATGTTTTAGAGAAAAAAGACGCAGTATCAATGATTTCACGGAGTCAGTTACATAGGATAACTGGGACTGATTGCACGTGGAATTGTGGAGCCTAATAGTGAACTACAAACCGAAAGCATGGCAAACAAAATAGCACAATGCTATATCGGCAAGAAAGATGAGCTTAGCAAAAACACATACTTGTCAATGTATGCATCTATGTGTATTTTTTAGAACACCTGGAAACTTAGTTTACAATAGTGGCATTGCTTTTTAAGGTAATTTACTTTAAAATATGAAATTCTAGTTTATGCAAATTTGTGCTATAAACAATGAACATTCATAACAGCTTAAGCTGGCGCATAAAGGAGCAACCTGGTTTTTCTTATGTGCTCATAGGAACTGTGGAAACGGCAACGGAACCTAAAATAACTTGTGCACAGCACTGATAAAAGAATGCTTTTATGCAAGAAAGCTTAACTCTACCTGGGCCCAGAGCAATCGGCCCAGCCGACCGCCGGGCTGCAAGGAATATGAGTTGAACGCTCGATGCAAGTTCATGGCAAGCAGGGCCGTTCCCATGCTTGTTTCTGGGGAGAATAAAATACCAGGGGAAAGTGGTCAGCTGATAACACGTCAGCACAATGGCGCGCAGGTACTTTAGACAGACGGCATCGTTACACAACACATTTGAATGCACAACAGAAATTCGTTAAAACAGAAGCAAGTGCATAATTGACATAAATGAGGCAACTCCCTTTTTGCTACGCTTGGGTGCTTTTTTTTCGCAGCCTTTCTGTAGTTGTCGCAGTTGCTACAAGCCAGAGATAAGACCAGGAGGCACTGTAAAAGTAAACAGAAAATGGGGGTGCGGTTTATTGAAGCCCGTGTTGAGCAGCACGAGGAGCAACCTCCATCGCGTTCCCTGCAAGCGGAATACATCCCTCTGCAACATATTTTCGCTCGTTCGAACACGAACTGCGCTAGTAGAGCTACGACAATTTCGCGTTATTTCTACAGTATTCGAACGCATTACGGTAATGGGTGCGTGGTTCATAGCAGTCGGTTATAAGAAAAAATTAAGCTCTGATATTGCGAATATTTGCATGACCACAACGTGCCTGTTTATTTAAGACAAACCAAGAGAAACGAACACTAACAGATTAATACAAGCGTGCTTTCCAATCACATAGCGCGATCTTTCTGCGGTAACAACGAGGCGGGTGATCAGGCTCGAACACAAAATATTGTTGCATTTATGGGAAAAGTAAGTGAATTTCTGTATCTACTCACCTTTTATTGCGTACGGTAGCCCACTTGGCGCAGCAGGGGCGGCGCAGTGGTAACGCGGCTAAGGCCACGGAACAGTTGGATAGTACTGATCGCTGACGGCGGCATTCTTTCGTCCGCGCGCAGAAGTGCACCAGGCAATAAAAGACGGACCCAGAGCAATACGGATAGCACGAACACCAACCCTCAACAAGCCAGGCACGGGAACCTAAACTGACCAGATGTAGGAAAGGCGTGAAAGTGCGCTGGCTGCGTCCTACAGGGCGCGATGTCCACGGCTTGCAGCGGCAGCAAACCGGAAGTGGCGTAGCACGTGCCCCATCCAATCAGCGCCGTCCTGGCTGTAGCGCTGGCTACGCCGACTAGAAACGCCTATACGCGCCCCGGCGGCCATTCATGAGGACACATAGGGCCGAAAAGACGCAGCAGTTTTCCGCTCGTCTTTGGACTGGGGCTCCATCAATGGTGTTTTGTTTAGTGAATGTGTGCAACCTGATGAAACCGAACCTCCTTCGCTTAGTAATCCACCATTGTAATAATGATCTGGCTCACTGTTTTTTTTTAAGTAAATAAAACCAATATCTTTAAACTGGAGAGACGTAGGTATTGTAAAATACTGTACACACACCTGTGCCAACCCGTGAACACATGCCCGAGAGTGCAAGTGTGTACATGTCTCATGCATATAAATTGAAATCAACCCCCGCCCCAGTGCGCATCTGGGGATGAAGGAAATTCCGGATACTTCCACGAACGGCGTACCGCTTTTCCACGAATTTTGTTAAATAACATCAAATTTCATACGATAATCTACATTTGCAGACATTTCAGTGCATTAAAATCTCAATAGGCTCCGCAAAGCGACACTGTCGCAAGAAAGTGCTTGGTCATATAAGCACGTAAGGGACCTCAGTCCGAAAGCAAAAAAAAAAATTGCTGCAACTTGCACTCGTCGGTTAAAGGCTGGAGTAACAGCAGAGCTGGCAGCCCCTCTCCCTTAGTCGGATGTCCGGCTGTTGCACCTCACATGGGTGCCCGAACTTGTCGCTGAATGTTCTCCATGACTGGCAGTCCCGAATTGTTTAGTCTGCAAGCCGTAAATGTAAATCTCTCCCTAAATGGACCCGCGGCCAAGTCTAAAGCCAACGCCCGCGCTACGAACCCAAACGAAATGCTGCGTGCCCGTGGTGTGACGATAGCGCAATCAATAAAGAAAAAAAAATGTAGTACAATCGGATAGACACCGGTTTCATAACGCGAGGGACCCACGTTCGATTCTGACGAAGGTAAGCGTATTTTTTTAATGCGCAGCATTCTTTTTTGAGTACCCTCGCAGCCAGGACCATATGTAACGCCCTGCATTTGCACAAAATTGCAGATTTCGCGGAAATTCCACCTGTAGTCGTTGTAATTGCGTAAATGGAGATAATCGGTCGAACAGAACTTTGAAAACGCAAAAAAAGAATATTTCAAGAAATAGCGAAACTAGGGGAACCGTGTAAGCCCTGCAATTTTCCGCAATAATACAGATATCTCGGAACTTCCAACTTTAATCTTTATGATAGGGTAACTGGAGATAACAGGTCAAAAAAATTTCAAAAACCAAGACATTTGGTTGTAAAGAACTCACCATCTAGGCAAGCGGCATAAGAATTCTACGCATTAATAGACATCCGAATTTCTGCGGATTTTTTTCTTTCCAATTTGGTGCGCACAGTATTGTTCTCTGCCGCTGCTAATCCTGTACCCCATCGGGCCTATGGGGTGGCCGAGTGGTGAGGTGTCCAGCTTCACGGCATGAAAGTCCTGGGTTAGATTCCCCGGATCAATCTAACGCATTTTTTTTTCTTGAGGCTTCGAGGTTTTTGGTGTGATGGACGGACAAAGGTCGGCCTAAACAGCTCCGCTGTTTAAATTTCCGGTTTTACGCTCGAGACGCTTTGCTTCCGCCCCGCGTTCTCAAAGGGCTTCTCCCTCTCGCCACTTGAAACGATTACCTTCGCGATCCGTTTGCGCCTTTCGCGTTGGAATGCCTTCGATCGGCCACCTACGCGTTGCGCCGCTGCTCGTGCCTGGCGCGATGCACTGGAAGAGTTCCCGACGATGGTGGACTTCGGTGCCTGTCTGTCCGTTTGCTGGCTGCGTTGTTTCGTCGATATACTTCCTCTGCGGTCTACGGGCACGTTCCACTCCTGCCGAGTTTAACCACGTGGCTTGGAATGTCTTCGGCTGTGGAACCTTCCAACACGCGTGGTCGAGGAACCGTTTCGTTGTTATAACGCTGACGCAGGCATTTTCGCTGAGTACATTTAATGCAATCGCATAAAAGGAAATATCCAGGCGCTGTGTCTAGTCCTCGTGTATATTCGTCCGCGTGAATTTGTGTTGCCCAAACTAGACATCGTATTGATCATTACTGATGCTCAATAAACTTATTACGTATATTCATCCCAGCAATTTTTTTTTTCACAAACTGCCGTCGAATAAAGCTACTTGTCAGAAATGGTGCTATGATGAAAGCGGTAATAGTAACCAGTGAATTCCTTGTGAACGCATTGACACAATTGCTCACGACGAATTTGTTCTGTGCGCCGCAACTGTGGCCGTCGACATAGTGTATCTCCGCAGCTTCTGTAAAGCTGCGAGATTAAGCAGGAGGGATCTTGCCTAGCCGTTTAATGCGTGTATTGAAGCGAAGTTTTCTTAGTCTCACTGATGGCGGTGTCGTAACAGAGACGGAGTGCATGAAAGCTATCTTTGCACAATGGGAGGGCACAATATGACAATGATGATGATAAAACAAAAAAAAATAGCTACCTGGGTCCCTCGCGTTATGAAGCAGACATCTTTCCGATCGCGTCATTATAGCACACGGGTAGCTTATCATTTCATTTGGGTTCGTTGCGCGGGCGGTTGCTTTGGACTTGTGGACTTATACCACACACCAGGAACAATGGGCCGTAGCCCAGCCTTTCGGCAGTACAAATACACGTTGACCAAATTCCAAACGCTTTTTTACGACGCTTTGCCAAGATCTTATCAGAATTTCTTGTCATTTTCTGCGCTTGTATCCGTTCTGTCCGCTTACCTCGTGATTGAACAGTGGGAGTAATTGCTGCGTTGCACAAAAAGGGTGACATAGATGTGTTTCCCAACTATTGTCCAATTGTTATTATGTCTTCGTCCTGGAAAGTACTTGGACATATATAGCTAAATATGTTATAACGTTCTTTAACGAAAACAACATACTTTGGATGTTCGGCGTGGGTTCAGCAAAGGGTTTTCAATAGAAACACAGTTATTCTCTGTTTTACACAGTTTGCACGAATTCTAGATAACCAGCTCATGTTGATGTCATCTTTTGGATTTCCCAAAAACATTGGATCTTGGTTCTCATGATAAGCTCATTGAAAGCTGGAATCAATAGGACTTCCTGAATTTATAATTTCCTGGATTTCGTCATACTTTTACGACCACGTTCAGTTTGTAGGCATTGACGAAAGTTGTCTGATACACTCCTGTAATTTCTGGGGTTCCCCAAGGGAGTGCTCTTGGTGTCTTAATATTTTTATTTATAATAATGGCATTGTTGATAAGCTTTCCGCACCGGTTCAGATCAGACTGGCCGCTGATTAATGTGTGTTCAGTAATAAAATCACTTCCCATGATAACCAGGTCTTGCTGAACACTAACCTTGATAACATCTTTGCATAGGGTGACAAATGGAACACGACGTTAAACACGGACAAAACTGCCTACATGCGAGTAAGCAACAAGAAACCTATTTTACCATTCACGTATAAATCTGCTACCCTGGAACTAGCTGAAATTGCTCGAGTACAAGTACCCCTGTATCACCTTAACCAACAACCTAAGCTGGAGTTAGATCATTTCAAATGTGGCGCGTCATTGTTTCACAAACTTGTCTTTTTAAGACACAAACTAAAGCATCCTCCCTCCTACTGTAAAAACCTAGCTGTTACGACTAGTGTACGAGCCAAGTTGAAATATCTGTCGATATATTCTGGAAGTCATACACTAAAAGAGATATCGAGCCACTTGATATGATCCAACGGAAAGAAGTTCGTTTTATTTACTCCAAGTATCGAACATCTGATTCCCAGACCAACCTTATGTAAGAACAAAAGCGTCGTAAAATTCACAGGCTCAAATTTCTTTTCCCTTAAATAACAACCAGCTGTCAATAAACCGTGAGTTGTATCTAAAATCGCTTACGACAAAACAAGCACGATATTGGCAGATTCATTAGTTAGCACCGTATTTCGCCAAGAATAACTGTTCCAAATACTGATAGTTTCTTCTAACAATAAACGACTAGAACTCCCTACCTCAGTCGTTGATCGGCCACGTAAATAACTCCATTCTATGTAACACGACCCATGGTTTTGTATTTATGTATTTTTACGTATTGTTCTTGCTGGAGTATAGTGCCAAATTAATGCCCCTTTAGCTGCGGCCCTTGAATGGGCCTGCAGTATTTTGTAAACAAAGGAAAAAATGAATAAAGGTTTCCAAAACACAGCATGTTCTTGATGCTGCCACCTAGTTGGCACAGTTGGCAACAAAACTTGTGAAGAAGTGTTTCACACGCAGTTAAATATTCCAGCGCAAAATGAATAAACTATGGCGCTATAATCACGCAATAAAGTATATAACCTGCGCAGCAAGATTTTGGAGGACTGAATAACCTGTCTCAAGTATTCGAGGCGGGAGAGGCTTTGCACAAGTGTACCCCTCGCCCGTTTCAGAACACTCTTGCTTCGTCGTAGTCGTGTGCATCAATTAACAAGACTAGCGTAATAAACAAGATCAACAAGGGTTAGTTTTTTTTCGGATTTACCAGGCACCATGCGCCGATCGCAGCGCATTTGCTGTAATCAAGCTGCAAAAGTACACTTCGCCGGGGCCGGAAGCTGTGTGGATACGGTACGATTTGTGCCGGTAAGTTACCGTTCATAGTAACTGCTCGTGCCAGCGCAGTAGACTTTCGCAATCATGGTATAAGCTAACATGAACACGGTAATCGTGTGGTAAAGCTCCCTATAACTGCGACGAAAATATGAGACTCGCAGCACTAAGGCCGGTAAATAACAACGTTTACGTAATAGCCGTATATTTTCGTATGACAACGTTAAGGCGATTGAGCATATCATGGCTCAACTCAATGAAACGCTAACTAAACGCCATTCTTTACGCACACTTTCTTTAGAAATAGAAAGAAAAATAACGCATGCAAGAAAGCTGCCTCTGTACCCCGCTACTGCGTAATACAAGATATAGTAGCAATTTAAGCCTTCGGTTGCACCACATATCACCGTATAGTTCATTTAAATTGTACAGTTCATTTTACAGAGATTTTTGCTCTTGAATCTGCATGCAGTCATTTTTCTGGGCAGACGAAGTGTATCGCCGCAGGATGAACTGGTGCAGTTGGCCCATGAGGCGGAGTCTTGCGTAGTCACCACTCAGTGGCAACTGGGCGATGCATGGCGCGGTCATCGGGTCAAAATTGGCGTCGTAGACTGCCAGACCATACAGGATATCTAACGAGGATCCCTTGGCGTTGCAGATCTGCAAAACCAACACAGTTGAAGCAACAGCCTCCTGAAGACAACTACCGTAAAAGACCTTTCCAACTGTTTTATTAGCAAGGTCATTATGTGCCCCTTGAGACGGAAATCTCGGCGTTGCGAGCCGTAGGTGGCCACAAACTTGTGTCTGCGTTCACCCAAAACAAAATAAAACAAGATTTCATGCCCTCCGTACAGATGGATGACCAGCCATTATGTAACCTGCCGCTCCGGCCGCCCCGCCGCGCGCCCTGCATACCAGCCATTGTCGCTTAAGTTGATTGATTGTAGGGTTTAACGCGCCTACGCAACGCTGGCGATGAGGCGCGCGTAGTGGAAAGCTCCGGATTAATTTTGACCACCTGGGGATCTTTAACGTGCGCCGAAATCTCGTACACACGGGCGTTTTTGCTTTTCGCCTCCATCAGAAAAGCGGCCGCCGCTGCCGGGAATCGAACCCGCGACCTCGTGCTCAGAAGCGCAACGCCTTAGCCACTGAGCCACCGCGGCGGGTTTGTCGCTTAAGTTGTGCTTCACGCTGTCTCACTGAGCGCTTTCGCTGTGATGCGAGAGGGTCTTTCGCTCTCTTCGATGCGCCCTTCCCATTTACCACTGTCGGTAGATGCGAAAATGTAACAACGTCCTCTAAAAACCCAGCCAATATTTCCCTTCATTCTAACATCTCTTTAACGTGGCTTTTTCGTGCACGCGCACGGAGATCCCTCGGGAGAACGTTTGGCGTAACAGGGACCGCCGTATGTTTTTTTCGCTTATCCATATGAAGCTTCGATTTAAAAAACCTTATCGTGCACGGGAGTCACACACAGGCACGCATGGTGAAATTCAAGCATCTTAAGCCCTATTGTAAACTTACCACAACAAACACGGTTTTCAAGTAACACCCGAGTTCTGCTTGCGTGCTCTTGGCATTCAGCAAACATCCTTAGAAAAGGCTATTTTTCTATCGGTCCTTATTTTCCTCACAGAAAAAGGAAAAAGGAGCCTCAGATAAAACGTAATAACGTATAGTCATCAGAACTTTTCAGCACGGGTTATTTGCGAGATATTGATAATAATAAATAGGCCATCAGACCGAGTCTTTACACCATGCCAGTGTACCGTCACCATGAATTATAATGTGACGGGTCGCCTGCGAACTTCTTTGCGGAAGCAATTTCGACACCCCACAGGGCTACATGACATTCAGCCCAGCAACGCCACTAATTGTACCTCAAGCTTAGGGTGCTACTTAAAGAGCTCGAAGCGTAAAGATAGCCGTAATCACTGCATTGTTCAAAAACGGCAACAAATCATAACTGCCGACCTATATCGCTACAAGTGTCCCATCCAAAATTATGCAGCACATTTTATTTACCTCGAATAGCAAGACTTCATCTACTCATTCGCAACATCGTTTTCGTAAAGGTCGGTCCTGTCAAACGCAACTTGCTGCCTTCGTTCATGACTTGCACACAAATCTTGACCGTTATAGCCAAACTGACGCCATATTTTTTTTAATTTGAAAAAGGCTTCTGACGAAGGTCCTAACCGTAGCGTTATGATAAAACTTTCTTCGCTCGACCTCGAACCATTTATCTTATCCTAGAATAATAACTTTCCCACTGACAGAACACAGTTTATCACCATAAATACTGCTAGATCCCAAATCTCTGCCGTTATCCACGGTGTTCCCCAAAGAATGGTGCTTGGCCCCCTACTTTTTCTGATATACATCAACGATCTTCTATGTTGCATTACCAACAATACAAGATTATTTGCGACGACTGCGTTCTTTATGCAACGATCAAGTAGCCTTGCAAACAGACCTTGCAGCCGCTAAAAATTGGTGCCAGAAGTTGCTGATGGGTTTAAACAAATGTAGATCAGTTTCTTTTCAAGGCGTAGTAATCTGCTTTCATACAACTACACCCTTCATAGTCGTTTTTTACAATTGACTAATTGCTATAAATACCTTGGCATACATATCTCAAGTGACCTATCATCAACCACGTCATTTCTTCAGATAGCTGATGTTTAGGTTATCTTCAACGAATTGTAAAGTATGCTCCCAGCCACTTAAAAATGTTAGCTTTCACCGCAATAATACGGCCCAAACTGGAGTACGCTGCAGCAGTGTAGGACCCACACCAGAATTATCTCATCCGAAACCTAGAAGCCATCCAAAAACCTAGAAGCTATCCAAATCCGCGCTGCCAGATTCGCCTTTTCCGTTTAGTCATCGCTCACCCGTGTAACATACTTAAAGAAACGTCCACCGCTCATTCTTCTTAATCACCGCCGAAAAGCTGCTCGACTCGTAGCATTCCAGAAATGCTATAACGCATTCCAACCGACATTTACGGCTCCCCATGCCCCCATTTCTCTGATCGCTGTATCAAAACTATGCAGGTACGAGACGGTCGCCCCAAAACTACCCGATATGCAGGATTGTTCTTTATTCGGACAGCTAAGGAATGGAACGACCTACCAGATACCATTGTTAGCATTCAGGACAAAAAAACCTTTAAAAATTCGCTGGCAACCATCACTGGACTGTAAAAAATTGCGAGGTAACTTTTGAACGTACTTAATCTTTTTTTCGGTTGTGACAGCCCGTGCTATTTCTAATATAATGATTGCTAATGTTATCTTCCTCGTACGGCGTGCATATTTTCAGTTATTCGTACTTGACAATGTTTGTACCTCTAAAGTGGTCGTATGTTTTACAACCGCAACATGATTTTTTCCACCGTCCACAAACAACTGTAGCGGTTCACCTTCGCCCTTCTTTTCTTGCTTTTTTTTGTTTCTTCCGCTTCAGGAATATCCAACAATTTTTATTGTTTATTTTGTCACATCCTATTTTTCCTTTGCCAATTTCTTGTATATCTACCCCTCATGTAATGTCCCTTATGTTAGAGACCCTTAAGGAAAAAACATATAAATAAACGTCAATGGCTGACGCGCACTGGATGTTCCACTGGATGTCACAGTATAGCACTGCTATGGTGACGCCGTCACACACCCTCGTTATTATTACCCAGCAAAGAAACATTTAACTGAACGCGCATTTATAGTTATGAAATTGACGTCCTGAAATTGATCATATTGTTCCCAAGGCATGCATAACACGTGTTGTTAAGGCTAGCTACACAACACATTCATTGTGTGCACCTTTGGTGAACTGGAGCCATCGAGCTGCGGTGTCGGTGGAATTTCCTGCCCGGCTTGTACTACGCACACCCTTAGGGTTCAATTTCCAGCAGTCCCTGTAGTACAGACAATTTTTAAACTCTAAATTGCTTTGATCCTGTCCACAGCACCCACCGTGGTGTGTGCCATTTGTTGCTTACGGTGCAGGGCGCGAGATATGCAGTCCACCAACTTCAGTTATGATTTGGCAGTAATACTATGAATAAATGTGTTACGTCATTTGCCTGCTGCTAATAAAAAACAATGCACTAAAATAATTAAGCAAAGTGCCCATAAATCAGGCACCTCCTGAATTCAATTAACCTAAAGCAAATTACTGTTTTTATATACAATCAATGGTACAAGTTGAGTAAATCCAGCTTTGTTATAAAGAAAAAAAGACAACAAACATTATAAGCTTCTGCAGATTTGCAAAAACGTTTTGCAATTCTTCTCATAAAAGCTTGTTCCTAAATCTGGCCCTCTTCACTGCTTTGTTTGTACTCGATTTATCCCGTGTTGCTAGTGGGTGCATCGGATTACCAAAAAACACGTCGATTTTATAAAAACAAGTGTTAACCTACGAATTCGAACATTTACTATGATATTGTTTCTTTCTAGCGGTCCTTCAAACGCGTTTTCGTCATTGGCCATCGTTTATTATTATACAGTAACAATGCTGGTAGCGATAGTTCTGGTATGTCAATATCGTTCTCGCTGTAGTATTGAGATAAGAGGTTATAAATCACACTCAAGCTTGTATTTTGGAGGAAGTTGTTTGCGCAAGAGCTAGGTAAAGAGTTTTATGAGCCTGGGAACTGATAGAACGATGCTGTGAACATAGAACTGTTAGCAAAAAATATCACGCGAAGGCCACGTGTGCAACAAAACTGCGCCGAACACTGATTGCGACGTTTAAGAGATTGTCGATGAAGGGACAACATATACAAGGATGGTGCCTGTGTGCATTTTCTAAATTTAGAGCATTTTTCACAGGGGCGGTTTCGTATGTTTGATGGGGCACAGCGACAAAGTTTCGCAGCGATCGATTACCACACTTCAAATTCAACCTGAGAACGGCCCGCTACGCTAATAGAAGTGTAAAAACATTTTGCAGAAGCACACCTTTGTTTGAAGTGCCCGCTTGCTGTCGAAGGTCAATGTCTGTAGTTGTATTGTGTCATACGTCAGGGACGAGTTAAGCTTGTCGTTGTAACGGTAATTTCCGGCCAGTCCTTTCCCACATGCCTTGAAGAGTAATTGTGAGAGAAAACAACAGGTACTTTATCATCCAGTAGCACCCACGCTCCCCAGCGTTTCTTCCCAAAGTTGTCTTCTAAGAAAATCTCATTGAGGCGCTTAGGCAAAACCTAGTTGAGAGCGTGTAGCAGAATAAACAACACTGGAGTGTTCTGTTGACCTACGGTACTTGCAACAACGCATGGAAGTGTGCCGTAAGTTGCGTGCACTTTCTTACGTGCAATGAAAGTCTACGTTCGGAATGAGTCCTTTTTATTTTGCGCTTCGTGTGCAGTAAAACTGCAAAAATAAAGAAAAACAAGCTTGAAACATTCATCTCGATGAAACTAAATGTTTGGAACAGGTGGTAGGAAATGACCCTGATAAAAAGGAAAACGCTGTTTCTTAGTTTCCCATTTTCCTTCTAACAATTATGTGCGGCGGCCCATCCAGTGACCAGAACTTGTTTTATCCTCCCTCCACGGGACACTTTTTTTTTGTCTAGACAACAAACAACGATGCCTCACTGCATTCCCAAAACAGAATGGCCAGTTCAACCAGTCACGCAGCCTGGTATCCACGGATGTTGAGTATTCAACGCGGAAATTTGGGCTAGTTGGTGATACGACTTCGACATGGTAAAAAGCGCACTAGACGGGGACACAAGAAAAAAAGTGACACGGGACGAGCGCTCGTCCCGTGTCACTCTTTTTCTTGTGTCCCCGTCTAGTGCGCTTTTTACCACGTCGAAGATGTTGAGTAGTCTTTAATTATGATAGTATTCCTTGGCCTACCTAATTCCGAAATTTTCGGTCTGTAAGTCTGTATGCATGTATGTATGTCCGCCTGCCTGTCGGTCTCTCTATTCAGCCACCACTCAAAACGTGAAAGAATCCTTCAACGATACCTATATAAATACAAAATATTTCACAGCTACTACATCTAGCAGCGTAATTCCTACTTGTCAACAATATTGAGTAACAAAAAAACATTACGCGTATTTCAGGTCAGTCTTCAATACAGGACTGGAACTGGCAAAGGTTCTCTCAACTACAAAATACAGGTCCGCGTAATTTTTGCGAAAGCATTAAAATAATTTGAAACAATTTATCAACCCCAAAATGCAAAAAAGCCTCGCGCTGGAGCTTACAGCTTGTGGGTCGAGTGCCAATCCAAACAATTAGAATACTTCGCGAACGCGGGAAAATTGAATTGAATTCAGCATACCCCAAAACAACCCTGCCCCCTCTTTATAAGCGTGGCTAATAAAATTTCGAATGAAGGGATCGTGAAATGAACACAGAATGGAAATCGACATGCTAACAATGCCAAGAAAGCATAGTTGAAGTGGTTCACCATTGTTACTGTTAAACAAGAATTTACGATATATTTGAAAGAAAGTGGAGAAACAGATGTTCCCGCACAGGACCTGAACCCACGACCTTCAGAATATCAGTCCCATGCCATACCAACTAGGTTACTAGGAAGGCTGTGCTCACTGCGCCCCTCCATCTCCTTGAGTATTTATGTCAATGTAATTGTCGGAGCGGCGCTACCCACTGTCAAGCGTTGTATACAATTACATTGACATAAGTACCAGAAAATTGGAGCCGAGTGGAGCCTCCCCGGAAATCTAGCCGGTACGGCATCACACCAGTATTTTGAAGGTCGCGGTTTTAGGTCCCACACGGAGATCCTATTTCTCTCCACTTGCGTTGTTTCGAACACACCAGAAAGTCTATTTCAGCAGGAAAATGTATCTACCCCAGCTCTATTTAATCCCACCTGTACCGCTTCTTGGGCGATCGAAACCAGTGATCACCTCCCTATGGAAATGCCCCCACAACCTCTTCTCCTGTCTCAAGAAGGTGCGCCGCAGGGTTCATTCTGCACGCTTCAAACCCGGCCACAGTGCACTCCTGCGCTATCTAATTTTGACAACTATGCCGGAAGCAAGAAACCACAGACAGATGTAAGGGACGTAGGCTTTGGGGGCGTCATTATTCAAGGGCAAGAATGACTGCAAAAATGTAGTCACCCCCCAGCCGCTGTGAGTCCAAAGACGAAAGAATATTCTCGTCTTTTGAAAAAGAGTATCTGGCAATATGTGCCCTTTCTAAGTTTTGTAGTTTACAGCTACGGCAGCCCGTTTAAGTTGATAACACAACAAAGCTTGTTGTGTTGACTCGAAACTTGAAGGACTGCTCTGGCCATCTTAGGAGTGGAGTCTGCTCATACATGACTTCGATGTTACCATTGGCTGCAAATCCGGTAGAAAGTATTCGACGCCGACTGCACATCACGCGCACCTGTAGACCCGCGCCGGAGGACACCCGTGAAAACAACGCGTTTTTCGGTATCGTAACACAGAGCCACCTAGACGCCCAGCAGTGTAGTGACCCCAAGCTTAGAGCACTGCACGGGCGTGATTTAAATGCACGGGCCCGACCCGAGGCCGCTTAATGAAACCCGAGCCCGCCCCGGGCCCGTTACATCTAGTCCAGGCCTGGACCGTGCCCGGGTTGTCTGTAAGTGAGCCTGGCCCGGTCCGCCGTCTCAAGCCGAGGGCAGACCCGGGGCCGGTCATTATATTTTAAGCTTAGGGAGGGCCCGCGCGTGTGTGACCAGGCACGGGCTTAGACGCTGAAGAAAATTTGTTAATTATATTTGTTTGAGTGTCTTCGCAGCGGACAATCAGACAGAGCATCTAGTCTGAACAAGGAACTCCTGAACAGACATGCAAAAAATCAGGGTTGAGAAGTGTGCGTGCAGTAACTTACACCCGTTCCACACGCGTGTCTGAAAAAACATTTGAGTCAAACGGCCTTCGAAATTTCAAATGCAATTCGAACTTGAAGAAGTTCCGCCTATCTACACGACAATTCTCTAAGGCAGTTGAAAGTTTCCGCATTCGCCTGCCATGTATTGGTCTCGCCACTGTTGCCGAGTGTTGTTCCCGTAAAATCACAAAAAAGTACTTTAGATTTAAAATGAGCCAGAAACGCAATTATTAGTGATCAAATTACTAATATTCTACACCCGAATAAAACATGCACAACGTAGGTAGCTCTTTTCTGCCTTTTTTGCGCCGCCGGTGTTGGGAATACCAAGGTACTTGGTAATCGTACACCAAGTGATAGTAACAAAAACAAAAGTAAAGTGAATCAAAGCGATATTTTTAAAAACCTAGCTTTAGTCGTAAATAATTATTTTTGTAAATACGGCATGCAAAAACTCCGTGTGAGAGTACAAGCGTTCGCGTTTCGAATGCCTTCAACCAAATGTCCTCGAAAAACGTCGCGTAGGAAGCAGCTCAAATGTGGAATTTGAGTCAAATGACATTCTTTCAAGGGCATTCGAAACGCTCGTGTAGCACCATTATTACACCGTCTTCAGTTCACGTCCTATCGGCGAAATAATAGCTCGTATTCTTACACTAAAGACACCACCACCTTTGATGATCGAGATTCTTGGCACCTTTACGTGGTTGTCTCGGCCACAAGTTGTCATTGCTGAATTTTTTGCTCTGCGTTTGAATCCACGATGTACGTGCATTGATGCACGTACATCGATGCATGTACATAGTACGTGAATCGATGCGCGATGTACGTGCATCGAAATATGTTACCTGCAGTGGTTGCTCAGCGGTGGTGTTCTCTAGCACTCGACTTTGATTCCCGGCAACGGCAGCTGTATTTCAGTGGTTTTGACATGCAAACCACGTGTACATAGGCAAGGGTGCTGAGCTCCAGGTTGTCTGAATTAATCCCTTTCCCGCTAGGACATTCCTTGTAGTCGTACCTTTGGCATGTTATACCCCAAAATATAAAATCCTTACGCAGTAAATGAAATGCCATTAAAATTACATTATCAGACCTAGGTCAGTATAGACCTAGTAAAACACTTTTTCAAAACAATGCGTACAACTGACACTAGGAAGCGCGTAAAAATAAGCTCAAAATATTCCTTTTAATGCTCCTTTCTACACTTCCGAATCAGAACTATTAACGGCCGGCCGGGCCCATGAATTTAAGCTCGAGCCAGGCCCGGGCCCGCGGCATCGAGCCCGGGTCCAGCCCAGGTCCGTCAGTCGACTTCGGGCGGGCCGGGCCGGGAACCGGCTTTCGGGCCAGCCAGAGCCTGTGAGGTGCTCTACGAGCCGAGCTTCTGGCCATGATCTACCACCTCGAAAGACACAAAGTCGTTGTGCCCAGGGCTTTCAAGCAAAACTTACCAGTACTTTGCCTCAAAAACTGCGTACCCCTCAAGAAAAGATTCAAACACGGGACAAAAAAGCGATTACCTTTTTCTTATCCCCAAGACCTCCGTGATGAAATTATAAAAGCGTGTGACGACGTATTTTCCTGACACCGCGGCACAGCTCGCACACTTCAAAAATCACCGCGAAATTTTCTTAGGCCTATGTACTAACATCTGACGTCATGCACTACGTCCGCAGCTACCTTGATTGCCAGCGAAGGAAAATGACGCAGAAGAGACCCGCCGGACTTCTGCAGCCCATTGCCGTACCATCAGCACCCTTCCAACAGATCAGAATTGACCTTCTGGGCATGTCCCATATCTCGCGACCCGGGAATATATATAAATCCGCCTCTTTCACAACCCCACTGCGCATGCGCAAATCCCCTAGCGGCCAAGTCCCTAAGCAGTCCAGTAGGGGCAGCAGACGACATTCCCCACCAGCTCCCGCACAAGCGGGAAGGGGTCGTGGTTGTATTTACATCGTTTTGATTTTGTGTGTGCTCGTTGTGCGCGGAACAATGGCCCACAACTCTTGTTGCCTACGTTCCGCTGTAACTCGGAGTGCCGAAAAGGGAACGGTTGTCGGCTTCTATCTCTTCCCGTCGGGCCGCACGCGATCGGCTACGGCGGCTTGCGTCGCTCGTCGGCTCGGCATCCTGGCGGATATTTGATCGCTGCTATCTGTGCAACTGCGAATGACAATCCGCAACACAACTTTTCACTACACTATCATCCCCTTTCTCGCATTGTGGAACTCTATTTAAGTTATAACTGCCGTTTGAGTGATCGGTGACCGAAACATCTGCGTAGCCTGTTTCGATGCTTCCGCGCAGGTATCGCCATCTCTCGGCTGCTCGGCGCACCGCGCGCCGCGGCGACCGGTCAGCGTATAGGCTTGCATCGCGGCAGATATATCTGATCGCCCGCTTTTAAAATAAGCCCTGACAAACAATCCCTAGCACAATTTTTCACCACACTAACACCTACTTTCTCGCATGTAGAACTTTTTAGCGATCAGATTGATTCAGAAGAGCAGCGACAAGCGCGGTTGCTACCGTTGCTACCGTGGTCTTGCGCCGGTTCGAGCCGCTGAGTGTGCCGAGCTGGCAGGCGCGGCCGGCGTGTGCGCGGACTGTTTCCGAAGGGCAGAAAACGCTTCACGATTGCTTGCTTTATCCAGTTCTTGCGAACAAACGCGCAAGAATCTACAAATTCAGCTCAGCGATCATCGTAGTTGACCATGGAGCAAAAACAGTGGGCGGAGCGACGCCGACGACGGCATCTCATGCGCGCATCGGGCCGTCTCAAAGTCACGCGTACGACTAGTCGTGGCGACAGTCGTAACGATCAGTCGCATGCGAATCGCGTGTACCAATCGTACATGTGTCCAGCGAACTGCCGGCCTTTGTTGAGCTGGCGATCGTACTTCATGCCAGACGACTCCAAGTACTGCTCGCTCTGCTACTCGGACGGCACACGGATCTGTCCGAGATTTCTCTGCCAGCCCTCATTCAGTGATAAGAAGCCGCCTGGTATTATGTGATGACCAGGGGCTGTCGTCTTAAGGCGTTATAACACCAACACAGAAGAAAAACTTCGGCTGCTCCTCGCCGTAATGTGGGATTGCCGTGCATACAACGAGAACGCAGCCGGAGGAAACGCCGGCAAACCCTACGGCTTCAACTTCCGCTAGGCACGCTAGGTGGCAGCACACCGCAATGAAAGAGGCGGATTGCCCCAGCCACAAATTGCCCCAGCCTACCCAGATACCGACTCTCTTGCCAAGGGGACTGCCCAAGAAGTAGTCAAATTCTTCATCCACCAACTTAAGCTGAGAAACTGAGCCCGTCAAGTCCTAATCACCGACCGGGGAGCGGCCTTCACTGCAGACCATCATGCAAAGGAGTCCTGAGCTACACGCAAAACGGATCAGCGAAGAACCACGGCGTTCAAATCCCAAACGAATGAACTAACGAAACGAATACGACCATTGTTAACACGGCCTATGAGCGTCGAAAGTGCAAAACAGCTATCCAGGAAACCACGTAGATGACTCAGTTCAAGCTTGTCTACGGAATGCAGCCGGCTGTGATTACCGACGTCATGCTGCCGCACGCAGAAGACGGTGACCTCAAAAGCGACGTCCAAGGTTATTTGCATCCTGGGCGGCCCGCTACATTGTTCGAGGTCGGACAAGTTACGACTAGCTCGTGAATGGCGGACACTAGAATATTCGGCGCTGAGACCACAATTATCCCTCAGACGACCTTGCGTTGGTTTGGGCAAATATCTGACGACGCGACCTCAACGAGAAGCTCCTTCGATTGAATTTTGGCACAAATAAAATTCAACAACGTGTTGGCCAACCCGTTCCCAATAAAGACTATGGCATATCAAGACGGCTCATGCGGCCTGAGGTCATCCGCGTGGCTCGCCTCAAGACTTACTACGCGAAATGATGTACTTCCTATTCTTTAGACAATTGTTTTATTTTATCACAGGGGTGATGCACTCTCAGAACGGCTGTAATGCCCCGAAATATACTTTTTGACTGGCGTATTCTTTTGCGTTACCAGCGCCTCGCAGCGCCCCGAATTCTTATCTTCTGTTCTAAGAGAAACACGTATTTACTCTTCATATTGTTTGCGGTCCCGCCCATCTTCCTTTTCATAAGGAAAGGGTGCTGCTGCTCGGTGGTACATTCTGTCAACTTTCAAATACTGTGCCTGTCCATTCTAAAGTGCTCTCAATCTAAATTGATGCTTGCATAGTGACGAGAGCACTGTAGATAATCACATGCCAAAGAAATGCCGAACCATTTGGTTCACCAGCGTTCCTCTGTGCTGTAGACTGCTTTGTCGCCATTCTGTGTTCTTTGGGCTTTTGAAGGAGCACATGTTCGCACAAATAAGCGTTCATTTTTTTCAAAAACCTTGCTTTCCGTCTTCCCTGCGTAACAATATGTTTTGTACGTTTTGCTTTTCATTCCTTTTTCAATGCTACCTGTATGTTTTGGTAATTCATATACTACGTCCACGAATTGGTTTTTTATTGAATTTGTATTTGAATCATATAACCTCTTTTGTGGCGCCGAATGAAAGGCCTAAGGGGTAAATAAATGATTATGATGTTAATTACGGATAGGATTTCTGACATCTTCAGCTGCATACGTTTGTATTCTCCAAATTTGGTTGTGAAATGAAGCCTATATGCGGTGTATGCTCTCATAATAGTCAGACCCATTCGTCTTAGAGTGCGCACCATTACGCTGATAAAAAAAACAATTTAAATTTGTAAATTTGTAGCTGCAGTGTTAATCTATACAAATAAACAATAGCACAGTGATGAACAAAAAAGCGAGTTATATACTAGCGGCCCGATGTTCTGATGTTCGATTGAAACATAAACAGGCTGCTATGCCATTACCGCTGTAGGGTTCTCACCAGGTTATGATGAATTGAGCATGAAATGATGTATGTTCGTTAAACGCTACTCCAGGAAGTGTTATAATTGAAATGACTTGACATTGCAGATTGAAGTACCTAATAAAAGCTACAAGTATTTCTTTGTTTTTTGGGTGAGGCTATACTGCTAATAACGTTGAATTTGCGCTAATTGCACAATCACCATTCTACACAGTCGACAGCTTAATCAAGATTGTATTGATATATCGATCAACCATGGGTTTAACACAGAAAACCGCAAGCTTCTACAAAAATCTCAATATACTAAGGAGGCCAAGCTGCAGCATTTAAGATGCCAGGTTTTATACTTTGACTCCAATGTAAATGAAACGACACGTTCTTGAAAAGTGCACTTACTGAAGACGGCGCCACGATCTGGTAGGTGTAGCCTCCAACGCAAGCCTTTAAAAAGTCGAAGTTGCCAATTCCATATTTGGAATCAGGATCCGTGTTTTCGCGGCCTGTACAGCCGACCGGCTAGTGAGAAGGAGATCGCTAAAAATGTGCTGGTGGTGATATTCGCCACGTGAGTCAGCAATTCAAGACCATTTTTCTGGAAGAATGAGGAAGCAGCGTACTACATATAACCAATCAAACAGCTGAAGTTGAAAAATGGTGTCGCAGCGTTTTCTTTCGACAACAGGCATAGAGACTCAAGAGGCAGAAATTGTTTTTGTGATAGTATCCACATTTTATCTTAGAACATTGCGGTTTTATATATTACTGTTCCGAAGCAAGAATAGTACGCAAAGAATTATGTTCAGTTAATGGATATTGTCTTAATGTGGAATGTGAAAGATTTTATATTTGATACCTACGAGTTGTCCCAAAATATAGTGACATATAGAAAAAATCTAATGTGAATATATGACCATACATGCCAGTTAGCAAGAAATAAAGGGGAACGTACAAGAAACAAAGCCTCGACTGTCGTAGCTCATATCATGTTCTTCAGAGAACTGCTTCAGAGAACTGCGCATTGTTACTGCATTCCATCCTTTTCTTCTTTACTACATAGCAGACTGCAAATTACCAAGACAGCGTCCTGAGAAACTTCTATATTACGTAGCTTCATGGTACGAGCATGGCACACCCGGGATGTAGGAGTAGCAAAGGTTTTGATAATTATCCACCATGTAGTTCGTAATTATCATCCAAAACGCTCTCGAATTCAAGCAAAAACGTCGATTTCGATGTCATAAAGAGTTACCGGTTAACAGCACCCGCTGCAGATTGCCGATACACTGACCAAGCTGATAAAGCCGAACAAGACCAGCTACTTCAAAGGAGGGAGCATCCCAACAAATACGTGACTGCTTTTCGAGGCTAGCAAGCCTTGCTATGAGCAGCACCATGAAACTTGGCAATACATTGAACATACCCCATTATAACTAAAGTTGCTATTATCTGATTCGTTCCTGCAAAGTATAGTTGACAAGCCTGCCGGTGAGGTAGCGAGAAAGATTGGTGTGCTACCATTTCCGGCCAGCTTAATGTCAAGCCAATGCAAAGGAATGCTGCGCTTAGGCGAAATACAGGAACTGTGACAGAGTAGGACACTTGCATCTGCGTGCTGGTAAAGAGGAAAAGGAGAATATATAGGTAGCGGAGGAGAAAGAATATGCCTAAGTGGCGAACGCAGTTGCCCTTCGAGAACTAAGGGTTGCTTCCTCACCCAACAATTTTGTTTCTCGCTACGCTGACGGCTTCCGGGCATAACGTCTGAACTAATATTCCAACGTTCAGCCTGCTCGTCCATCCTGGGTCATCGGCCTCCCTGTTGACTGAATCATCATCATCAGCGTACTCAGGTCCACAGGGAGGACGACGGCCTCTCCTATTGAACTAAACCGCTTCTGTTTTGCGCTGCTGGAGTCCATAGTTTACCCCCAAATTTCTCGGTTTCTGCATCGAATTTCGCAGAATTTCTCCATCGGGTTCATGGTCTTCCCCTTTTTCTAGATCCATCTTTTCCAATCGACTCTGTAACACTGATTGTCCACCGGTAATCGGTGCGTCTCACTACACGGCCAGCCCAAATTTATTGTTTTTCTTTATTTGAACAATGATACTTCTACTGTAGTTTGCTCTCTCATCCGGGTAGCTTGTTTCCTCTCCCTGGGTGTTATTTTTAACATTATTTGTTACATGGCCCGCTCAGCCGAGCTAAGTTTGGTTTCTAGTTGTTAAGTATGGTTGCCAAGTTACAGCTCCGTATGCCATCACCGGCAGAATGCACTGGTTGTAGATTTGTCTTTCCCGCGACAGAGGTAGCATACTTTTGATTACTTGGTACTGCTTGAGGAGTGCTCCCCAACCGATACTTATACCGCCCCGGATTTCTCTCTCGTGGTTGGGGTAAGCATTAACCATCTGTTCGAGGTAGTTATTTTCTTCTACTACTTCTAGTGCTTCGTTTGCTAAAAAAAGAAGACGTTTTCGGTATGCTTATTTCGCGGTTACTTTAGATTTATTCTTATTTATTTTTAGCACTACGGCCGTGATTTCTTATTGTACTTCCTCAAGCATTGTTACCATGTGTTCTGCGGTCTCACTCATCAATACTATGTCGTCCGCAAACATCAAATGGCTCAAGTATTCCCCGTTCCTCCTTAATCGTAATGTTTCCCAGTCAAGCTTTCTATATATCCCCTCCAGTCATGCTGTCAATAGTTTTAGAGAGATGGTATCGCCCTGTCTTACTCCCTTTGGGATCGGAAATTCATCGCTTTGATGGTCGAGGGCTATCCTGTCCATGAATTCTTTATACATGTCTGCTAGAAGTCTTATGTAAGTTTTTTTTTATTCCCTGGCGTTTTAGTGCTGGGAGCACGGCAGCCGTTATTACGCAATAAAAGCTTTCTCATAATCTATGAATGTCATGTAAAGGGGTTTAGTTTACTCTGAGGGTTTTTCTATCTCTTGATTGACGATCTGGATGTAATCCATGGTTCAGTACCCTTTTCCAAAACCCAGCCTATTTTCTAGGTTGTTGGGAATCAAGGCTGTCACCTATGCGGCTATATATAACTTTGGTAAATCGCTTGTATACAACTGAGAGCAGGCTGATGAGTCGGTAATTCATAAAGTCCTTGGTATGTCCCTGTTTATGATGAGAGCAATGCCGGCGTTTTTTTCAGGCTATGGGAAGTTTCGCTCAGGCTACGAGAGTAAGACATTTTGTGGGGAGACCAGCCGCAACATACGATTTAAATATTGGGGTACATTTCCCCTGATGGGTCTATAGTTCTGATGTCTTTGGGATCTCCCATGAATAACCAACTCAACTAAGTTAATCAAGCTTTCAAACAATTTGTCAGACTGTCCATTTACGGGCTCTTACGTGACGCTACTATACTACTGAAAGCAAGGAATCACAGGCAAAGGATTGTCTTCAGGCTGACGTATCCTGTAGCAGGGTGGCGAGTTGGGCGAGTTGGTGTACTTGCATCTTGGCGAGTTGGTGTACTTGCATCGCGCTATTCCCCAAGATGACGTATCCTGCAAGGAAGCTCGAGCATGTGTTTGGTTTCATGTTGTGGAACGGGGCACATCCCGTCTCCGAATTATTCCCAAAATCTGCATAACCCAGTCTGCATGCCCGACAGACCTGGCAAGGCATTGATGCTAAGCCGCCCCTACTTTATTTTGTCAGATTCCTGCTTTTGACGTGGCCCTGATTAGTGGAGGCGGCTACACGTTTTAGAAGCGCCAAGATCAAAGCAAAGGCCAAGTCATCGATGGCGATCAGCGCGCGCTGCCCGTCATTCTCTTCACGGATCGGAGCTCTTCTGGTGGCCCAATCAGTCAATCGAGGCATTACCACCGTGACGTCCCGTCAGCTACAGCGACTACTATAAAGGAGGCCCCAAAGTGTTTCGTCTTTTGTGGGAATGTTAGACCCGGTAGTGCAATGACGCTTCGCCACCCCCACTTAATTTTGCAGGTTAGTATTCGCTCGTCTTATTTAGTAGTGACAGTCATGGTATAAAGGTCTTGTGTTCCCCCATCAGTGCCAGAAATTTGCGTATAACGGCATCCTTGTATGCATACTGCTTGGTTGTGGGGGCGTCGAGGCAAAGCCTTGTTCCGGTCATATAACCAATGATGTGTTAGAAACGTCGCTTGCTCGTCAAGCTGCGATTCAAGCAAAGATAGCTGGGATAAAAACAGCGCTGGGCACCACAGTCAGCATACTGACTTATATGAAGGACAGGTTCACGCAACTTGGCAAAAACATTTCTGAACCTTCCTCGTATCTAGAAACCACGGAACACGCACAGTCAAACCTAAATTCAATTGCCAATGTCAAGACTTTCCAATCTAAAAAAATTAACCGGCCGAAAAGACCGAAGTAGACGCTCTAGCTCGATTATCTATGGCCTCAAAGAAAATATAAAGGAAATGAAATTAACTTCGAAAGAAAAGTTGTCGCGGACGTATTCAAGAAACCTTTGGACCTCAAGTGCAAATTTACGGGCGCAATCATAGGCTTGGCATGCATGTCGTGGAAAGACCAGTGACCATTTACTTGCAAAATTTTAATAAAAAAGCTTGATTTCCAAACATCAGGACGCTAAGGGATCAAAAATTTATATCATAATTATTCCGTCTCTGCCACTAACCCGGAATATTTTGTTGTCGTCTATGACATTACCTTGTTCGCGGTAACACGGCGCTTCAGTTTTAAGACCAAGCAGGTTTGTCTGCTGCATTGGTACTCTTTCCGCACCCAACGTATGTTTCGATGAAACTTTTCCCTCTGTTTTCTTCCAGTCAACTTTTTTCCCAATTGTTTAAATTTTATGATGCTTATACGGCACTGTAGGCATTGGTGTGGATACACTTCCTCGAATTTCCTGAAATTCTGAATAATCAATCCCATCCGACAATAGGTGATGCCCTTGGAAGTGTTGTCCGTTTGATCCTTTGCAAATTTTAATTCCATTTGTTGTTGGATGGTAGCGCTGTTTAATTAGTGGAAAACGTTTATGGCGTGCTGTTGTTCTTGTTTACCCCGGCCATGGAAGGGTCAACTTTTTAAATTTTGTTGCAATATTTTTGCCACGTCCTTTGCCCTTGTGACTGCTTTTAATTGTAACGACTTAGGTGCCCCGTTCTAATAGAAACCGTCGACGTTCTTGTTGTTGTTGCGATTCACTAAACACAGGCAGCAGATGCAAACAGTAAATAAAAACACAGGGGGATTGGACGGGATCCTAATCTGGGTAGGCACAGTAGCCGAGAATTGTGAAACTACTGAGCTATCTTTGCATGTTGCCACATGTAGAACAAACGTGGTTGTTGTTATTGTTCCTTTCTCCGTGGCACATATTCATTTAGGGTGTTGGCCTGGAATTTGGAGCCTTGCAAGCCTAATTATCCCTCTTCGCAAAATTTAAAGTCTTTCAATTGGATACGTAAAAGTTGTAGAACAGCGCGTCCCACGTTACACTTGCCAGTTGTCTTCGCATCCTAAGCTACCTGCTTCGTATACATCCATCTCCATTTCTTGCAATCTTTGAATACTGGTTCTAGGAGTGGACTACATATAATTCAGGAATGTTCATTGCCACTTTCCCGCTTTATACGTCTCCACACTTGACATGTGGGTGTACTATTAAAAACTCGGTTTTATTATTATACAAGTTCAGTAAGTTCATTAGTATACAAGTTCGGCGCTCTGCGTTCGCCCAACTGTTATGAGCGGGCATGCATATCTCAACCAAGATGCTTGCAACTATGCCCCGAGTTCCTCAAAATATCCTGTCAGACAATTTGCAGTTTTCAGAAGCTGTTCCCGCCACCCGCTAGAAGTTTACTATCTGAAATATATTAACATTGTGTTTTTTCTGCCATTGTTCATTTTACCTTTAGCTGGAATTAACTAGTTCATGCAGCTCCTTGTAGTTGTAATTTACAAGTACCGCGTTTAATAAGCATGACAACTCCTCTTTCCTGATCCATAATTACGGTACGGTTTTACCATCACCATAAACATTCGTCTATGACAGCTCGGGCTTTGATATTTCTCTTCAAGCATCCGGTTAGGATTACACATTTACTCCTTCGTGCACAATTTGATTCTTGTATTTTTACCCACTTATATGTTTTTTTTCTGCCCTGCGTATGGGTGTAGGAAATTAGTCACTGCAATTTCTCCCGTCTGCTTTTTGCTTTGCACGCTATGTATCTTGGTTATTCTAGCGTTACATAATTGCTTGTATTGTTCAGTGTAAACCAGGTTTCTCTATGTTCCTAGTTATGACTATAGGTCCTGCTGGTAAATATTTCCCCGGGTTACTTCAAGTGTTGCGTGCCGCAGAGATGCCTTATCTATAACAATCCTTCTTTCGAGCTGCCTTTAGGAAGCAGAGAAAAAGTGTGACTTCTCTGCATGCGGATTGCTCAGTCGGTTAACGTACAGGAAAATACAACGCTCAAAGGAAGCGCAACTCCCATTTTTAGAACCGGATCTTCTCGCTCCTGTAGAGCTCGGTAGCTAACGGAGGACCCTTCCGAACGCCCAAAACCGGTTTTACTCATCGCTTATGAACGAGAGGCCGAATTCGACCGAGAAGCGAATTTCGTCTTCGTAGAGGCTTCCGTGTGGCCTTGGCTCAGCCTATCTCCTTCGCAACATGGCGGGCGACGAAGCAGCGCAGTTGGCGCACATCGCGGAAGTTATGTTGAAGCAAATGTAAAAAGCGCCAGCAGACGTAACCACAGACCACGCATGCGGTGAGTTTGTTCTGTAATAAGTCTAACATTGGCCTGTTTTAAATATGCGGTTTTCGTGAGGCGCCGAGGCAAGCAAGAGTGTACGAGCATTGTGCAGTATAGGCCTCCTGCGCTGGAGTTTTGGCGACATGCAGAGCCCCTAGTGGCCGAAGCCTCTGGGTACTACAAAAGCAGACGACCCTCACCGCCCTCCATGTGTTTTCAATTACAAGCCAGAGCGAAAGTTGGTTGTACTAATTTATTACACTGCGGTGCGTTTAATTGACTGTATACCTAATAAAATGCCTTTAAAGTAGTTGCAGAGGCTAGACAAAATAATATCCCCTACAACGAGCCGATTTATCGGCGTTTTTTTTGAGCGAGCTGTCGTGAACGTCGCCGCGTTGGGCAGGTCGGGTGGTCTACTCATGACGATTATTATCGTTCGTTGTTCTTGCGTGAGGGTAACAAAGAAAAGTTCACAAGTAGCACAAACAGAAAGTTGCTGAGCCTGAGGTAACTGTAAATGGTCGCTTCAGCAGGATCATGCCCGCGGACGCGAGGAGCGCAGCCGATTGAGGGGACGCTGCTGGCCTGGCAACGCCTTGAAAACGAGTAGAAAATTTGTTTTGTACTTTCGCAAACTAAATGATTCTTGCTTAGCATTTTTACGCCACATGGTTTACGAACGGCGGGGTACACGTATACTCGCGAGTAGGCGAGGCCAATACCGTCCAATAAACAAATTGAGCGCAATTAAAGGACTTGAATCAGCACCGAATCGCAAGTCCGTTGCCTGCTTCGATGTGTAACTTAACACAGTCGCATACACGGTGCACGGCCCAAATATTTACAGAAGATCGTCACTGGCTGTGTTAGTCATCTTCAAGTGCAGGGGTCATCGCTAATATGAACGCCGACAGGCTAATGTGCTAATGTTGTCCTCTAAAGGAATTGAACGGCGAGACAATAACAGATCAGAATTCATCGCTTCCAGTCGCGTTGTTCCCCACCTTCACACTTCACCAGATTATTGTAAAATATCATTGGTAATTCGCTGATTGTTTCTTTTCCTTCAAAGCCACCCCCCTCTCCCACCCAATTTGCCATCCAGCCCTCCGCCGTGTCGACTTCATGCAACTTGGCACTACACCTCGATCCTTAATTTAGTCTATTAAGATTGAACTTGGAATATATGATGCAAGAGCGTAATCAAATACGGTGAGAGCATCAAGAAAACGCAACGGCCACTCAGTTCGCCCGACAACTTCGTCTTACGGCAACTACTTTTAGCATCACAAACATATTTGACCCTTATGACGCTCGCTGCATTTTGTGGACTGGGCCACGGGAAAAAACGGCAGCTAGCGCTGGCAGTATGCATTTGTAACGATTGATGCACACCAGTAGTGTTTATTTAAAATGCACGCGTAAGAGCGCAGGTGCGCAAACGTACGGCTCACCGAAGCGGACGAGCCTGCAGTCCACGAGACTCGTTGGCTCTTACGCGCGACCATTGCCGATTGCGTTACTCTGCTTGTTTGATCGGCTGTTATTGAAAAGTCCTTGTCACTAAGCGTATTAGTATAAACAAAAAGCATTCACTTCAAATTTCACTTTATGCGGCCATCGATCGTGAATCTGCGAGTGGCAGAGCGCCGTCACCATCCTAACACTTTCGTTGACGCTGTAAACGTATTTAGCGCTGCAAAGCTTTTTTCCCGAATGCCAAATTGATCGCCGGAGAGTGCCAAATTGATCGCGGGACAAGATCAGGCGCGTCGGGGATGGGCTGGAGAGCGCTGTAGCAAAACAATCGGCAGTATCGAGCTCATTTTGCTTCAGTCAACACGGGATCCTATGGGGCCTCCGCAGCTTTGTACTACCCGGAAGTACTGCCCAGATGCCGATTTCGCGGCGCGCCCTGTGCAGCGCAGGAGCCCAATGTGGAGTCGTTCACGAGTGGTGCGGAGCGCTGTGTTTTTGTATTCACATGAAGTGTGTAGCTTTAAGCGAATGAATCTGAGTCTCAGCGCTCGAGTCATCTGCAGTGATTAAGTTTTCAAGATCGGGTCACTCTGGCAGCAACGCGAAGTGCTGGTCAGCGCTTGTGTAGAGCGCGGTATTTTCCTACCAAATGTGTACGCAGTAATCGGCGTCGGATCGGAACCAAATGTTGATAGCTGGTGTATTGTAGCTTCGGCTCATCGCCATTGATGTAGCCCACAATGTGCCATTTGGTTAGAAGGCACCGTGTTACCTTCAAAACGCGACGGATGTGTGCTGTGCGTCGTAGTTTTCGAGAGGTTGATTGTTATGTGAAGCTGCTGGCACCGCAATCACCGATGCTACATGGTGCTTGTTTCAGTATCACTGCGCGCGGCAACTATTTGGATACTGCTACATAGCTCGACGTACGTGTCCTGAAATGAGTGCATACAAAAGTGTCGAGATCCGTGTAGCGGCAGACGTTGTATACGTGAATACTGTATAGCCTCATTAGCTATCTATGGTGCGAAGCAGTGACAGCGAGTTTTTTGATGGTACGCTTCAACTTGCCGTGATCATATTTGCAAACGCCTGTGCGCCCAAAAGATGCGCTGGATATCTGTTGTGAGTTGCTGTGGTATTTTACTTGTATATTGTATCTTTGTGCTCCAAAGTTTATGATGTCGCTATACGTACGAGATCGCGCCAGTTTATGACAAGCTAGATGATGGGTCAGTGGCTTCAGCAATGACAGGAAAAACCAAATGAAAGCAGGTGCTACAAACTTTGTTAAAACTGTTGCACCTAAATTCACTAGCATACAGCTACAGGACACTGGTTGCTGTTTCTATTTGCTACGAAACTCAGTTGCCTTGTTCATATTTTTGCAGGGTAGTTTTCTATACCTGGGCGTGCAGCGTATTATCACTAACTCAACCCGGCATTATTATCTGTGCATGCCATCACCCTCTTTGCAATCAAATTTCACGCCCCTAATCTCACACGGCAGTGCTTAGTAAACTGCCCTGCATACTAGGAAATATTGTTTACATGCCGTGCAGAACCATTGCAATAGCCTGAATATTTTTGGTACTTACTAACGTGCCCTTTTCTTTCTTGACTGCTGACTTATGTCGCTTTTGATAGCGATGCATGGTTTAACGCTGTGTCTAAAGGTATGTCGGGCCAACTTGCAAAACACTTAATACAAGGGACCATACCTCCAACGTTTTTTGAAGGTATGAAGGACGTTTCCTGTCGCACAGAGTCAAAGTATGTCTGAGGTGCTCCACACTCTTCTTCTGCCCCTCAACGTAGCCTGGCTTAATTTTTACTCGACCGGCAAAACCACTTCTGCTCACTGACGAGCCGCAGCCACTGTCACGCTTGATTCCCCACTCACTAGTTAGAGCAGTGTGTCTCGATATTTACCCTATTTGCCAGACTGCTTCCTATCACTCACTAGCCTTGGAGAGTCCCTCTTTATGATTATCATTACTAATAATTTCAGATTACCAGATGTTATTTAGCGATGGCTACGTCGAACGTGGCTGCAGTGACCGGCAGCATTCTCGCTGATTAGGTAAAAGTGAAAACAATGCTCCCACCCTGAATTGGAAAGCGCGCAAGAAAAAATAGCTATCACAGTACTCTGCCCCGGCCGGAGAAAACCGACACTTGAACAAAAGGACACATTTCAACCCAGGACCACAATGAGAAAAAGATGCGTAACCTCTACAGCAAAGATGGCGATTGCATGAGTTTCGAGCAGCCATATTTTTGAGTTTGACAGAATTGGAAGCACTACGTCAAATAACAGCAACTCTGCCTAGTCAGCGAGTGGAATTGATTTGGCTGGTTTGGCGTAGAGAGGGGGCTTATGAGGCTTATGAGTGTCATCCCCCCCCCCGACATTTTATTGCGCTGCCATGCACAGCGACCAAGGCAACAGCTTGCGCTGAAAGCCATCCTAAATTTTTGTCTAGAACCCAGGAATCCTATCCGGAAAGCGCACATACTATCTCTTAGGGGCCAGTTCTCATCCTGGCACGCCTAAATCCTCTTCACGGCCTTCATCTACACTGGTACTTTGTGAGCTCGCGAAGGAGAGTCGCTGCTCAGAACAAACTAGGGGAGAGTGCGGAGAAATTACAGACCTGGCTGCTTGAGTACCTCCATTCAAGCAGGGCCGCCACCGTAAAACGGTGCCATCCCCCTCCCCTCCTATACATAGTGTTAATTTTTACCTGCAAATTTGCTGTTGCGGCGTCGTTCCTCTGGGAAAACGGTCTATTGCCACAGCGCAAAAATATGCCGTTTCGGCGCACGAGCGGCGCTGCAGCAGTGAATTCGAAGTAAATTCTGATCACGTAGAGCGGGCTTTCTGTGTAAATATACACTTTGTTGCAACTTCTGTTGCCCTGATGAAAGTATAATTCAGTGTGTTGAACAAAAAGAAATACCGGTTCGGTTATGGTTCGGGTTCGGGCAAACAATTTCGTTCCGTTTCAGTTCCACTTCGACTAAATTACACATCGAACCGGTTTGTGAGTCCATTCGGAAAGATAATTATAAGTGTGAAAAAAAATTACTTTGTAGTTCAAAGAATCCTTAAACCAAAGAATACAAGTTTAGTTTATTCAAACAACGAATTTGTTCCAATGGCAATGATGTGGATCTTAATTGCAGCTCTAAACGATTAGGCTAGATAACTTGGTAATCAGATTACGTTGTTGCCGTTCACAGGTACTGTTTTGCCGAGCCTTTTATAACGCCACAGGGCCACATCTGCGTGGTTAGAAGCCACCGACCAAAATTACCGCTACAAACTAAGTCTCTGAGACCTAGTGATGCATAGAGTTTCTTTCACTGTTTTTGTTGCTAACCTTGCAATTTACGCACGGATCAATCAGATTTTTCACATTACGTCAGCGCTCACGTTGGGCAGAGTCAAGTTTTTAGGTTATTCCGTGCTATCTTTTTTGGTTAAAACAACGCTCGCGGCGCCGCAATAGCGGAGAGTGAGTTACTATCTAAAGGCTATTTCTTTCAAGTAAAAGAAGGGCCACGGTTTAGGCACATTTAGGGTGTGGGTCGCTGTTGCGCGGGCAGAAATCTGGTGGCCCGCATACCCATCCACATTTTTCTTTATTACACGAGTTTTTTGGTCAACAGCAGTGGGCGGATTTCTCCCTTAGATCGGTCTAGGGAACGTAAGAAAACGTATCGTGCCCTATTGGCCTTTAGAGAAAAATATTCCCCACCCGCCACATCCACGCCGCAAACTCAAAAGTCACCTGAAGGCAGCTTAAGACTAAATAAATTCATAACCCCTATAACCAAGATTTATTTCTCCAGAAGCTTTCTAACCCTAATGCTCCTTATCTAAAGCCCAAGGAGCGGAATTAGCCAATATCTGCCATGGCTGCCCCGATTACCCCTTTTCTCATGATCATGATGATGCCTCATAGCAACAACAGCAATGGCCTCACTTAGGTTAGTCCACTGCTGGGTGAAGGCCTTTCCCAATGACTTCCAACAGCTTTTGCCCCGCGCCGCTCGGCTCCACTATTGTCCGTCGAATTTCCGCATTTTATCCCTCCATCGTGTTATTGGCCTGCCCTCTTTATAGACACACCTCTTGATGTTCCGTGTCGTTCCCCTCCTCTGAGCGCTGGGAGAGAGCACTGCCCAGCTCGGACCATGGCGACAAATCTTTTGTGGCAGGTGCAGAGAGCTCGAAAAGCCGGACAGACTAAAGGGGTCCTGGAATGAGGCCTGTTCCCCAGGGCTGACTCCTTTAAACACGTTTATTCGCCCTCATTCTCAACTCTGTTACCACACTTGTCCACGGTTGTTCGGTTCGTCTCTCTACACGGCCAGCCCTAGTCCATTGCTTTTTCTTTTCTTGAACTTTGATAAATTCACTACAGTTTGTTCCCTGATCCAGGAGCTCGTTTCCTGTCTCTAAGTGTTACTCTTATCATTATTCGTTCCATGGCCCGTTGACCCGATTTATAAGTTTGCTTTCCATTTGTATATTAAGGCGCCAAGTTTCAGCTGCGTATGTCGTCACCGGCAGCATGCACTGGTTGTATATTTTCTTTTGAGTTATAGAGGCAGCTTACTTCTCATTATTTGGGAGTGCTTGCTGAATGCTCCCCAACCCGTACCTATCTGCGCCGGATCTCTGGCGCTCTCGTGGTTGAAGTCAGCACTAACCATCTGTCCAAGGTAGTTATGTTCTTGCACTTCTTCTAGTGCTTCGTTTCCCAAGCTGAAGAGGGCGCTTACTGCATGCTTATTCCTCATTGCTTTAGATTATTCATGTTTATTTTTAGCCCCAAGTCTGTGCTTTCTGATTGTAGCTCCTCAAGCATTTTCAGCAGGTGTTCTGCAGTCGCACTCAGCAATGCTATTTCATCTGCAAACCTCAAATTACTCAAGTATTCTGTTTACCTTTACTCCTGTGTTTTACCAATCAAGCTTCCTGAATACCCTCTGTCCGACATGCTGTGAACAGTTTTGGCGAGATGGTGTCTCCCTGTCTTACTCCCCTTTCAGATCGGGAGTTTAACTGCTTTGCTTTGTGAAGTGCTATTCTGCCCCTCATGCCATATATATATTGTGCTCAAGAAGCCCTTTGTAGGTCTCTTCTATTCCCTGGTACTCTATTGCTTCTAGCCGCGGCTGCAGTTTGTAACTGAATCAGCGCGTTCTCATAGACATAAATGCCATATAAAGGGGTTTAGTGCACTGTGCGTTTTTGCTATCCCCTTGGTTGAAACACGACACCACGATGTACAATTTTCTAAACCCGGCCTGCTCATTAGGTTGTTGGGAATCCAGGCTTTCACCAATGCTGTTAACTATATTTTTGGTAAGCAGCTTGTAAACAATTGAGAGTAGGTGGTGGGTCGGTAATCTTTAAGGCCCTTGCAATGTCCCTTTTTATGATAAGAACAATGTCGGCGTTTTTTAAGGGTATGGGCACTTTTGCTCAGGCTATGAGAGTGAGACATTTTGTGGGACACCAGCGGCAACATACGATTTCAATATTGGTGTACATTTCTTCCCTCGAGTTGCGACAACGAATGGGCAGGGCGTTGATAGTGCCATAATTGAAATAATGGGTAAACCTCCTTGGGCAGTCGCAAAGCTGATGATAGGTAAAGAAGTAAAATCCCCAAATGACATCCGCGCTACATCAACAACATATGGTCAAACCGTTTCGTCGTGAACCGGTAACAAGTTATTTTTAATTATTTTCTATTTATTATTTTTATTGATTATTTATTTTTCAGAATCAGTCGCGCTGATGATTCGGGTTCGGTTCCGGTTTTTGGTTCGGTTCGCTTTCGGTTCGACACCCTGTTATAATGGTGTCGCTTTTTTCACCCCAACTGTTTATTTTGACGCATTTTTTGTGCGACCTTTTTGAGTCCAATTATCCGCGGTACGCGACGGTTGACAAGCTGCTCCTGTTCAATATATTGGCGTAAAAGACAGAGGTGTTAAGATTTGTACTTAACCGTCGCATGTGTGAGAAAAGGTAAAGAAACATTCTTGGATGAAAGAGCGACAATGAAATAAAAGGGCCACCCATAAGTTGATTGTTTAGTATTATTCACGTTTATAACTTGTGCTCCGTGCTTTGCTAGTTTTAATTAAATCAGTTCCTGGCATTCACATTTCTTGCATCCATGTTTGTTGAGCTTATATGCTTATATTTGTTCTAGATTTACATATTTTCTAGTTGCTATTTCTTCTGATGTAGAGGAAACAGAAAAGTACACGCAGTGATAGCAGTCCTGCCCCAATTCTAGGAACATGCGAAGAATGCTTTTATGAAATATTTTATTTTCTTTGTTCTCCGCAGTTATTAGTTCTGCATTCTCAGTTAATAGTTAAACATTCATTCAATAGTTCTAGTTAATAGTTATATATTTATTATGCATGTTTTTTATCCTTAAAAATCGCATGAAGGGGGTCTAAGTGCAACCTCAGCCATCCCCGGGCAACATTTCCGGCTATGCCCATGATTGGGTGATGTGAAAGTCATAAGAGACTGGAGCGGATTCCGAACGTGGCCTTTAACTAATTCTACGGGTTTGTGCGGCGTACTTTTAAGATATATTGCATGTACCTCCGACATACAGTTATACACAACGTTACTTAAAGTGGCGTTTTGCCTGCAACAGTATGTGTTCACAGGTTCGATGTTTCATTCAGACCATCTGCTATAACTAATTTACACTTACATGAACTAAAAATCTGGCCCTAATTTTTGCATTGAAGTGAATACACGTGAACACCCGATTAGTTTGCGTATTAATTGAATTGAAAGTCCATGTGAACACCGAATTGGCGTCTACAAATCATCAGCTTATTTCCACATATGTAGAAATTTCCAGGTTATTTCTGCAGAATACTTGATATCCTTGCTTGTTGATTCCTCTTAAGTGCGCATCTCTGGATCTATGTTTCGTTAGATTGTAGACAAAACCACGGCTATGGCTTTTGTTAGATGAAAGGTTCAAATTTTCTATTTTTCCGTACATTCTCCGTACATTTTCCAAGCACCAATATACAAAGTATAACACTGAGCTTGCTCCGAAACAAGCATGCAAAAAAGCTTGCATAAAATTACCTGTACCCTTCCGAAAACTCTGACAATTCACGGTGCACTATTATTGTAGGCAGAGACGCAGCGCCAAACCATCTCATGCCCATTCCAAGGTTAAACGTAAGAGTTCCCTGGTCACTTATTGCGGTAATCACTTTATCCCAAACATGACGAATGAGCACGAAAGAACAAGAACAATGGCACTCATAATTTCCGCAGTTGACCCAGCCACCTGTGCATACGCACAGTATTCGACCTAGTGTGAAAGTACACAAAAAGCGCAAAGCACACTAATGGGTAACCCGTCATCCACTGATCTGACATAGAGATCACTCCTTCTCAGCTTCGGTTTACAGCACGGTGCTAATCATGTATTCATCGCGCGGTCATCCCGCAGTTTTCACGTGAACGCGGGCACTGCACTTCGATCCACAACGGAGTTTGAAAGCTGAATAATGCTACATCTGGCGCGCTTGGATGTTGCCTATTCTTGTAACGGTGGGCGAGAACAAGCTCTCCTTGAAGATTTCACTTGCTTAATACCTGGTGCACACGTCATAAAACACAATGCAGCTAACGGGATTTGAGGACTGACCGCCATCCTAGTGCTGCTGTCACACAATGGTGCGCTCTCAGTTCCTGTGGGAGAGGCCGCAGTCTTTTTCGCACACCTTTGCGGATGCCAGCGGGGCATGCACTGCAGTAACCCAGCAAAGTAATGCTTTTGCGCTAATAAAATTGCGTACCTTGGGTAAATTGAGCTCCCCTCCGTGGACAGGCGTTGAAACCAATTTGATATATCCACTAATTAGTACACCTAAACCCACATAATCAAACTCAATTAGCTTTTCATGAAGAAATTGAATGTGTAAGGGACTTCTGGTTTACAATGGGGAGGAGCAGGTTTGAAATTACCTTATCCACGCAAAGGTATGCGCCATAAGCTTAATTTTGGCCTTGGATTTCTTTCCTAATGAGGAAGAAATGCTTCATGTCTAGACAAATTCAATGCCTTTAGGCTGCCGTGTCATTACACAGATGAAGTTAAATCTCATAAATCTTGCTCACCAGGGTTGTGTCCATAGGGAGGATTGAACAAGGGCGGAAAACTCTGGTATTGACGGATGGCAAAATGACACCGTCTGGCCGGTCTTTATCCGAGTACGAAATGTGGCTCACCGCTACTAAATATGTCTGGCGTGAAAAACCTGCCTGTAAGAAGAACGGTGCGCAAGGACGGGCGATTATTCCTGTGTCTTGAAACGTTGAGTCTGCACAGAGGATGAATTATTTCTTGTACATGAGCAAGCTTCCAGTAATTATCATAAGTAGGTAGGGTCTAACTTCATGCCATTGACTTGGGTAGCACAAGAATAAAAACAGCTCCAAGGCACACAAAAAGAACGACAACGCAAAGGGAAATTGTGAATAATTAGAAATACATGTGCAACCATCTCCTCCGCCATCCTCCTTCAAAATACCAGTGCTTATATGTGACGCTAAACCCCTCCCTTTTTTTGCTTATCCGTGAAGCCGTACTGTTTGCTTGTCTTGGGTATATATGCCATGGTTTATTTTCTCGAAATATATTGGGCGTTCACAATACACCTATTTGCTCTCAATTAGCGCCACTGTTCCTGCCTCTGTTGGGAAATAAAAGGACACATCACAGTCCATGGCTTTCAAAATAGATGTAAGTCTGTGTCAACGTATTGCGTAGGTGAATCTGTGACTTGAGCCTTGCCTAGGTGCTGGTCATACGTAAGAAGCTATCGCAGACATTAAAGTGAATTCACTTACAACATGGAGCTGTGCGTAAGAAGAGAAATATTTCGGCTTGTTTGGTGTATGCCCAGTACCGTCAAGGCTTGGCGGTCGGTTGCCTTCTTTCGAGGTGATGTGGGGCGTCAATATTCTAGGGAAGGAAACACGAAATTGTTTAAGACAATCTATTATGTGTATTTATTTTTCGAACTATTCCACGCTCCTCCTACACATTGTTAGACCCAGGCACAACATAGTGTCTTTAGGACAATTCTGCACTACCTCCTAATTGCCTAGGAGGCTAGATGCACAGCTGTTTCCGCTGTGTTTTCTAGACAACCACAAAATCCGACCCCTGTGGTAGCGCCCTCTTTTGCAAAGTGCCAAACACTACGAATTTTCGCACGCATCTAGCTTATAACACCTCAAGCAGCCCTATTTTAATTAACCTTGGAATATGCATATATCGTGCTGTGAACTAGTGTATGAATGGGTGGTCAAACTATGTTTGCAGCTGTCACAGGAAAAACCTGCATATGCCTCGGTTTCCACATTTTAGTGCTCACACATAATGAGCATTTAATTGAATCTAATAACAGCTAGGACCCGCTGTAGTTAGCCTTCTAAATGGGTAGACAGCAAATAAGATATTTGCGATGTACTACTAAAAAAGATGGGAACTTAACAGTCTACAAGTTCACATAACAAAGTTCACAACACAAAGGCTCTTTACGTCCACGGACACAAGGTTAAGTCGTCGACGTTGACAGGTGGAACACGACATGAAGATCACAACAGTTTTTACATATCAGTTCACCACTGTACTCAAGTCGGCGGAGACCGGAAATTCTCCGCACATAAGAGCTATTGTGTTGTGTTCTTGTTGAAGGGCTACTGGTGCGGCATTTTTACCCGTGTTTTTCCCGCTCAGCTTCACGGGCTTCTGAGGTGACGCTTTGGGCGGTCTTTCACGTCTAAGCACCGGGATATCGCCTGTTGCCGGTTAGGGGCGCATAGGGTCACTTGTGGCCTCAGGATCCACCGAGTCGGAAGATTAAATCAGTCACGTGATCAACGAGAGGAAAGATTCACCGAGACGCAAGATCAATCGAGCCTGAATATACATCGAGACAGAAGATCCAATCGAGCTAGAATATCCAACGAGAAGGAATATCCCCCGAGACAGAAGGTTCGATGGAGCAGGAATGTCCATCTAGATGAAAGGTCACCCAGACGAAAGGTCCAACAATAGGTAATGTCTACTGATGTATTCTAGACACTATCCGTAAGCGGATAGCGATGGGTTTGACTCAGTTCTCTCAAAATTTCCCGCTCCTAACCTACACTACAGTCGTAGGCACGCAAGACTCAGTTTTTCGTCAATGAAACCTGTAGCACACGAACATTTTGTACCGCGAGTCCCTGGTCAATCTGGCATACTGTTGGTCACTCGAAACAATAAAGTTTTGTTTTAAGTACTAACATTGATGAGGATCTAATCAATTGGTCTCCCTCCCCACTGCGGTCACATCATTGAATACATGTAAAGATTGACGTCAGAAAATCACAGCACTTCAATAAATACTTCTCGGCTGGAAAAACGAACTTCTTGCACATGTCAATTTCTTTGAAAGCAACGCATTGGCCATATTATCGAGATGGCCGGCTCACTATTTAAACTCGCCTGAAGACAAGGTTGATAGTATTAAGCTTGATGAATAATACATGCAGACAAAAGCAGCCTAATAGCTAGCAGAATAACATATCCTGGTCCATGCACCCTCGGTAACCTGCCCTGTCTCTTTTTCGCTCCGTCGTTTCAAGTGAAGATGTCAATCACTACATTTGTAGTCTGGCCCATGGTCGGAAGACGGTAAGTCATTCGAGGACGACATTTTAGTGTTAAGCATCCCTTCAAACCTGGAATTTCCAAGAAAACACACAGTGAGTCTTACGGACAGTGAGGACAGTGAGGCTTTGTGGATCTTAAGAGTGGAGGGGGTGGACCGCGGATAAATTAGGGATGTTTAATGATATTGAACGTGCGCTCCAATCTAGACACATTGATGTTCTTTTCTTTGCTACTTCATCGTACCGCTGAGATGCTTTTCCTGAATGGTAAATCCGGCTGCCGTTGCCTGGGAATCAAACCTCAACTTCATGCTCAGTAGCGCTGTACGTTATCTATAAAATAACCACAATTCATAAAATAGTCATATATTCGATTTAACGCATACAGCAATAGCACTGCGATGCTAGGTCTACATTGTATCACTATGTACAATTTTCGAGTCTGAGAAATGTACTTTTCTTCCCCGTACACAAATCTGTCTCAGTATCTCATACTTTTAACATGTATGGTTACTAGCAAATACGGCGATTTTCCATGGGGAATAAGCGTCCGCCAGACTTAGGCGTCCGCGAAAACGCATGATCAGCAGAAATGACGCGCGCGCCAACATTACGTAATTAAACTTAAAAAATTCAAATTTCAAGGAATTCCCTGTCTGGTCTCAAAAAGCAAGGAAAGGCCTACTTTATGAGTGGTAACAAACAAAAATGTCTTAATTGAAAATAAAACGAAGTAAATAGGCCTAATTACGCAAATTTGAGATTACTTTAAGAACTTTTCACCGGCACGTTGACGCCGCAAGCTGTTGGCAAAAATGTAAGACACCGTGCGGCTAAACGTCAGCGAAACACCAAGTTCGATACAACCATCAACAGAGCGAACACTGACACACTGACACTGCAACGTCATCGCAAAAAGTGACCAAGAACTCATTCGCACTCTTTAACACCCTCACCTTAAGCGACACAGGCGTAGCTAATCAATGCCACGGCGCTTCAAAACCGTTGGGGCTAGTCTCGCTTTCTTAGCCACACCTTTACTGTTTCGAAATCATAAATGCTGAATGCAGAGGAGTGTGCTCTAAAGCGCTCCCCTATAACGAATTTATCGATATCGGTCTTACATCTAAAGCCAAAACACACGACATAATGCACCAGTTTTCCCAGTTCATTACTTTCGTGTCGTCTTCGCCCGTCGCTACTCATGCGCTGAGCATACCTATGGGTGAGCGGGAGAAGTCACCAGTGTCCTTTCTGCGACGTGTTCTTGGCAGCCATGTTCATTTGTCAGACATGGCGACCTCCTACCGCTATATTCTTCTTTAACACTGCCCGACCGTTAGCCTGCGATGTACTGTTAGCAATCGTTCCTGCATCGTTCCTGAATCGTTCCTGCGATGGCCTCTCAGTGGCCTTGTATGCTAGAATTGAGACATGCCTAAGCTCCGTCGATGCGCAAGAGATTGATGAATTAAAAAATACCATCATGACCTAATCAACATCCTGGAACTGTCCATGTTCAGCCCATTGATAATCATCAGTATGGAGCGGAAAATCCCCACCGGACGATCGCTCCCTTCTTAGCCCGCTACTCTCCGGCCAAAAGGAATGGAAAATGTGACCTTGAATAGACGAGTATCACCGCTCACCGCTTAGTCAAGATACAGTTGCAAACAATCTTGCCTTTGGGCAGTGTTTAGTGAACATTGATCGGACATACGAAACAAACCTATTATGCCGGTGAGAGAAAATATTATGGAAGTGTTTTTTAGATGAAGAGCACCGTCATCGTACTAACTGCGCTGCTCTTTTTGGGCCAAGGGTCGAATTCAGGAACTCCAAACGAAAAGGGCTGTGGACATACCACTTTTTTCGCGTATATGTTCTCTAGCTCATACGAAAGCCAGCGTTCTATATAGCACTGGTAATCGTAAGCAATTTAAAAACAAAACCGGCGGAAATATTTATTTAATTTGGCACCAAACTATCTGAAATCGAAGGAGGCGGTTCGTAGTGTAGAAACTTGACACTACAAGTGTTGTCCCGGACGGCAACTGCAAACCTAGCAGCTCTTGTAACTGATAAAACGTGTATTCACTTACTGAAAACCTTTGAGCACAAGTATTTGTATAAGTTTTAAGATTGTATAGGTATTTTAAACATTTACTTTGAAAATTTTTAAGACACGCTGCCAACCACCGCTGGGTTGCTCTTAGTGCGGCTAAATGAGCCTACATGCCTTGCATCAATGCAAGCGTCCAGTAAACCAGTAAACAGACCCAGTAAAGGAGTTTTGACAATTCTCTCTGATCCAGGGGCGTTTCTTCTGCCGAAATATTTGATTTCAGTTTCCAACTACGCCAACGGCGGCTTAAAAAAAGGACGCGCCCGGGCAGAATCGAACTGCCGATTACCACAACGTGAAGGCAGATTCTACCTATCGTCCATCCCAACAAATGGCGCCTTCATGCAAAATAGACTAGTTAATTAAAAAAACCACGAAGTAATAAGAAAGCCTGCGATTCACATTTTTTGCTGGGGACCAGTCCTCAAATATCGCGTTTCATCTCGCATACAGACAGAACTGCGTTGACCCGCTATTGTATGTAATTTTTGCCAGTATTATTTTGGGGAGAACACATACGGCTTCTAGATCCGACTTAAACAGTTACATTTCGACTTAAACAGTTACAGGGCGTTATCAGCTAAATTGTTTCCCGTTAAGGTGCTTCAAGGGATTCCCTTTCGTTTGTGATAGAGAACACAAACTCAACAAAAAACGGTTGTCTCCCCTTTTAAATAGACGATCTTATAAATAACTTGCTAGGCATTCCAACCGCTGCACAGCCTTCCTTTGTTGATGCCCTACGAGGCAACCACCACATGCCAACTGACCACGATGAAGGTTCTACCTCTGCACAACAGAATAAAAGTCAGTCGCCAAGTCAGTCGCATTGCTCAACGACTCCCGCCAGGTATACGGGCCACCCAAGCCATGCAATTTTCATTTCGCCTGTTTCGCCATCCCGACATCCCGCTCCGGCCAGCACTACTTTTCTGCAGCCTACATTGGCCAAAGACTCTTACGGCAATGGTGTGAAGTAAGTAAAGCTGATTACAGCACGATTGTCACTCAGCGTGATGTCCTCTGATTGAGCATCAATCGAGAGCCTAGAAAAAGCTCATGAACAATTCACAACTCAAAACAGCGCTAAAACTTTTACGCCCACCGCTTCGTTTATACCTCCGTCTAGAATATCTGACGTTCAGCCAAGCCCGTGTACTAGCATTTTGCCGCGAAAGGCGAAAACGCCCCTGCGTTTGAGATTTTGGTGCACGTTAAGAATCCCCAGGTGGCCAAAATTATTCCAGAGCCTTCCACTACGGCGCGCCGTACCGCCTGTGTAACGTTCGGGCGTTAAAAATGTACTGGCATTTTGCGACACAACATCAATGAACAAAACGACGCAGATATCTCTGAAGTAGTTTTTAATCACCGCGCATACTTCAAGGATAGCGTGAGTAGCAATGTCCCCATTATAAGGATCTCGCCCGCCGTATACAATGTTCTCAAGGATCGGGAGCGATTATTTATTGGATGTACGTCGTGTCCTATCCAAGAAAACTTTTACACCGCTGCGTGCGGAATAAGATCTCATTTGGCAATGTAGCCGCCCGTTGTACTTCAGAGCACGCCTGATGCCCATTCTTCGCCGAGACGTACTCTGCGGCACTCTTAAAGCGTGTCGAGAAAGACGTAGTCACCTGCCACTAGGGTCGCGCAGCAGGGCGTTGGTATGAACACAAATTTATTGCGTTTTGCTGCTACATAGTGGCTTCGCATGTCCAGCGGAAGTAAGAGACAGAGCAAGAAAAAGCTTTTTAGGGACCTGGCGAGATCACCCAAACTGGCATTACAAGCAGACTGTCTACGACGACACCGCACCGGAGCAGCCCGACATTCCTGCCTTGACTTAATCACGTTTCTTTATGCTTCCTTGGACTCATGCCTATGTTTTAACGGCGGTTAATTCAGGCCAAGCTCGGCTAGCATAGTCCCATGCACTTCCTGTGTGGGTCTTCGGGTGCGTTGTGTGTGCGTTTTTCTGGGATTGCCTGTAGTGACGCTGTCTCACCATGCATCATTTCCGTTTGGAGTAGAACGGAAGACTCACTGCTGTGCTGACCTCTCTCAAGGTTAAGGTAATCATAATTCCATATACGAGCAGATGAACGACACGTCATCACAGGTGGTCTACATATGTTTATAATCATCCCGTTTATTAAGTGTGTAGAACAAGAAAAAGGTAGAGAAATAAAGAGAGGAAGAAATAAGCAGTGGAAAGAGAATAAAGAAAGCAGGAAGCACAATATGTATGCTAGCCACTTTGGAAAAGTGAGTGGTCCTCGTGATCTGCAGCCTGTTTCATCTTTTCCACATGCACCGAAAGTTCCATATAAAATTTCAGCTGGAACGTTCAGAAATCGTGTTTGCGCGTGCAGTAACGACTGCCTCTCTACGCAGCTGTATATAAATGGACCATGTATCCACCTCGAACGAAGGGTTCTACTCATTGCAAGCCACTTCGACAGCTTATGGAGCTGGGAGGAATGCGTTGTAAAGCTGAGTGGTGAGATCCTAGGACTTTATGTCACGGGTGGGATAATGCCGCGACGGCATCGAAGCCAGAGACGCGTGGACCTCACGCAATGGCAAGCGAGCATTTCGCAGAAACACAACACTCAAACCGAAAACCGAAACTCTCTCTCAAAGAGCCAACCACATGAGCCTTACAGATGAAGCTGTCGCATTGCTGGACGCCGCATATTAAGACATCGCCAAGCACACTTCCTTGCAAAATCGCCTCGTGCCCAATCAAGCTGAGCTTTCAAAGATCACCGAGAAGCTCGATGTCTTTCTTACGGCGATGAACTCGACATTGAGTTTCAAGCGGCCAAGGAACACAACGATCAGACCCTCAACACGTTGCCATAAATTCGGCGCAAGATCGACCTTCTTGAACTAGCTGCTCAAAATGCCCTGCGAGCGCCGTTCGTCAATGAGGTATTCACTTTGAGACAGGAATCTGCAGCCCCGTCCTAGGAAACTCGGCTTTCATAGCTAGATTAACCTGTCTCTCAAGAATAACTCCAGTATTGGGCGGGCTTTCGGGAGCTGTTTGAGCCGACCAGTAATCACAACAGCGCCCTTACGCACACGTCGAAGTTTTATTATCTGAAACGTTAAATGACTGGGAAACGCCGCAGCAATCGTAGGATTGCCGATCACGGAGTCATGTTATGCGGATGCTATAGCAAATCTCAAGCAGCGGTACAGGAATAAGAAAAGGATCCAGCAGCATCACCTATCCGAGCTGAGGAATATGCCGCCAATAAAATCTAGTACTTCCGTACCGGGGCTCAGGGCGCTCTAAGATGCGACTCAGCTAAACAACGTCTGCTCGAACTCCCTGAACATTTCAACATGTAGCTTCTCTGTCATGGTCCTGAATATACTGCAACCCACGCTCCAACACAACACCGTGTTAGCTTCACTAACGAGAAACGGCATGAAGAGCTTAACTCCTAAGAAGCTGACGACGCGCCTCCATGTGCATGTAGCAGCCCGCAATGTAGGCTGCTAAAGGATGCCAGAATGCAGACATAGAGCTGGTTTGCAGTTTCAAGACAAGACTTTATTTTTAAACAATGCGTACGCTGAGAGGATCCCCCAACAAGGGAAAGAAGGGGAACCCCCGCGTCCTTCAAAAGAGAGGGGAAAAAGGTCCCCCAAGAGAGCAGACGACAAGGGTGCCAGGACTAACGCCAGGAGTCGGCCGGACAACAAGTTATGCCTCCCACGACGGCGACCGTCGCCAATACGCGTATTCTAACAACGTCGCACTGTCGTCGAACCCGGACGCCGACAGGAGAAAAAAGAAGAGCCCCGTCTCGCGGGAGCCGCTTGCGCTGGGGTGTCGAGCGGCTTCCGCTACAGAGGCTCCACCCCTAGATTGTGGAGCTTTTGAAGAAAGGCAGGAGTTACCAACTGAATGGCGAAAGGTCAGAGTCCACTGGTTATCACTGAAAATGCATGTGAGAGGCTTCATGAACAGAAACATCAATATCAGCAGGCTTGGCGCGTTCGACTGCGACGACTTCTCGTTTGCCCGCACGCCGATTGTGATGGTCTTGTTATTACGTCCCAAAACTTTGAAAGGGCCGTCGCACGGCGGAGTGAGGGGCGGCTTCGTTGCGTCGTGTCGCACGAACACATGTGTAGCTGAGTCCATGTCGCGAAAAGTGAAAACCTTTCTGTTGCGGGCGATGCGAGGTGCTGTTGGCCTGAGTTGCGCAAGCCATGCGCGCAGCTTCTCGATGTGGTCGGAGGCTGCTGGGGCGGAAAGTGTCTGGTCGGAGAAGAATTCTCCCGGAAGGCGCACTGTTGAGCCGTACACTATTTCCGCTGCGCTGAAGCCGAGGTCTTCCTTCACCGTTGAGCGTAGGCCAAGAAGAACGAGCGGGAGCTTTTCCACCCAGTGCTGGCGATCGAGTTTCGCTGTAAGTGCAGCTTTGAGTTGCCTGTGCAAGCGCTCAACCATTCCGTTGCTGGCGGGGTGGTAGGCGGTTGTATGCTGCAGCCTCGTGCCGAGGAGGGTCGAAAGCGCGGAAAAAGGTTGCTCTGGAATTGCCGTCCCCGGTCAGTTGTTATGCGGGCGGGGCAGCCAAAGCGGGACACCCATGTCTGAATAAAGGCCTGCGCGACGGTCTCAGCTGATATGTCCGCAATTGGTATAGCTTCGGGCCATCGGCTGTATCTGTCGATGCATGTGAGCAGGTACCTGAAACCTGGGCAGGGCGGTAGCGGTCCCACCAGATCGAGGTGAACGTGCTCAAACCGCGACTCAGGAGTCCGAAATTCCTGTAGTGCAGCCCGAGTCTGGCGAGTCACCTTCACTCGCTGACACGTTTCACATGTCCGATCCCAACATAGCACGTCCGCGTTGACTCAGGGCCAAACGAAGCGTTCTGTTATCAGACGCTGGGTGGCGCGAACAACTGGGTGGCTGATAGAGTTGAAAGTGTAGAATAACACTCGGCCAAAACTCAGTTAGATGAAAGGTCGTAGGGTGCCTGGGAGGTATCGCAGGTTATCGTGCCCTGGACTTAGGGAAGTGCAACCTCCGAAAGCACGAGTGAAGATCCCCCAACTTATAGTCTCGTCAACACAGTTTCCTCCCGATGAGCCGCGGCCATCGCCTCGAAGCCTCAAGTCCAGGACTTTTGTGCCGGAAGCGTTATCGCGAGACATGGCGTCAGCTGCTTCGTTTTCTACCCCGGGAACGTGCCGGATGTCTGTAGAAAACTCAGAGATGAATGAGAGCTGACGAATGTTTAGTTCTGAGTAGGAGGAACTGTTGCTGCTGAATACGTTGGTGAGGCGCTTGTGGTCTGTCAAGATGTACAAATCATGACCTTCGAGGAAGTAACGGAAATTCTTAATGGAACTATAGATTGCGAGCATGTCCCTTCGAAAGTACTGTGCCGTATTTCTGCAGGCTTCAGGCGTTTCGAAAAGAAGCCCAGTGGCTTCCACTGTGCACCCTCCTGTTGCTGAAGCACTGCTCCGGCCGATGTGGAGGAGGCGTCCACCATGAGGGGTGTAGGAGCTTCAGGCAGTGGGTGAAAGAGAAGGGTAGCCGCGGCGAGCTCGTCCTTAGCTTTCTGGAAAGCGTTCTGGTGTTCGTCAGGCAGTCAAAATTCTGGTGCCTTTTGGTCGCGTCGGTGCAGCAGGTCGGTCAATGGCTGAAGTACTCGAGCACAGGACGGAATGAATCGCCGGTGGAAGTTTAAGAGCCCAAGGAACTCTCTGAGCTTGCGGAAAGATGTTGGAGCAGGAAACATCTTGACGGATTCCACCCTCCGATTCTAATGGCATAATGCCTTCAGCAGTGATGTGGTGGCCGAGGAAGTTGAGAGCCTCGACACCAAACACGCACTTTTGAGGTTTCAACACCAGACCGTGCTCATCCAGACGCTGAAATAGCTGGCGGAGGTGCTGTTCGTGCTCGGTAGGATTTCTGCTGGTCACAAAAATGTCATCTAGGTAGGCAAAGACGAAAGGAAGACCGCGGGTGACCTCATTCATGCATCTTTGAAGGGTCTGCGCCGCATGTTTAAGCCGTAGGGCATACGAACAAAGTCAAACAGGCCGAATGGAGTTGTTATGGCTGTTTTTGGTATGTCCTCCGCGTCGACGGGGATTTGGTGGTATGCCGCTACGAGGTCGATCTTGCTGTATATTTTTGTACCTGCCAGCCATGCACTAAAATGGGGAATGTCTGGCAGATGATACTGGTCCGGCGTTGTCGATGCGTTCAAGGCTCTATAGTCACCGCACGGGCGCCAGTCGTCCCTGTCGTCTTTAGGCACCATGTGCAGCGGCGGTGAATGGTTGCTAGACGAAGGGTGAATAATTCTCAGCTGCGGCATATGCTCGAACTCACTCACTGCGTGCAGCTTGAAGCCTGTTGCTGGACAGCCGTCGTGGCCGGGCGGTGACTGGCGGCCCGGTGGTGACGATGTGGTGAGTCACGTTATGCTTCACCGGCTGTTCCGTGTTGCGGGGCTTGGTGAGAGAAGGTAATTCGGGCAGGATGTTGTGGTAGGCCGATACTAGCTGGAAAGGGCAGATGCCAGATGAGCAGATGTTTGACTCCAAAGCACGTACTTTGAGGGATGTGTTGTTATCCTTGAGGCAACGGCCACGTGTGCTCACATCCAGGTTGAAGTGACTGAGAAAGTCTGCTCCGAGTATGGCGCCGAACAGGCGCCTGAGCCCGAAGTGTATTGTCAGCCAGCGGAAGCCGTACGTAGCAGTATGGCAGTGTTGTTCACCGCCTGCAGCGACGATACGTTCTTGCTACGTCGGCGATAGAGATTTCGGTTTGCGTGTCGACTAGCAGGCGTGAGTTGCTTACGCAGTCGACTACGACGAAGAGGCGGTTAAGTGGAGGGCCGATGTCGTAAGCCACCGTTAACGACTGGCCGTAACGTTTCCAGAAACGAGCACGGTTGTGTGCAGCGGCTAGCCCCCGTGCCGAAACGACGGTGGTACCAGCAAGCTCCGTCCAGTCTATCTCGTGCCTGGCTTGTCTGGCAGGAGCTTGGCTGTCTTGAAGGGGATCGGTTGTGACGTTGCTCGCCCTGCTGGGGAGCGCCAAACAGCAAACGTTTCTGCATGGTCTCGGTAAGTTGTTGCGCTTTCACCTCAAGGCGCCACAGTCGATCTGGTTGTTCGTGTGCTCTTGCAGCAACTTTTGGCGCTAAGTTTGGAGCAGAGTATTTCGTGAGGGGATCGGGAAGTTGCGCCAGTCGATCAAGGGAAGTCTCATCTGAACCCACGAGAGCCACGCGCACCGACTGGGGCAGCCGTTGCAGAAAACGTTCACGAAGTGGGAGCTGGTCGTTCTGACTTGCGTGCACACCGAGCAGTTGCCGCATCCGGTGCAGCAGTTGGGAAGGTCGTTGGTCGCGCAGCTCTTTCCGACATAAGAACTGCTGAAGTCTGCTTTCTTCTGGCGTCTCGAGGCGGTCCAGCACCGTCTTCTTGACGGTGTCGTATTCCCATTGTGTAGGGGGTGAAACAAAAATGTCGTCGATAGCGCAGGCGATTTCTGGGGCAGGGCAGCGACGACGTGAAAGTACTTCGTCAAGTGCAAGGTGATGTGCCGGAGCTAAAAATGGGCTTCCACTTGGCTTAGATTTTTAGGCCAAAAATTTGGTAGCTTCACTTCTGTGGCGAAGACTGCAGGCGTGGAGGCAGCAGGGTTGTCGTCGGAGCTTATCGCGGCGTAATCGTCAGAGCGTTGTTCGGGTCACCAATTTTGTAGCAGCCCGGAATGTCGGCTGTTGAAGGAGGCTAGAAAGCAGACGTGGAGCTCGTTTGCAGTTTCAAGACAAGACTTTATTTTCAAAAGATTCGTACGCTGAGAGCGTCCCCCGACGAGGGATAGAACGGGAACCCCGGCGTCCTTCAAAAGATTGAGGAAAAAGGCCCTCCAAGCGAGCAGACACTAAGGGCGCCAGGACTAATGCCATGAGTCGGCCAGACAATAAGTTATGCCTCCTCCGACGGCGACCGTCGCCAATACGCGTTTTCTAACACAGGCGCACTGTCGTGGAACCCGGCGGCTGACCGGAGAGAAAAGACAAGCTCCATCTCGCGGGAGCCGCTTGCGCTGGGGTGTCGAGCGGCTTCCGCTACAAGTACATCGGCAGCGCCGGCTGAACCAGTTCAGGTACTGAACGAACTTCTCACCTTTCTAAGGATTGCACTATAGAATCACGAGCAGGGCTGCAGGTTGCCCCAACGACAATTCTCTGGCAGAGAGCCACAGAAACCGCCCGGTTAACTGGTCAACTGCTTCGGCATTGCACCTAAATAATAATGTTTCTTTTGCCACTCCCAGAATCAGCACACAGGCTCATGCACCGCCAATATCTGACGGACGCTTAAGAAAGAGTATCTCGTTAGTGAAAGACCGAAGATGTTATAGGTGCACGTCGCTCCCGAGGGCAGCAAGCGAGAGACTGTAGCGTAAGAATGACTTCTGCGTCGTGTCACGGGGAGCGTGCAGCCAGCGTGTGGGACCCTTCATTTAAAAACAGCGGAACCGAGTGTGCGCCGGGTACGGCCTGCGTATCGGCCACGGCTCCATATCTAGAAAGAACGAACAAACGACCATTTGTGCAAAAGACAACGGAGTGTATGTGCAGACGTTCCGAGCATGGTTGACCCTCTACGGGAGGACCCCACTGGTTCAACGTATACTATAGGTCGAAGCCAGCAATCCTTCATTACTGAATACCTTTCAACCAAGCGCGGTTGATGTTCGTGAACCAGACGACGTCTGGCTAATACACTATGCAACATTTCGCTTGCTTTAACATATTTCACATGGTTAAAAACTATCGCGCTACAAGTAACTGACGCATTATTATTGGTAACGAGAGGCCGGTTGGGGAAGGTGCTATTTTTGGCGCTACCTGCTAAAGTCAGATCACACGTAACGTCAGGAAATGACTGTCTTCCAGCACGTGCTTTTTGTGAACCTGTTGCTTGTCACTCTGACAGAGAACGTATGTCGTTAAATGCTGTGGTCACCTCTGGCATGCACTAGCAAGTATAGAACCGGGTAGACGTCACAATGTGCTTAAATCACCTTATCGCTACAATGTACCTGCACATTGAACACTGCACAAGTACTCACCTTTAGTATTGCGAGCGCCATTTCTATGGCTGATGTTGAGGTATAGTCGAGGTTGGCGTTGAGAATGCCGTAATGTGTAACGTTGTGGTTCCAGAGTACCTCCAGGTTGGTGTAAAAATCTTTTACCAAGTAGTCGCCCTTAATGCGTTCAGAGCTAGAAACAGCATTTTAAACGCTCGGTTGAATCATTAAAATGGAACAAAAAAATGTATCACCACCACTATAAACCATCGTGAAACGATATAATCCTTTCTGAGTTTCCTATTTCCTCTCTGATTTTTAATGGCATTGATTATTAACCAAAAAAGGGACGTAGTGGGCTTTTGGGTTGTTCGCTCAGTTGCAAAGCTGTACACAAAAACAAGCGATACTTACAGAAATAGTATTAAGCGAAATCACAAACATTCTGTGTTATACACACACCACACACACACATATATATATAGTAAGGAAATGAGGGGCTCGTTGAGGAAATACAGAAAGATAGGTCAGCAGTCTACAACGCCAAAGAGGCATGGGGTGTGGTTAGGCTCTTTCTTTTTTCACTACGGTTAATTAAGTAAACATTTTTTTTAAAATCAGAAGAAGAAAGAAAAGAAACAACACGCGCCCAGAGTGGGGACCGAACCCACGCCTTTCGATTACATGTCGAATGCCTTACCAATTCGGCTATCTGGGCGACTGTGTTCTCCTGCACTTTCTGGGCTATTTATATTTACTAGAAGTGTATCTGACGCTTGAGGGTGGTAGCCAGCGCCACTCTGACTACACGGGAGAAGGGGACCTTCTTTTTCAACCCCCGGGGCGTGACTCAACGTCTACAGCCTGTCATGAGCGGGTAACTGGCGGGAAGCCCTCTTATGCGCTTTCGCAGTTACCCGCTCATGACAGGCTGTAGACGTTTGAGTCACCGCCCCGGGGGTTGAAAAGAAGGTCCCCTTCTCCCCGTTTAGTCAGAGTGGCGCTGGCTACCACCCTCAACGCGTCAGATACACTTCTAGTAAATATAAATAGCCCAGAAAGTGAAGGAGAACACAGTCGCCCAGATAGCCGAATGGTAAGGCATTCGACATGTAATCGAAAGGCGTGGGTTTGGTCCCCCACTCTGGGCGCGTGTTTTTTCTTTCTTTCTTTCTTCTGTATATTAAAAAAAATGTTTACTTAATTAACCGTAGTGAAAAAAGAAAAGAGCCTAACCACACCCCATGCCTCCTTTGGCGTTGTAGACTGCTGACCTATCTTTCTGTGTATATATATATATATATATATATATATTGTAACGAGAAGACAAGGAAGTGGACTGTGCAGCCTAGTGCGATGGGCATCTTACACCGACGAAGACGAAGACGGTTGTCGTGGGGTTTTGGCTCGTGCTGTGATGGCCGAATTGTAAATAGCTTGCATCTCTTTCTGTAAATAGATCACTTCAGCATCCTCCATGGTTTCATGTCATCCGTCCTACCGCCACGTAACATGTTTTGGTGGAGGTAGCGGTTCTGATCCCCTTCGTAGACCTCCAGCTACGTCCGTCTCGGTTTCTGAAGCGACCACCTCAAGGATCAAGGATCGCGTCGGTCCGCCCCAGCCCCGGTGAGCCATTGGACTGCGCATTCCCCAGCCCGGTGTCCCCTGCCCGTGATCCGACGAGACCAGCCGACCTGACTAGCCGCGACCAGACCAGAAGCCGACGACATTCCCCTGCCCAGTTCTCAGGCGCGATTCCAAGAGCTTGAGGCTTCTTCGTGGCGTCGGCGGCATCGCCGTTCTGGGGTCCATCTTCATGAATTGATCAGCGTCTGCAGTGGCGGCAAGGACTTCACTGTTTATATTCATTTCATCTTCACCGCACGGGTTCATTGAGTGTGACCTCGACCGGGACGGTCGTTTTGGATGGCGGGGAGATATGTAACGAGAAGACAAGGAAGTGGACTGTGCAGCCTACTGCGATGGGCATCTTACACCGACGAAGACGAAGACGGTTGTCGTGGGGTTTTGGCTCGTACTGTGATGGCCGAATTGTAAATAGCTTGCATCTCTTTCTGTAACTGGATCACTTCAGCATCGTCCATGGTTCATGTCATCCGTCCTACCGCCACGTAACAATTTATATATATATATGGGATGCAGCGATGGCGTAGAGGTAGAACACCTGACCCCGGCGACCATTGCCGGTAATGCACTCCCTCACCAGAGCAGGATTGGCCACCCTGGTGTAGTAACGGCCACAACCTCCCATGAATACGCCAACTAACCCTCGGCCCACAGTCCCCAGCGGCTGCGAAGCAACTGACCACGGCGGCGGTCAGACCTGTGACGCAGCAGAGGGTGCTAAGAATCCCTGGATCCGGACAGGCCGCCAATGGAATCTGAACCTGGCAACGTTTAACGCACGAAGCTTATCTAGCGAAGCAAGTCTCGAGGTGTTGTTCGAGGAACTAGAGGGCATTAAATGGTATGTAATAGGGCTTAGGGAGGTTAGGAGGGCAGGCGAAGCCTTTACGGTGCTGAAAAATGGACACGTCCTAAGTTACCGTGGTCTAGAGGACAGAAGAGAACTGGGAGTGGGATTTCTAGTCAATAAAAGCATAGCTGGCAACATAGACGAATACTATAGCATTAACGAACGGGCAGCAGGTCTTGTAATTAGGCTCAATAAGAGGTACAAGCTCAAGGTGGTACAGGGCTACGCGCCCACATCCAGCTACGACGACCAAGTAGTGGAACGCCTCTATGAAGATTTGGAATCGGCAATGGCTAAAGTAAAAACACAGTATACCGTAGTTATGGGGGACTTCAATGCTAAAGTAGGCAAGAATCAGGCTGAAGACAAGGCAGTTGGGAACTTTGGTCTGGGCTGTAGAAATAGCAGGGGGGACCTACTAGTTGAGTTTGCAGAACGAAATAACCTCCGCATAATGAATACCTTCTTCTGTAAACGGGAGAGTCGGAAGTGGACCTGGAGGAGCCCGAATGGGGAGCACAGAAATGCAACAGACTTCATATTATGCGATAACCCTGGCGTCGTGCAGGATGTGGAAGTGCTCGGAAGGGTAAGATGTAGTGACCACCGTATGGTAAGATCTCGAATTAGGCTAGATTTGAGGAGGGACCGCAACAAGCTAGTACGAAAGAAGCCGATAAACGAACTAACAGTATGACGTAAAGTAGAAGAATTCAGGATCGCGCTGCAGAACCGATATTCCGCCCTTAACGAGGAAGCCGAGCCTACGACCCAGGAAGCCAGCGACAACCTTACACGCATCATCACGGAGTGTGCAATAGAAGTCGGGGGCACTATGGCTAGACAGGATACTGGTAAACTTTCACAGGAGACGAAAGATCTAATCAGGAAACGGCAAACCATGAGAATCTCTACCGCAGCTGACAGAATAGAACTAGCCGAGCTCTCCAAGTTAATCAATAAGCGTAAGACAGCTGACATACGGAAGTATAATATGGAGACGATCGAATACGCTGTAAAGAACGGAGGTAGCCTGCAAGCAGTGAAGAGACGTCTTGTCGTGGGGAAAAATCAGATGTATGCACTTAAGGATAAGCAAGGCGAATGTCATCACAAATAGGGATAAAATAGTCACAGTGCCGAGGAGTTCTATAGGGATCTGTACAGTAGCCGGGACATACAGGATAATGCCGAACGAGACAGCAGTTCACAGGAGATAGACATCCCACCAGTAACGACCGAAGAAGTAAGGAAGGCTTTGAAAGAAATGAAAGGGGGCAAAGCACCTGGTGAGGATCAGATAACAGCAGACCTCTTGAAGGATGGCGGAGAATATGTACTTGAAAAACTGGCAAACCTGTATACGCAATGCCTAATGACCGCAATGGTACCGGAATCTTGGAAGAACGCGAACATCATCCTAATCCATAAGAAAGGCTACATGAAGGACTTGAAAAATTACAGGCCGATCAGCTTACTGTCAGTCGTCTACAAGGTATTTACCAAGGTAATCGCTAACCGAACCTCTGCAACCTTAGATTTCAGTCAACCTAAAGAACAAGCAGGGTTCCGCAAAGGTTATTCAACAATGGACCATATTCCCACGATCAATCAGGTGATAGAGAAGTGCGCTGAGTATACTGAACCCCTATATATAGCCTTCATAGATTATGAGAAAGCATTTGACTCGGTCGAAACCCTAGCAGTCATTCAGGCATTACGGAACCAGGGGGTAGATGAGCATTATGTAAGAATACTAGAGGATATCTACAGTGGGTCTACAGCTACCATCATCCTCCATAGGGACAGCAGTAAAATACCTATAAGGAAGGGTGTCAGACAAGGAGACACAATCTCTCCAATGTTATTCACAGCATGCTTACAAGAAGTATTCAGAACGTTGGATTGGGAACAGGTGGGAGTAAGGGCTTAATGGAGAATACCCCAGTAACCTCAGATTTGCTGATGACGTTGCCTTGCTAAGTAACTCGGGGGACGAATTGCAAAGCATGCTTTCTGCACTGGGCGAACAGAGTAGAACCGTGGGCCTGAAAATTAATATGCAGAAAACTAAAGTAATGATCAATAACCTCGGGACAGCACAGCAGTTTGAGATAGGTGGCGAGGCAGTGGAAGTGGTAAGCGAATATATCTACTTAGGCCAAGTTGTGACCCCAGATCCCAACCATGAGGCAGAGATAATTAGAAGGATCAGAATGGGGTGGGGTGCATATGGCAGACATTCTCAGATAATGAATAGCAGCCTACCATTGTCGCTGAAGAAGAAAGTGTATGACAGCTGCATCTTACCGGTACTCACCTACGGGGCAGAAACTTGGAGGCTCACTAAACGGGTTCAACTTAAATTGAGAACAACTCAGCGGGCAATGGAGCGGAAAATGATAGGTGTAACATGAAGGGACAAGAAGAGAGCGGAGTGGGTCAGAGAGCAAACTGGTGTTAAAGACATATTATTAGAAATTAAGAAGAAGAAATGGACGTGGGCAGGGCATGTAATGCGAAGGCAAGATAACTGTGGTCATTAAGGGTAACAGAGTGGATCCCTAGAGAAGACAAGCGTTGCAGGGGGCGGCAGAAAGTTAGATGGGCAGATGAGATCAAGAAGTTTGCGGGGATAAATTGGACACAGTTGGCACAGGACAGAGGTAATTGGAGATAATGGGAGAGGCCTTTGCCCTGCAGTGGGCGCAGATAGGGTGTGATGATGATGATGATGATGATATATATATATAGGTTTGGAAATCAGGGGCTCGTTAGGAAATACAGAAAGAAATGCCGGCAGTCTACAACGCCACACAAGGCATAGGGGAATGGTTAGAGTATTTTTTACCGTTAGTGACGTTACATTTTTTTATTATTACGTGAGAAAGAAAGAAAGAAAAACACGCGCCCCGAGTGGGGACCGAACCCACGGGTTCGGTCCCCACTGTAGGTGCGTGTTTTTCTTTCTTTCTTTCTCACGTAATAATACTAAAGAAAATATAATGTAACATCACTAACGGTAAAAAATGGTCTAACCATTCCCATATGCCTTCTTTGGCGCTGTAGACTGCCGGAATTTCTTTCTGTATGTATATATATATAAGGGTCGGCGGTCAAGAAAACCTCGGAAAGCACAGGGGGGAATGCGGTAGGTCATTGAAACAGATGAACTTTTTGAGTCAGAAAAAAAAGGGTGAAAAAATGCCTGCAGGGTGGGATTCGAACCCATGACCTCCAGAATACCGGTCCGGGACGATGACCACTACGCTACCGGCGGGGCTGTTCCCCCACCACGTTTTTGAATATTTATGTTAAGGTATTTTTTTGTTTCCTCCACTTGGGGGTAGTTGCCAGCACCACTCGGACTGCTCGGGATTAAGGGGACCTTCTTTTTAACCCGCGGGCCGTGACTTGAGTGTCTACGAAATGTCGAGAGTGGTCGACCAGCGTTGAACCCTCTTAAGCTACCTTTTTCACCAAGACTGCCAGAACAGACGCCCTCGCTATGCATATGCAGAGGCCCTCACTCCATGCATAGCGAGGGCCTCTGTTATGTCGGTTTTCGTCAGTTACGTCAGTTTTCGTCCCCTGATTAACAGTCCCCTGACGCAGACGTTTGGCGCACAATCTGTAATTTAAAAATCCCCACCACCATCTACATTTTTTTTGACATAATTACTAATCGTTTCACTGTCTTTTTCATGCACACATCCGCTATTGTATATCAGTTAAAGGTACCACATACAGACCAAGAAGCTGGCTGTAGTCGTTCTACAAACACCTTGTTCAATATTGACAGTGACTGTTATGTCTAATAATAGTGTTATTCAATCAAACTCCCTGGAGTAGTAATTCTTTTTCAGCTACCACATTATAATATTGCTGCCATAAACAATCGAACATTCATTCCCAATACATATTTACGGCAGTGCATCATTATTGGCTATTACAGACTGAGATGTTTAATTTCGAGATATGCTTTTGCTTCCAAAAATTTTAAACAACCATGGACAACATAAAGGGCGGTTTCTAGGAATCCAGTTATTAGTTTATTTAGATGTTCACGTCAAGTCGGAAACTCTTCGCTTATGTTGAAAACACTTAAATGTTTTTGTCCCCAATGTTGCCTATTTATAACACATTTTAAAGACTTTTATGTTGCTCTACATCAGGTAGTCATGAATTTTGATACTCGGAGTTGCAATCAATTGGTACTAGTAGAAAATTAGGTCAGGTACCTAGTATATTTACTTGCGCGTGAATAATTTTTGCTTCCAAAATTATAAATTCAACTTGAAGTCAGAGTTCGCGCAACTTCCATGAGGCTAGCTTATGAGAGCAAACTCGTGGATACTGTGATAAAACTGCAGCATTTTACCAGCGGCATATTATACTAGAAAAGGAGGCTAGCATATGAGAGAAGACTCGTAGCTACTGTGATAAAACTGCAGTAATTTACAATCGGCATATAAAACTGGCACAGGCGACTAGAATATGAGCGCGAACTCGTAGCTACAGGGATCAAGTTGGAAAATTTTACCAGCTGCAAATTTAGTTCACCTTAAAGAACAGGCTTTGCCACACTGCACAAAACTTCAAAGGGTGACATAAAATATTTTGAAAGACCTTCAAAAGGATAAAAAAACAAACAGAAGCCTGTAATTATTTTTCATCAAGTATCTTCTAATTTCCGCAATGCAGGGGCTGGACACTAAACAAATGTATGGAAGGTGCGCACTTTACAGCAATTGAGGTACCTACTGCTACTCGTGTCACTTACTTAAGCAATTACAAAGATTATAGGCTTGTAATGCCTGGACATTCGTTACTGTGGCAAACAGTTGTGCATGCCAACGAGCTTATGCTCGAGTCCGGAGTATTGCAGAAACGATTTTTTTTCGGGCGCAACACAGCAAGCGATCGAACAAAATTTATACGTGACGGTTGCCTCTGCGGTGTTTTCAGACAGTAGAAATGGGCGTTACCGTACTTACCCGATTCTAACGCGCACTTTTTTCCCGAAAAATAGGTCGAAAAGTCGTGTGCGCGTTAGAATTGGATACGAAACCGAAACTTGCGAAACAGCGGAAATTTCGTCCCACCCTTCGCCATCACCATCTCAAGACGGCGCCAAAGCTTTTAGCTCTCGTAGCTTTTAGCAACGATTTTTCGGACGCAGGGAGCATAGGCGCCTAGGCTTTTCTATCGGCTTTCACACAAATCGTCAAATCGTTCCACTTGCGTGCTTGATAACAGGAATGGCAGCAGCGGCTCTCACGCTTTCAAAACGGGCAGTCGGATGAAGCATGCCCCTCTGGAGAAGCCCGCGGGATGGGCGTGCGAGGCGTGGGCCACGACCCCATCAACCATGGTTGAACGTTCATTCAGAAGTGTGGCATCGCGAACGCGCTTGACTGCACCAAGGACGAGATGTTGTGGTCAGCGGAGAGCGACGAGGAGTGAGATGAGTAAGATTACTTCGAGAAATAAATCGCCGGTTTCTCTCGCATTCGTCTTTCTTGCTCACAAAGTTCCGTGCGCGTTACAATCGGAGGTGCAAGTTTTTTCGTTTTTTGGCCAGGAAAATTGGGTGCGCGTTAGAATCAGGGGCGCGTTAGAATCGAGTAATTACGGTATATTGCAACCAAATGACGTCAACGATCATTATGTGCTCCGGCACCATGTAACAGATATCATTGTCGCTGGGCGTAACCATTTTCACCCCGTCTGTTCGCTGTGTTATCTTTCTCCTAAATATTAAAAGCTTTACCATTGTATGTTTACTATCAGCATGATCCCTTGTATCAGTACCAATGTTACCCCAATTTTCTTAACTGGGCAGCAAATAGGCATCATAGTACCTTGCACCAACCGACCTTCAAGCATTTCTAGCGCGCCTATACTAAGTCAATGGGAACAAACTCACAATACAATTTCTGTTATTTTTTATATTTAACATCAAGAGTATATTAACGGTGCCTAATTTTACTTATTGCGTGCTTTATTGAACAAACAGCGCTTGACTAAACTTGAGGATTAGGGTTGGTGGTTACATAACATATCGGTGAAAGCGTCCCCATCCGTGCGCTGTTTTCACCGATATGAGCAAATCGATCTATAACGAACGTTTTCTACTTCAAGAACAGCGCTAGTAGCGGGGAATACAGAAAGAACAAACTCTTTCGACATCGTTGCCGGTGACGCCCTCGTCAATAGCACTAATCGCGATGTACGGCAGTGATGAAAGCTATGACGGCTGAAAGGCTCATTTTGCATGCACATCGCGCTCCACTGTTTTGAAGTTCATGCGTAAAGGTCGCTCGTTGCATGCGCTGTTGTCAAAGTTTACCACGTTTTCCAATGCCAACTATTCGTTGTGGAATGACTTAGCCCTCTGGCAGGTGCCATCGAATGCCAACAGAATATGTTTGAAGTTCATCCCCGGTGCGCCAAGGCATCCATTAAAAGTTTCATTTGCGATGAGAGCGGGCCACCAGAAGTAATGGCGGCGCCTTCAGCAGCATACATAGGTAAAGGTCGTAGAAATGGGTCATTGTGGTATTCACCTTGTACACAGCGAACGTGCTAGTAAACACAAAACATGGGCAAGGCCATTTAAAGAGAGCAGCGTGTCATGGCAAGGTATGGTCGTTTCAGGCAATAAAGATCTTGGCTCAGAAAAGTGGAACAAAGAATTGTTTTTTGCCTAATTCCTGTGACAGCGAAATTTTGCAATATTACTAGGTTGACCCGTGTTCCGTGCCTTAGCCAGCTACTTACTCGATGGCAAAGGAGACGCCAGCATCCGTGCGTTTCAAATTGTAGGAAACGGCATTTACTCCACTGAATGAGCTCGCCTCAATTTGGTCTGGTGGTATGAGCGTGTTCTTTTCATTCTTATAGAGCGAGTCGAAGAACATCACAGTGCACAGACCGTCCAAATTAGGGAACCAGAACAGGGTGTTCACTGTGCACAAAAGAGGGTCGGCGAGCCTTGGCGGCCTCACTGCAATAATTGGTCTGAATTACAATCTTGCTAAAACTCTTGACAGCGAGAACAGGCGACAAAAGGTGCACATTGCACATTGCCGAACACCGATATGAGTAAGTGGTAATGAAACAACAAGAAAAAGTGACAAATAATCATTGGGAGACAGACTCAATCACACACACACTATGCTGCCCTCAACATGGCACAACATGAGCAACACTGAGTGGATTTATAGCCGATCCTAACCAAAGCACTGGTTCGTGTCGCTGAAGTGCACTTGGTTTTGAGTGGAACGTGCTGCTTGAGTATCTCTGCCCATTTAAACTGGGAGGTCTGCCAACAAAACGGAAAGCCTAAATATCGGTACAGCCTGCGCACCAAGGGAACTGATTCCAGGAAAAAAGATATTTGTATTTGCGATCTTGTGACTAATTTTTTCAATACCTTTTAAAAGTCATTGAATGTTTTCCAACCGGATTACATTTAAAATTCACATTTCACCAGAATACATTTTAACCAGAGCAGAAGCCCCTCCTTTAGAAAATCTAATGCTCTCGTCCTTAATGTGACCATGAATATCTGCATTTGAGACCTGGAGCACCTTTCTTTTCTGAGTCACGCACCACAGTAAAGCCCGCTTATATCGAACACGGATATATCGAAATATTGCCTATATCGAACCCTTGTATAATTCTGGTAAAAATTACATACATTTAAAACTTTTTATATCACACGATTTGCTCACAATGGATATATCGAACTCTCCCGCGCGGGATTTTTCGCTCTCTTAGGCATGCGGCAGGCTTCCCGCAGGCTTTCCCGCAATAATTGGCGCGCAGCGGTGTCGCGGGTGTCGCTTGCGACTGTCGCGCGAGCTCGGGCGCGTCCAAACCAAGGAGGTTGTATAAAACTTCTGGAGTGGAGGCCGCCCATAGCGGGCAACGCGGGGGGGTGAAGCCGGGCTAGAGTGAACTAGAATACTAGTTCACTCTAGCCGGGCGAACCGGTCGGCGGCCATATTGCCGTGGGTAGAAAAGGCGCTGCGCCGGCAGGGACGCTGAAGTGCGGTCGCGTTTTTTTGGCTTTACAAGGGAGAAAACGATGGTAGCTAGTATATCGATTACGACATTTGAGGGCAGACTGAATTTTGCCTTACGCGTAAGGTTTTGAGGTTTTGACGTAATATGGTTCAAGCAGCGAGTTCGCCTGTGTATATCTTACGGTGGTCAACAGAGCTGTCGATGCGGGAAAACGCGCAGCACTATGCTAAAGGCACCACCCCTGATTTTATTTCAATAAACGTTTTTTCGGTATATCTAAGGCTATAGATCGCCCCCTTAACATTAAAATTACCTCATGTTGCGCGCCATGGCAAGAGATTCCGCGTTATAAGGTTACTATTAGCCGTGATTTCACGCTGGATGTGCGGGACACACGAAAGCGCGATTATTTGATTTGCTTGTTTCTTTTAGCTTTTAGTGGCGTGGCTAGGATTAATGAATGCTTATTCATTAATGATTAATAAATAATAATGCAGTAGTGGTTCGAATGGTTTTTAAGCAGTACTGCAATAATCATATCCATCAGGATATTGCAATCTTCATATGTAGTGCAAATGCACGTTTTCTGGTTTAAACAACATGCCCAGTTTTGCCCCTGCCGAAGAAGACCAAATTAAGCACGAGATTTTGAGGATTGATGGATTGATTGATTGTTGATTTTGGGGTTTATTCATTTGTGGGGTTTAACGCGCGACGCAACGCAGGCGATGAGGCGCGCCGTAGTGGAGGGCTCCGGATTAATTTTGACCACCTGGGGAATCTTAAACGTGCATCGAAATCTCGTTCACACAGTAGTTTTCGCTTTTCGTCTTCACCAGAAAAGCGGCTGCCGCGGCAAGGAATCGAACCCGCGTTCTAGGGATCAGCAGCAGAGTGCATTAGCCACTGAGCCAACGCGGGGGGTCTAATTCCAGCTTTTCAATCGTATTTTGCGAAATGGACTTGGCACACACTGAAGCACATTAAAGTAGGTTTTTTTTATTCCGCGTGCATTTTACCGAAGGCATGGGACTCCCATGGGACTCCCATTAATTTATTTTTCAAATCCAGATGGTTACTTAATTGAATGGACGACTACATTAACCGCGCACGTTGGCACGATAGTAGCGTGCTATTGATAAGAAAAATACTCGCAGGAGTTACTCAATCACATTCACAACCTCGTTGACCGCGCAAGTTTGGACGCGAGCAGCGTGCTATTGATAAGAAAATCACGCGGACGAAGAACGCGGGAGAGCATTGCGGTGCACCTAAGACTTCTACGAAACAGCGCTAACGAGAAACGTCAGTGTAGTGTATTGGCCGGATGTGAAGGAAACGATGTAAACAAGAGTGCCTTGATTTTTGACGGTAACTGCCTTAAACAAGAGTGCCTTGATTTTTGCTTTAAATGCCTTGCGAAAAAAATTTGCGCCCCCATTTAAATTAGTGCAGAAAAACAATACAAACATTGCGCCCCCAATTTCGCGCCGTCAAGCGAGTTACAGGACCACCACAATGTGATTTCGCGCAGTCGAAAAGCGACTACAGGACCACCACAACTACGAGCGAAAACATTGCATATCTGTGTAAACAAGCGCGTACGGTATGCTCAGTAAGCGTACGGCAGGTGCTACGGCAAATTTTTCCTTTACATCACGCACAAACGGCGGGCAAATGTGCACTCATAACGTTATAATACTAGTAATGCCCTCGAAACCCAAAACAAACAGATACCCTCAGTACTTACAGATGAAAGGTGATTTCCGACGCTCTTTGGCAAGAGAGAACTCGGAAGAACGACACATGGGGCAGAAAAAAATGTCATTGTGTCTACTGTTTATTTTAGTTGTTAGCGCCCAAGAATGTAAATAATTACCAGATTTGTGCGCCCCCGGCGCACGCACGGGCGACTTGCGAAGCGCTTAACTAGAAACACGGAGAGGGGAGCATAACCGAAACCACATGCGGCGAAATGAACGCTCGCAAGAAAAGCTCGGTGCGCTTGAAGGTAGCCGCATGAGAGAATCAACTCGCAAAACAAAACAAAAAAAAAACGAAAAAGAACGGAAGCAAAAAATATAACGTAACCCGCCGCAAAAACAAGTACATTATGCGACGAATGCAATGCGTCTGCTACCGCGGAACGAGTTTTCTACCCACGGCAAGATGGCGGCCGTCGGCGTCAGTTTCCGGCCGTGGCAGAGTGGACCAGCTCCACGCATGCATGCGCTTTAGAGCCCAAAGCGCCACATTGGGCGCTGCAGGCTGCGTGTCACCGAACTTCAAGTCCGCGCCCACTGCGCTTCCCACAGTTTGCTCGTTTCGCTGGTTCGCCGTTATTTGTTGGTATCCATGCTTGTCTCCGCTCTGTTGAAGACGCCGAGGACTCCGTAACCACTTCCGAGCACTAGCGCATCCGTCGCTGCCGTGGCCCTGCTACGGGCGATACTGCAGTGCCATTGAGGGCAGCGGTCTTGTGCTTGTCGACTGTTTTAGATACCGTGGAGCAATTAAGCAGTCACCAGCAACGCGTCGTGCTCCAAGAAGCAGGCTACACTCACGCAGTTCTTCCGCCCCAATAAATTAATGTATTCTTTCCCAGACAGTGTTGTATCAATAGTGAACTGCAGTGTGGTAAGAGCTCAGCGTTAGCTTGTGACTTCCGTCGGGAAGATTGGTCCCATATAAGTTTTTTTGCTTCACTTTCTATATCGAATTTTCGCTATATCGAACTATTTTACAATCCTTGCGCTGTTCGATATAAGCCGGCTTTACTGGAGATCATAATGCACTTACTGTAACATTGATGTAGAGGCAGGTGTCTTTACTTTGAATTGCGTTTAAAGCTCTCGCATATTCTTGGAACCATCTACAACTGGGCCCAGCACGAGCAAGGTTCTCCAGGCAGTCAGAGAACATTGACCAGACTGATGTAAGATATCACTCATTTAATTTTTACATTTGACGAACTGGAAGAAACTTGAAAGAAATTCCAACCTTCACGTATTTTACTTTAGCCTAACCCTCTTGAAACGTATACAACTGCACTCTATGCGTAACCAAAACGAGAACTTTGAATGCATCCGAAAAATACGCCACACAGCCTCCAGCAGTAGCGCTAACAATCAATATTAATCTTCACAAAAAATCTCCACGTGTCGGGCAGGAGCTTCTTGAGAGCACAAACTCTGGCCTGCCATAACTGCCGACATGCTTCGCGCTCTCTGCTTACCTGTACACCCGACGAGTAATTTACCGAAACCGAAAATAAACCCTAGAAAATCTACCTGAGCGGCTGCTGTTATCCATACAGTGGCCTCAAGGAGACGCATAAAGCATGTTGCACCCCCCCCCCGCCACTTTTGACAACACAGCGACGCCCACACGGAATCATTCACCCCGCCAATGCAAGAGGGATGAATGGGTGGTTTGGGTTAAAATATACGAGGACTAGATCCTTTAGACTGCAGCTACCAAGTTTCTTTTAATCTGTATGTGGCAGTATGTCCGCAATAGTGGCCAGTAACAAATATCAACTCTGTCCAAATGCCTGCCCCTCTCTCCACATTCGATTCACAGCCCCGCCATTTTAAAGCACATAATCTGCTCTGCTTCTTTAATGAACTCGTTTATCATGAAGCAGTTATTTTTATCCTGAATACAAAGTGTGTTTCTCTTCGTTTCCTACACACTTAATTTCATCGTCCAGTTGAGGTGAAATCCAAAAGTTGGAGTAAACTTCTGCGAAGGCAAAATTCCAGATCTTCAACTGCGACGATTTTTGGGTAAACCTGTTTGGCTTTCCTTTGTAGCCGCACGTCAAATTTCTAAAAGAACAGCACTGCAACCCGTTCCTTCATGCTCTATGATATAAGAGGCTGCTAGCTCCCCTAAGCTCTTTGTTCCATTTAAAAATGGAATAAAGTATTATAAAAATCACTGCATTATCGCTGCAGCCGGTTCATCCCACCCCACTTTTGTGTTGCATCGCGCACGGCTTGCACTTGTTGCTCACCCTTCGGTGTGCGTGGATGCACGTCTTCCGTAGGTGTTCTTCGGGCTGGGGTAGTGGAAGTCGACGTTGTTGCGGAATTAACGTGGGAAATCGTTGGTGTAGTTAGATTCGTCTTTTTCATGGTGGTCTGCGTGACATGTGTGTTCGACGGTGGTTCTGTCGGTGACTGTGCCAGGGGAAAAATGACCAGTTGCTTCAATTGGGTTGGCACCGACACCTCTGGTGGGTTGGCCTTCTTCTCGATCCGGTTCTTCCTGGTCCTCTGCGGGGGAGGGAGGGGGCGTGAAATGTTACCAACAGTGCTACAGCAATTCCCAGACTCATCATTGTTGTCAGTTTATAGCAGTCTAACACTGTTTTTATTGTTTGCAGGCTTCCGCATGATCCGTACAAATGAGGCGATGTGGATCATTTAGAGCGGACTCAACCTCGGCTGGCTTTACACACATAATCGCTTATAGTTCCTGGCCGAGCAAAATAGGTGGGGTTTAGACGAGCAGATTCCGTCCACCGAGGAGATTGTGGTAGCAGAAATGGTACATAGTACCGGCTTCCCACAGTGTTACCACAGTGGACGACGATCATGAGCACGTCACAAGTCGGATTTCGGGAGTGTGGCGTTTGCATCGTAGGAACTCCCGAGGGTGGCTGTGAATGGTTGAGATTGTGGGCAGCGAGACACTGCAGAATGGTTGGGACTAAAAGCAGACGCGGCGTAAGCCATGCCTTGATGTTCATGGGTTTTCTTGTGGCCTTTTGGCCAGTTTCCCATTGTACGTTTGGCATTGAGTGGTCTTTGGACTACACGTCGTTCGGATTAGGTTTCTCTTATCGCAAAATACAACGCAACGAGCGGTTTGAAGCAGTTTTCAACGTACTTCAGATAGCCTTGACATTATTTATCTGTGGTCTTACGGCGCATTGAGGGCTTTCTTAAATTGGGAGCATCAAACGGGACTAAGGTGGGCCTACGGGCGACGGTAATCTACTGATGACGGCAGCAAATGGTTCTTTAATTCTTTTTGCACAAACACCACATGTATTGTGTTAATGCCAAAACACACGAGTGAATAACAGCCTCTTTTCGCCCAAACGCAAGCATAAACCCTTCAGTGTGCTTTTTGTGGGCCTTTCTGTCGAGTAACTGGCTTCAGTCTTCCACCGAACTGTAGTCAACATCTTAGCACTTTGGCTTTACAAAGTCGGGGATGTTACGCGCCATGTATTGTTCTCATTCTAAGCCCATGCTGCTTTTTCACCTTCTAAGAAATATGCGCCAGGGTTTCTAATCCTACACGTGTGAGCTCCTGACCAGCTTAATTTCTCCAAATCCACATCCAGAATATTTAGAAGGAGACGCATGAAACAAGGGTGGCTCTGATACATCTTAATGTCCACACGCCATCTGGCATCGTTGTTATTAGTGTGCACATGATCGTCTTTTAATATTGGTTTACGAGAACGAGACCAGTGTTGGAATGGACCACTTTGTCTTTGCTTTGGCTTTACAACGTTGGGGACGTTATGTATCATCCTCGTTCTAAGAACATGCTGCTTTTAACCTTCTCAGGAATACAAAATTTCACCCGCCTTTCTCATCCCACAAGTGTCAGGTCCTGACCAGCATAATTTGTCCAAACTGACATCCACAATTCTTGGAAAGTAACGCATGATACAAAGGTTGCTCATGATGCCTCTTGATGTCTACACGCAATCTGCCATCGTTGTTATTAGTTTGCGCAAGGGTATTCTTTAATAGAGGTTTACTTGAATGAGACCAGTTTTGGAATAGACCATTTTATGTGCTGATTGGTGCTCGTTTGTAAGCATCCAGGAGATAGGATTTATGTAAAGACAGTGCGCAGAACACCTCTTGCCGATTTACCAGACTCGTTTTTTGGAGGAAAGCCTTTGTACTTCGTGAACTTTCATAGATCAAACGTGTGTCTTGCCCTCAATAGACAGAGACGGAAACGTCTAAGACGTCATTTAAAAATAACAATAAAATCCTGGGGGCACTTAAAGGGACACTGATTATTTCTAAACAATGCCGGATTACTTGCGTAAATTGTAGTATGGAGTCTCTAGGCCATGTTTTGACTTTCCTTTTTCTCGGTGCGTTTATGCGACTTTATTCGGTACAAAAATCAATTCGAAAGTGCGGTCCTCCACTGTGCATCCCCCTTGCCGATTTTATATGACGTTTCGTGTGACGCTTACTCGAGACGGCTTGGCGGGGCTGCGCTACTGAGGGGCTCGCCGGCCCTCCGACAGAGTCAGTCGGCCGGCCGGAATCACGTCGTCCCAATTTGTTCGCTCAATTGAAACTAAGCCATGACACGATTTGTGTCAGGCATTATATGCCTCTCGTTTGTTAGTTTTCTGACTATACCAAGCTGGGCAAAGTCTACGAATTCAAAGTTGCTCCGCACAATGCGCACATTAGAAGTTTCGCTGACTGCTACGCGAGTGAAAAATCTGAGGCCAATTGAAGGCGGGAAGAGTCAGCAAAGTTAATGTAGGTACTAAGGAATCGACCGAACTTTTATTGTAAAGAGAGAAACCAAGGTGCAAGAAGCACTTTTTGCGCTGGGTGAACTAGCGCAGGGGTAAGCAGCACGAGAGACCATTTTCGATATCTTTTCTGCCTGAGGAATGCAGTCGCTAGAGATAAGATATTCGTGGGAATTTTGGAGACCCTTGCTGCACAAACGTTATTCAAGAAATAGTCATCTAAGCCGCCGGGAATGCGGAAACTACAAAAAGAAACAGGCAATAGATAATATACTTTATATTTCCCTCCCCTACAGCGCCGTGGTTATGAGGGAGGCGTCTCGAGCACTGGGTCCATTTTTGGCATTTGTCAAGTTTGAACCACTCATTGTGCATGTTTCCTTTCATGGTTGGTTTGTTGTATTTGGGTAATGTTTTCTATACGCGATTTACAGAGTGGCCACACAGGCGCAGCCTTGTTGGATGATGTGACGCAATCGGCATTGCTGGCCTTTCCGGGTGTTCGACGTGGCCTTCAAAGGGTCGGGGCGCATCAGCGAGCGCCGGAGCGGCTCCATGGGCGAATTGTGTAATTATTTTAAATTGTCGCTGTGAAGGAGAATAGATGTTGTGTGCCAACTTTGAGAGACTATTTGTCCCGAAAATTGGCCCATAATTCTTAAAGCGCTGTTTTGACTGTCGCCTATCTCCAGACTCTTGTTCATACGTTTCGCAGCTGTTTGACGGCACTTTTTGCTATTTCTGCATACACCGGAACTGTGTTTATCACGGGTGGAAACCTTCGGGCCGCATAGGGGGAAGTATTATGCGGCCCCGACACCACCTCAGAACCCAATCTTCTTGTCACTTCTGAAGGCTGACAAGGCAATTCTAACATCAAATGCGTTTAGACGGGGACAAAGCAAGGTAGCTTTCAGTTGGCATTGCGTCCCACCTACACACTTGGCCAGATATTGTTTCTACTTCCTTTCTTTGCACCGATCCCAAAAAAAGCCCCGGCTTCCAACCCCCTCCCCCCCCCCCCCCGCACTGATATCCGTCCGTCCCTTGCCGTGTGGGCTTCATGAAACTCGGCCCTCTACCTCAAGAGGTTGACGACCCCTGATATACATAAAACGGCTTTGAGCCGCTGAGCATATACGGGTTGGTTCACACACGGATTATTAACCAAGTTGGAAATAACGTCGAAGCTGCAGACTCCGGCTCAGGGCAACTGCTGCTACGGCTCTGCTCTGGCTACAGCAACGTGAATAATACAGGCCTGCAGGGTGAAGAAAAGACATTCAATGCGTACTGAAGCCTGCGGTTTCTGCGCTCGCCACGAGTAGGAAGGATGAGTTAGCGGTAGCGCCAGACGGCGGGGCTCTGGGGACGCCGGCGGTCCGATGAAAAGCGTTTGGTGCACTTTAAGTAACACGAGACCAGATATTCTACTCCGTGGAAAAGCTTATACGCGCTGGCGAAAATGAAAAGAATCTGGGAGTCACCGCTCCGATTGGATAGCTTAAATAACCAGGATACAGAATCGTTTTGTCGCGACGACATGCACGCAACGCGTAGACACTTCGCTTGCCAGCAGGCTTCCGTTACGGCTTGAAAAAACGCACACTTCCTCACTCTTAGCCAAAATGGGAGAAAATAAGACGAACTGCAGCATTTACGCCTCGCGAAGAACATTTGGTCCCCTAAAGACCAAACGCGCCAAGATCAGAGCCGTGTGCAAAATGAAGGGACCAAACGTTGCACCCTCGATGGGAATGGGACCAACGGAAAGACTAACAGCACCCTTTGCTCCCGCAACGTTGCTGTTGCTCCCCCTGGCGGGGCCCTCCGACTTGTTTCTACTTGTGCGGCGGCCAGCGGAGACGGACGTGCGAAAGGTGAGCTGCGGCGGCGGCGTCGTCTTTTTCTCATGCGCCCTTTTTAGAAGTTCGTGAGCTTGTACCTTAGCGTCAGAGTGCCAGTTTTTTTTTAAAACCAACGCCAGTCGATTCGCTGTGCGTTACTGCCGACGACGACCTAATTTTTATTTGTTTCGGTCAATATTTACCTAATTTTTTACTTAACCCTAAATAGTAAAAACGCAATTTTTCTTCAAAGAAGCGGCCCAACCGAATAAATAACCACCCCAGCAGGAGCAGCATACAAAAAGGAACCTAGCCGCTAACTTTTTTTTTGAAATGGCAGTTTTAATAAATTTATAGCCAGAAATGTCATAAAGCGTGGTTAACACGTGGTCGAGACTCTTGAAGGGCTCTAACTTTTTAGGCAAACATATCAACACTAAAATAACAACATGATGCTGTTAGGATACAAGAATTACTCGCAGAAATATTAATGTTGAAATGAAAACGTGACATTTTAAGCAGAAACATTCGGAAAAGTCTGGCAAAATTCCGGATCTGCAAGGAACGCGTACACTCTGAGGGTGAGTAGGGCAAAAAATATTTGCACCGTCGTAACCGCAACTACGTCCAGAATAAAACCAGACAATAACGGCTAAAATCTGATGTAACTTGGCTGAATACGGCATTTTTCTGCATATTTTGCGGAACCCAAACTTGTAATCTGCGGGACCAGAGCAAAACGACAAAATGAAGTTCTCCTGGAAGGCGTGGTCTGACCGCCGTAATAAAAGCCCGTAACAGAACCGTAGTATCTGTCTGTACCTCACGACCAGCTTTTTTTTTTTCAGAATACCGTGTTATCTAATGGCCCCTTTTCCAGTACCGGTCCTCCTCGTGGCAGCCAGGGCGCTGGCAGTAAGGCGCCCCCCAAAATTGTTTGGCTTTCGGGGAACTCGTGCGGGAAACACTCTCGTCCTGCCTCCCGCACCCACCCGTCACTCGTGCCTTTCACAAGAATTTCACAGTAGCAGGCACACGCTCGCGTGACTAATCTACATTGGCCGAAAGCTTCCTTCACTTTTTTTTCATTTTCGTTGCTCCCTCACTGGTAGCCAATTAGCAGCGTGGTCAGCCTTTTGCCCCTTTCCTTTGACAGCCTTTTTTGTGTGCACGTACGAACGTGTAGGTCAGTTGTACGAACTCACTGCGAACTGTCCGCAAAGAGGAAATAAAAACGTGCAGCCATAGCCACTCCTCATGCAGCAAGCTGAGGGGACGCCCTGTTGTTTGTTTCGCCCGAGGCTATTTGTTAAACATTGAGAAAATTTGGCTCTTATTACATTTTTGACATAGAAACGCATTCTTCGACACCGACACCACAGCCAGAAATAAAAAAATGACCTTGTTTTACAAACCCGCACCATAAGCGCAGGAAAGCAGGTTTTCTTCCAATAATTAAATATTTCTTGTTTTTTATTTTTTATTTAGAGTTGGTGCTGACAGAAAGCGTCTCTTTCCTTACATGTCTCGTGAAAGGGAGGAAAGAGGCCCTTGTTTCGCGCTACGTAAGCCTCTGAGCATGATAGCGATTCTGCATGCGATTAATGAGCAATCTATATTTTGTGGTGCCCTAGCTAATAGAGTGGTTCAATGCGTTTAGTTATGGAGCATGAGTACCCAGGTTCTGTTGCTGGTTTGAGTGGCGTCTTTTCTGCTGGAGTGGGAAAAACAACAATGGCTGAGTTTCGCATGTTAACGACCGTGGCCCGGGTCTTCATAATCCGTAGCTATGTACTCAGTGCGCTTCACAGGCCACGTTTGGCTGTACTTTTGATCTTTTTGATTTTCGGGGTATACTTAGCTATGCTTGTTAGGGCTGCTGGAAACTGCGTTTTTCTCATTTTTGCGTCCTACCACGAATAACACTTGTTTTGTTGCCCTATTTCTTTCTTGTAGGAGCGTGATGACATGCGCCTCAAGAAAATTTTGACAAAGACTGTACCGCGTTCAAGTGGACCACGCTTGCGCCAAGGACAGCAGCCATGTATACCCGAAATAGCCCAATACTGGGCGCATCGTCTTGACAAGGTGTGCCAAGCAAGCCTTCGAAATAGAGACTCCGACATTCAGAGTGGAGTACTGTTTTCTTGTGTTGTGTATGTTGGTTACGCAGTGTTGCAATAAAAGCTTGAAAGTGACATTTTCTTTCTCCTGAATATTTTAAGTGGCCATGAAATACTGTTTCTGGTCTCTTGTGTTTACTCCCGCTTTCTGAATTGTTTGTCTAATGGAACGACAGTCACTGCCCATGGAGTATTTGCACGAGCCAACACATCGTCTTTTAGTATGCACGGTTAATCCACAGGAGAGCATTTGCAGGGATGAACATTTAGTCTTGAAAGCATCAATTGGTCTAGGGGGAGTAATGGGAAAGATGAACGATTGATACTCGGAGGACCAACGGTTGGTCTCCAGCGGACTAACAGGGAAGACGAACAGTTGATCTGCAAGGGACCAATAGTTAGTCTTTATGGTGGACCAACAGTTGAACCGTCAAGGGACTAAGTGTAGAGGGACTAACAGTTGGTACCCTTGCCGTTAGTCCCAAAAAGGAATTATTCTAGTGGCAACACATTTAGTCCCCAAAAGGACTAACGCCGATGCCCCTTTAGTCCTTTTTGGCTAAGAGTGTGATGTTCTGTGAACAAAACTCGTCCTTTGGAGAATGACGATCCATAGACGCCTGGCCTCCGCGTCACGGTCACTGTGCGGTAAGCGGTGCAGTGCGAAAGACTGCACACACGGACAGTCTTTGTGAAGTTGCGTCTAGTGAGACTCGCAGGGCGATTCGGTTCACACCTCGAGGTTCCGATTGTAGTTGCAACATCCGACAACGGCGCAAGTTTTTCCCCGTGACTTCCACATTTTCTGACTGCGCTCTTCGCTGGGCACCATGGCAGCAACCGAAACCACCCCTTGCTAAAGGCCCGCAGTGCTCCGGAGTTACCACTCCGGAATTGGAATGACTCCGGATTCATTCCACGTTTTCGCGATTCCGGAATGGAATACCGACTAGGCTTGGAGGAATAGAATGGGTATGAAAGTAGGCGCCTTCTGTCCGGAATGTAATGGAAATAGCATGGATCCAGTTTTTAGACTAGCTCTGCCTATCTTAAGCTGCGACCTACAGCCAAGCTGGTTCTGTAACCAGGATGACTACAATCAAAGTGGCCATCGCTGTCACTAGCTTTTCGGCGGCTGCTGTGAACTCGTGGATGAAAGCATGCTGTTCTCCGCCGGGTCCTCACAAAAATTTGGCCTAAAGTAAGAAACGTCAGTTATGCCAGATATGCGAGGCGTGCTGCAGTTAGAGAGACCTATTTGCTAATTCGTCTCTTGCGCCAGTGATATTTCGGGCGGAGATTTTTTCCTTTTCCCGAACTTTTTGGCAGTAGTTTGAGCAAGACTGAAAAAGAGGATATTTAATAGAAGCAAGAAATTTTTAAAGTCGTGTAGTAAAATGGAAAAATATAGTTAGTAAACCAGACTTCGCATAATTCATTACTTAGTTTCTTTCAGAAAATTTTGTTAACACTTCCGCGGATTTATGTTCAATTGTCCGTAGTCGTGTTCCTGGAAGCCACAAGCATCTAAAATGGCTTCCTTCCAATTCAGTTCATAAAACAGGAGAGAGCATAAGGAAATAATATTTCTGAGAAATATCGAGTAAAGCGTGGTGCGGCGGCGGCTGAAGGGCTGAAGCCTGTTAGCATGTATTCCTGCGCAATGTACAAAAAAAAAAAGAATTTCGGCTGTTCCATACTGTCCCACTACAGGCACGCACGAAGAATATACCCCCGCCCCACCCCTCCCTCACAAAACACCACGCCACCCTTTACCGCCGCCTGCAAACTGAAACCTTCTGTAATCACCCCATAGTACACCACTACTCGCCGTCCCTTTTCCCCTACAACTGCCTGCACTGTCACATACATCTCACAACGTACCACCTTGTTTTCTCTTGTCCTCGCCACCCTAACCCCATCCCATCCCCCAACCCTCAGCAGTGGGAGTCCGAGCTGGCCAGCTCAGCACCGGAGCGACATCAAGCCCTGGTGCAACGAGCTCTGGACGCAGCTCGTACTCGCGGCCTCGTGGACTAGGGAGGCTGAGCATCATGTGTGTGCACATAAAAGTTTATTTCTCCTTAGTCTCCTTAGTCTCCGGCGGCTCCGTAGTCCGCATGCTCTCGACAAGGGATGGCGCGAGCAGTCCCGGCGCTGAGCTTAAATTACCGAAATTACCCACAATGTTTCGTTCTTTTTCATAGTGGCAGTTCTAACTTGTTAATGCAAAGTAAGCATTCTGTTTGGTACAAGACGTGGAATGCCTTGATAAATGCTGCTTAGCGGCAAATGTAGTGTAATTTAATTCACACTGAAACTCTGATTCTCTGAACGGTGTCAGCATCCGGAAGGCTACGTGAAGTAGACATAGATGGCGCTGGCTAACGCACAAGACCGAACAGGAATCCAAGTGAAGAACTATCAGCTGTAAAATGAGAATGCAGGGAATATGCATGGAATTGTAGAGAAACGTACGGGGAAAATTCTACAAAATTATAGCCAACTTTCTCGCTCAAAATTCCGACCTCTCAGGAACCTGGCAAATTCACTTCAGGAAAGTAATATTTGGCATAATGCGAGAAGTCAACCTGAAGATGAAAACACTAAAAGAATTTTCAGGATTCTCATATTTTATGTGTAATTCGCTGTCAAATCTTTCTCCCCATGGATTTCCATGGGATAGTTTCCATAGCTCAGTAACGTAGTCGCGCAACGTGCCAGACTTGAAACTGTGCACAAACGAAGTTTTCACCCTCAATATTAGCTGTGCAAAACAATTTTACATTTCGCTTAGTAACTGCAGAGTAATCACTGTCGAAAGGGCTGCCGTGAGCGGGAACGCTGCAGATGAGAGAATTTGTGAACCTGGAAATGGAAATTTCTCTTCCTTGCAGCCATAAATAAGCATCTTGTGTTGTCAGCAATGCTAGAGTATTTCAAGTAGTGCTAATGTTTGAAGTCCATGCCTGTGCGGGCGGGCGGGCGGGCGCGCGTGTTCCTGCGAGTGTGTGTATGCGTGTAATGCTTGTCGAATTAACGGTAGGTATGACATGACAATTTCCACCGAACTTGGGATAGCAATCCCGAAAGCCATTCTAATAGGCCTTTCCAAGTTGATTTATTGCAAATAATATTATGCTGCGCGTAATCCAAACGTAATGAGCATCAAATATCTTTACATACCTAATTTAGTGAGCGTAATGATTCCGGCTGCCAACAGCAGCGACGTTACAAGGAGGCAAATGCAGCCCACGATGACGCAGTCAAAATCGGTCCATGCAGCCTCACTGAAAAAAAAAAAGCACGACAGCTGAACACCGTTGCCCAGTGCTGAACGTGTTTTCATTTATGCTGCAACCTAAACAATTCACAACTTTGACATTTTTCATATTATTCGTGTTGCAGCTCTTAAGAAAAAACATTATTCTCTGTTCCGCTGCCAAATACAATAGGCTTATTTATGCCTTGTGAGACCAAGACCTGAATAGCATCTATAACAGGATGACATTTCGAAATTACAAAGCTGAGAGTGTGCATGAACATGTGAAAGAGTTTCTTTATTCTAATTAGATGCATCGCGCAGAGTCAATATTAGTGTAAATTTTACCCATACAACTAAAACAATCACTCGCCCAATATTCTTGTCTACAATAACGCACAAGAACCGCAAACTCACCCTTAAGAGATATTTCTATGCGCAGAGTACATGCGTTTTAAGTATCTTGTATATTATCAAAGGGGAAAAGCACTGGAATGTAGAAACCGTAACCATGCAAAAGGAAAAACAAAAAGAAAATTTTTGATCCAATAAAAATTCATACCAAAATGAACGATAGGGGAGTGTCAGAAGACGATCGTTATCATTCCAAAACCCGGTCGGTGTTGCGAGGTCTAGACCATTACACCAGTTGAAGTTCAAAGAAAACGGGGTAACCTTCCCTCTAGGCAGGACTCCAGTCGGATCCTCCTTAATGCTAGTCAAGCAGGGAAGCCCTGGACCACCACACCTGGATGATCTAGCTGAACAAATGTAGGCTTAGTGAGTGGACCGTTGCCTTACACTTATAGACGTGCCTGAGGGAACCGTACTGCGAAATACAGTAGTGATTTTAGCATTTTAAATGAAGAAGTAACAATCAGGTGACTTACAAATGGCGTTTCATCTAATTGCGCTATCAAGAGCGATACGCCGAGCCTACCAGCCATAGTAATAAAGAGAAGAAGGAAAGAGCAAGAGTGAAAACCATGGTGGTAATAATGAGTGAATACGTGCCGGCTGAAGAAAAATGGAGATCTAATGCGGAGCCTCTGTAAGAGTTTGGACAGTACATAGGACGAGTATCTACCATCCATGAGACACATGTTCTTCCATTCATCGGTGGGGCGTGTACGGTGACGAATCCTCAACAGTCTCCTTCAACTGCTGCTCTCAAGTCGTTGCCCGTGGCAACGCTCCCTTAAAGGAACACTGAAGTGAATTTGTCAAGCTCCCGTTTTTGCATGAACGCCCTCCGCGTCCCCGCAGACGCTCAAATGCCATGCGCTTTTCCCCTATATTTGGAGCTTGCCTCAGTCATACCTGTATCGTAAAAAGCGTGTTCGCAGCAGGCCAAGGGTCTGTTCATTCTGGCCTGTGCCCACGGCCGGCAAGCAGTCGGTGCTTGTGGAAACAGCACGCCAACGAGAACTCGCTAACGCGCCAGTGCCAGCCTGCGAGCGTTCTATGAACTAGTTCGTGAAGCAATGAAAGTTACGGCCCCAAAAAAGGTGAACTCAGTATAGAAATCATCGGCGGAAAATGAAAAAGTTAACTTGTGACTTGCAAAACAATTGCGATGACATACCTAGCGCTCCAAACCACTAGGCCACGGGCGACCGCTGCCGACCTTGGAAATATCAGGTATATAATGTATAACCACTTTACACTTTTATTTAGTTTTAGCATTCCAAGCAGGTTAGATGACTATTTGTTGTTTTGCGCTCGTGCAGTAAGCATCCCCCAAGTTTCCACAATATCTCACGTCTAGCAATTGCATTTCTTAGACGGAAAAGCGTTCGCAGATGCGTAGTCGTGCTGCTGACCGCTGTGCTTGTTCGCCCAGCACAAAAACGTGCTTCCCGCACCCTAGGTTTACGATGTGCGATAAAAATATCAGTTGATTTTATTTCCTTAGTACCCATATTGACTTCGCTGACTCTTCTCCCGCCTTCAAGAGGCCTTCTATTTTCCTACTGGCTTACCAGTCAGCGAAGCGTCGTATGTGCGCTTGTGCAGCGCTTGTGTGAAGCGACCTTGACTTGGAGCTAGATACAGTGTACAAACTAACCAAGTAAAGGAAGACACATTCTTCCATTCACAAACGTGTCCTGGCTTCATTTCAACTGAGCGAACGAATTGCGACGACCCTTCGGCGGCCGGTGGATGAAACGCTGGGCCGACTGACGCTGTCTGAAGTCCGGGGAGCCGTGCAGTAGCGCAGCCAATTGCGAGCTCGGCTCCTCCCGACGTCACACAAAAACGCCACAGAAAATGAGCGAGCGTAAAGAGAGGAGGACAGCATTTTCGAATTAATTTTTCTACTAAATAAATTCGCGTAAACGCGCCCAGAGTGGTCGAAACATGGCCTGGGGACTCCGGGCTACTATTTGCGCTAGTAATCCCGCAATGTTTACATATCACTTCAGTGTCCCTTTAAGGGGGCCAGAGCGACAGCACTCGGCGAAGGCAGCCAAACCAGCACCACTCCAGCGTCAAAGGACCTAAAACCGGGCACCACGCACAATATTGAGAGCGGAGCAGAAAGGAAGGCACAGAAAGGGAAAGGGAAGAAGAGGAAGCTTTTCCGATCGGCCACCAGGCGGCCACATCAACTACAAGTGTACAACCATTGCGATCGTACGGCGCTGCCCTGACAGATCGGCGGAAGCAGTACTAGATACATGCGCCGTTTTATTCACAAAGTGCGCAGGATAGCACGAACTACCATCTACCGTCGAAGGTTCGGCAACCACGAAAATACTGTGTCGCGAACGCGACAGAGAGATGAGCCGAGACACGTCTAAACGCTCTGCCGTGCCCCCAGAAAACTGGGGCCCCGTTTTATTCCACGCTCGGAGCGTTCGTGGCTGCTTGCGCCCCGGCGACGCGTGGCCCGCTCTCATTGGTTGTCACTCAGCCCCAGCGCCATCGCCGCTGGTGCGCCGCCACATAGCCCCCTCCCCTTGAGACTGAGTCTGGAGGAGGAGTCCGTGTAGATTGTGGTACAGCGAAACGCACAGTCTTTGCGTTGCGAGGTTCACGGGAGGTGGTGCGAACGGAAGGGAGAGTGTTGGTGTTCAGGGTGGAATGGTGGGTGGTGTAGTGGAAGGCAGGCAGGGCAGCTTCGGTGAATGCGGGCTTGAGAGAGAGAGAGAGAGAAAATGACATTTATTTGTGTCCGGCGTGCAGGGGCGGGTCAGGCCACGCAGGGCTTCACCGCCCCCTATCGGGAGGTTAAACCTCGCGGAACCCTAGGCCAGTGCTCCAGCTTTGGCTACTTGGCGAGCCCGCTTCATCCTGCTAGGGGATGGAGGGTCTCCCTTTCGCGCCTGCTGGGCAATGGCGTCCTCGAGCCGCTGGACGGCGATGAGCTGTTCCTTCGGGTTGGAGGAAATAACGTAGTCCACCATGTCCGGTGGCAGTGGGTCCGACACTGCACTGTAGTCACTCGCACCACACCCCCACATAATGTGGGCCAGAGTTGCAGGTTCGTCCGCGCACACACTGCACAGCACTTCCCCGTAGAGTTCGGGACACATGTGTCGAGCCAGGGCCGGTGTGAGGACTGTCCTCGTCTGCAATTGTCGTAGCAGCACCCCCTCTCTTCTGTTCAATCTTGGGTGGGGCGGGTGGTAGTTGCGCCCTTTCCACTCTATGCCAGGCCAGGACCTCGCTGTAGTTGAGAATGGGCTCCATGTCAGGGACGCTCTCCACCGCAATCTGAGAGGCGAGGCGGTGGGGCGCCGCACGGCGCGCGAGCTCTCCGGCGACGGCGTCTGCCTTCTCGTTGCGGTTGGCAACACCCCCGGCGATGGGTTCTACATGAGCCGGGAACCACCTTATGTGCGTTGTGGTCTCTTTGTGCTTGGGGAGGATGCGGGCTGCCACCATTCCCACCTTGCCTCTGGAGTAGTTGGTGATTGCCATTTGCGAGTCGCTCAGTACCGTTCGGGCCTCGTCGCCGCCGCACAGAGCTAGGGCGATAGCGGCCTCTTCCGCCTGCTCGGCATTGGTGGCTTGGAGGCTGCACGCGTTGACTGTGTTTCCGTCCGCAGCGCGAATTACCACTGCCACGAAGTGCTGTGGTCTTTCCGGCATCTGAGCGACGTCGACGTACATAGCCGTGCGGTCGTTTTCGTTGGTCTCGGCCAGCGCTCTGGCCCTGGCCTGTCTGCGCTCTTTGTCCCTCTGCAGATGCATGTTGCGCGGGAGCGGCGAGATCACCAGCTGTCTACTAATGACAGCCGGCAGCTTCTTTCTTTGCATGTTAGCCTCTTCTTCTTCTCTAGTTGTCGGGCTGAGGCCCGCACGCTGTAGAATCTTCCGGCCAGTCCTGGTGTTCTGTAGTCGTTGTATCTGCGCTGTACGCTGAGCCTCGCATATCTCTTCGAGAGTATTATGGACTCCCAAGGACGCCAAGGCCTGGTTGCTAGTACATGGCAGGAGTCCAAGGGCCATTCTGTATGCTTTCCTTATGGCTGCGTTAATCCTATCCCGCTCGTACTGCAGGCATCGGTGGAAAGAGCCCACGTACGATACGTGGCTCACCACAAACGACTGCAGTAGTCGCAGGAGGTTGGCTTCCCGCATGCCGTCACGCCGCGTCGAAATTCTCTTTATGAGGCGGGTGGTGATGCCTATTTTCGTTAGCAGCTTTTCGAGCGCCGTGTGATTACCGTTGCCTGCGTCCATGTGTAAGCCTAATACTCTGATGGTATTGACGTGCGGGATGGTGGTTCCGTCTTTGGTGTAGAGGTTGATGTTTCTGTGTGCTTCTTGTTCTCCCTTCTTTCTTCGGTGGCCGGAGGGTGGTATGATCAACAGCTCCGATTTTTGAGGTGAGCAGTGTAAGCCCGTGCCGTGGAGGCTGGTTTCGACGGTATGTATTGCCTGCTGCAACGTCTCCTCGATGTGTCCGTCCCGAGCCTCCTGTTACCCACAGCGTCAGGTCGTCTGCATATATGGTGTGTCGTAGGTCCGGCAGCTGGGCTAGCCGTTCGGCCACCGGTATCATTACTAAGTTGAATAGTAGTGGGGAGATGACCGACCCCTGTGGCGTGCCTATGCTGCCCAGCTTTCGGTCTTCGAACTGTAATTGCCCTATTTGGATGCTGGACGTCCTGTGTGACAGGAAGGCTCGTATGCAGTTATACGTCCGCTCTCCTAGACCAAGTCTGTTGACCTGTTCCAGGATGGCGGAGTGACGGACGTTATCGAAGGCGCTTTTCAAGTCTAAGCCAAGGATCGCCTTGCAGTAAACCTTGCTGGGAGTTTCGAGCATGTCATGTTTCAGGAGAAGCATTCGTCATGTGTGGAGAGCTTTGCTGTAAATTCCAGCATGGTGTCGGGGTATATGTCGTTCTCTTCCAGGTAGTCTTGCCACCGATTGTTCAGGACATGTTCCAGCACCTTCCCTGCACATGATGTGAGGGAGATGGGTCGTAAGTTCTGTATGCTGGTTGGCTTGTTCGGTTTTGGGATCAGTAATGTACGGATTGTCTTCCATTGTTTTGGGAGCTTACCCGAGCGCCAGCATTTGTTGTAGTACATCTTAGGCCTTTGATTGCCGTCTCGTTCATGTTTCTTAGAATATTGTTGCTGATGGCGTCCGGACCAGCAGCCGATCTGCAGTTCAGTTCCTGCGCCGCTCTGCGGACCTCCCATTCTTCTATGTCTTTATCGGAATTCGGGGTTGCCGTTCCTCTATGATGTGGGTGGTAAGTGTTAGGGGTGTGCAGGCAGGTATTGTTCATTGGGTAGCTTGGCAAGCTTTTCAGTACCGTGCGTCTTGGTTTGCCTTGTAGACGATTTGGGGCAAGTATGTGATGTTGATAGGCCTTGCTTTGCGTCTCGTCTTGTAGGTGTCGGAGGAGCTTCCACGTCTTGCTGGCGTGCGGCTGTCTGTCGGCCTCGTTGCATATTGCGTGCCATTGTTTGAGCGCATAGCGGGCGGACTGTACTTCTTGATCTCTCGGCCGAGGTGCGCTATCCGCTTGCGCAGGCTTCGTAGATGTCGGTGTCTCTTCCATCGTCTTTGCAGGGATCCTCTGGCCTCGATCATATGGGCCAGTTTAGGGTCCACGACATGGATCTGTTCGTCGGTTTCAATCTCCTTTGTGACTTCTTTGCTGGCCTCCACCACCTTCGTGGTCCATTGCTCGATATCTTCGATGGTCAGTTGGTGTCGATTCGGCGGAAGGCATTCCGATCGGTTAACTTGTGCTTGTGTGTATTCTTGTTGGTCCTTGCGTCCGCCCCCTGATGGGGACCTCCACTTCTATGATGTAATGGTCGCTCCCGAGACTATGCCCCGTGTTTCGCCACTTGGACGCCTTGCCGCTGGGGAGACGCACAAAGGCGAGGTCGGGGTTGGTGTCTCGGGCGGTGGAGGGTACCGATGCGGGACGGTTGCTGTGGATCTGTGATACGCTCGAACCCGGTCTCTTCGGCTTCCTCGAGCAGATTTTTACCCTTAGCCGAGGTGAGCCCGTATCCGAGCTCCTTGTGCTGTGCGTTGAAGTCTCCGGCTATTATTGTTGGGTTGTTTCCAACCTGTCGCAACGACTTGTGGAACATCGCTTTGTACCGTTGACTTCGGTGTTGTGAATTGCTATACACGTTAATGGCGTAGACTGTTGTCTGCTTCTTTTTGCCGACCACCACCTCGGTCGCACACATCTCTAGGGCGGTGTCTTGGCCGAGGAAGCGGTCGTGAAGGATGATTGTTAGTTCCTTCCTGACGAACGTGCACACTCCCTGCGCGGCACCCTTGGAGCTGGTTCTCGTACTGGGAGGTGTTGCGTGCGTTCTGTATCCGGGGAGTGTTGGCTTCTTTTCCAGGTGTGTTTCTCGGACCATTATTATGTCTGGGGGGGTGCGCGGCTTGCACGTGTTGTTGCAGTAGTGCCAGTCGGCATCGGAGGCGTTGGCATTCCAGTGCCAGACTTTGAGTGTGGTACGGTCTTCTTAGCCATGATGTTGTTGTTGTTGGGTCGTGTCTCCGGCGGTGTTGTGGCCAGTCACGTTGTACTTGGCGCACCTTGCTTCTCGTATAGGTATTGCTCCAGTCTGGCGATTGGGTCTCGAAACTGGGACTTGGTTTCGTCCAGGCTGACTTTGATTTCTCCGTACTGTGCCACAAGCTTGTCTATTTGCGCTCCTTGCTTGTCGAGTCGAGCTTCGATTCTCTCGATTCTTCTGGTGTTGTGGCTGAGTCTCACCGAGAAGCCGATGTCGTTCAGCTTTTTCCGGGTCTTCGGCTATAACTGGCCTTGGCGTCGGGGAGTATGTGTTCTGGTCGGTTTCAATTGACTTCGCCGTCTTCCCTTTCCTCCATCTCTGTTTCCTCATTGTTACCGCCTGCAATGTTGTGCTTGACGTCTACTTCTGTTGGTGGGGTGCTGTAGGTGCCGTGACTGCTACGTTTGCCGTCGTTGTTAGCCACATCTCGTGAGGAGTCTTTGGCGGTGCATGCCATGTTGCACCTTCCTGTGACGAAGATTTCTTGGAGTTGCTTTGGTTAGCTTGGCGATGGTTTCCTGTTGGTCTTTGACCATCTTCTCTAGAGCTTGTATTCTGTTGTTGTCTCCTCGGCTGGGTGAGCGCAGGCCGCTTTGGCTGGTCTGCTGCTTGGCTCCGCCTCCACTGGCGGCTGCTACTCGGACCCATGTCACACCTGCGGCGGCGGTCGCTGCCGGCGATCCCGCTGTCTTGGCACCGCTTGTTTTACTGCTCGATCTCTCGCGGCTGGCGCCGCGCGATGATCGATGATTTATTCTCTTGCCAGCGCTTGGTAGTTCTGGGATTTCGTCTTTCCTCGATAGTCTCGTCTTTAATGCTGACGATGGGGCGAGACTCCGCGATGGCGTTTGCAGCGGTCTTTGACGAGATGATTGCCGGTGTATGGCGGTTGAAGTGGCCGGCGGGTACTGTCGACACGGATGAAAAAGTATTCGCTGTCAGAAAGGTTTGGATGAATAAAAATGTGCTTGGTGGTACACGGCCGTGGTGGTTGGGGACAAATATAGCTGAAACACCGGGTTAAATCGTTTACGTAGGACAGTCTAGGGGACGAAAGGTTGTCTTGCGGCTGGGGAGGAACCAGGAAGTCTGCCGGTAAGCGCAAAGACGTGCCATAGACCATTTGAGAGGCGGCACAACCAAGATCTTTGATGACAGTGCGTAATCCTAGCAGCACAAGAGGAAGGTGAGCTGTCCACTGTTCAGGTGATTCGTGAGTCATCAATGAGGCCTTTAGCTGACGATGAACCTCTCGACCATGCCTTTGGCTTGAGGATGCTAGGCCGTTATTTTAGGTGCGTTACACCGGAGTAGGTATGTCAAACGGTGAAAGAGCGTAGACTCAAATTGGCGGCCACGGTCTGTTGTAATCTCCGATGGCACGCCGAAACGGGCGTTCCACGTGAACATAAGTGTGGAAGCGACAGTCTCAGCCGTTATATAGTCGATTGGAACCGACTCGGCCAGCGAGTAAAACGATCAATCAATTTCAAGATATAACGGTAGCCCTTAGAGGGGTGGTAGCAGGCCAACGAGGTCGACGTGAATTGCGGACAACCTAGAGTCCGGCAAGGGAAAATGGGCCAGAGGTGATGTGGTATGCCGAGTCACCTTGCATTGCTGGCAGGCGAGGCAGGAACGAGCCCATGCGCGTACGTCAGAATTCATGCCAGGCCAGATGTTTTTCTCGGCAACCAAATGCCGTGAGGCACGAACTCCAGGATGAGAGAGACGGTGAATAGAGTTGAAAGCAATGCGCCTGAGAGAAGCAGGAAGGAACGGTCGTCTGCGGCCTGAAATCGCATCAATGTCGTAAACGATGCTGAGGTCCCGAATCAGGGCAGATAATGTCTTGGAGTTGCAGAGAGGAAACTGTTTGAAGAGCGCAGAGTTCTGAGCTCCTCGTACTCTCGTTGGGCTTGAGCCAACTCCTGAGTACTTTAAACCGGAGCGTTTGTATGGCCGAAATACGGCCTAAGGGCGTCGGCTGGGATGTTGTTAACTACCTTGACATGCTGAATGTCCATCGTGAACTCTGCAAGATACGCCAAGTGCCGCGTCTCTCGGGCAGAATATGTAGCCTTCGATGACTTGAAAGCGTTCGTAAAGAGGCTTGTGATAGGTGAAGATCACGAAGCTGCGGCCCTCAAGGAAAAATCGGAAACGCTTACAGCGAGATATGCCGCCAGGAGCTCCCGCCCCAAGGTGCTGTAGCGTTGCTGAGTTGGAGAAAGCTTCTTCGAAAAGAACCGAGCTGCCGGGTGGCAGGTGCCACGGATGTGTTTGCCGAAGTACACCTCCAACCACACACTGGGAAGCGTCTACGATTCAGGCTCGGGGGAGCGTTATGGCGCGGGTGCACAAGGAGAGTAGCAGAAACCAGGCGCTCCTTGATGGCAGTGAATGCGCGATCGGCAGTTTCAGGGCATTCAAGCTGGCACTCGGTAGACCTTGGAAGCTTGAAGGGAAATTTTCGAGAGGGTGCACAATGACCGCACAGTTTGGGATGAACCCTCGGTAATAATTCACCAGTCCTAGGAAACAGCGCAGTTTGGCGTAAGGACTCGGGCCGAGGGAAATCGATTATGGCCTTCACTTGTCTGGCAAAGGGCGAATTCCATTGTGGTCAACGAGGTGGACCGAGAAACTCCAATGACGGCAAACCCGAATGCACATTTTTCCTATGTTAATGATGAGGCCATGCTCTGTAGGCATTCGAAAACTACCCGCAGATGGTGCAGATGCTGAGATAACGACGAGCTGGCGACAAGAACGTCATCTATGTAGGCAAAAACTAAAGGCAAGCCACGGAGGACGACATACGGACCCCTGCCCACTCCGATCTCCCGGGCAAGGACACAGCCCATGCATTGGCCCGCGCTCTCACTAACCATGCCCCAGAGGAGGAGCACAGTCCAACGCCGATTGAGACCTTCCAGGAAATAACCGAATAATATAGATTAGGTAGAAGGACCTTTCCTACCGCCCAACGCAGTTTTGTCTAAAATGCAGGAAAACACATTAAGACGAATTCAAACAAACACGTTCCCAAATCCAGTACGATTGAATCATCTATTCCCCACACAATGCTCCTCGGAGTGTGCTTTTTGCGGCAATTCAGGCACCCTCTACCACATCGTCTGGGAGTGCGACTGAAAACCACCCGACTTCCCCCATTCCCAACCCTTCCAGTGAGCAGTGGGAGAGCAGGTTGTCCAGCTCGAGCCTCGACGACCAGATGGTCTTGGTTGAACGAGCGGACAGAGCCAGGACAGCCCATGGACTTGCGGACTAGGAAGCCACCACACCATTTATTTTTGCTCAACAAAGTTTCTTCTCTCTCTCTGTCTCTCTCTCTCTATGAAGCGTTGAAAAGTCTGAGCTGCGTTGCGCAACCCGAAGGCATCCGGGTTAATTCCAAGAGGCCGAACGGTGTAATGATGGCACTTTTTTGGACGTCATCCGGGGCTAAAGGGATTGGTCGTAGGCTTTTTTGAGGTCAAGCTTTGAAAATATGTTACATCCGCTGAGGTTATTGGTGAAGTCCTGTATATTAGGTTAGGGGATACCTGTCAGGTACAGTAGCCACTTTCAAGGCAGCGTAATCACCGCAGGGTCTCTAGTCACCAGATTTCTTCGGGACCATGTGTAACGAGGAGGACAGTTGCTCGAGGACGGGCGAGCAATGTCAATCTCAACTATGTGATGAAATGCCTGCTGCGCTATTTATGTTTCTCCGGAGCAAGGCGACGCACCACGGCATGCGTAGGGGGACCGGTTGTAATGATCTGGTGAACGACGTCATGTTTCACTGGATTTGCCCAGCCAGGAGGTGCAGTCAAGGAAGGAAACTCATTCAGCAACTCCCGGTACGGAGAAGGTAAGTCGCAAAAGAAGCATAAAGGCGAACGGGTAGACGGTAGACGATCGGCCCTGCGACAGAAAGGGCCGGTAGCGGCGTCCCAGGATTCTTTTTCTGGCCATGTCAACGAGGAGGCCGAAGTTCGAAAAAACATCGGCTCCTAGAATGGCGTGACTCACGTGGCGACAAGGAAAATCCGCAGAACGGACGGGCGTAAGCCGAAGTTTACCATCAGGGATTTTTCCTGTACACGGGGATGCTGGACGGTTAATAGCTTGCAGATGACACATTGGTGTTGAGTGCGGTCATAGGAATTAGCGGGGAGACACACTCACTTCAGCAACAGTGTCAACTAGAAAGCGCTGACCACTCGTTGCATCTGTGATGTAGAAGAGGCGGCTGTCCGCTGGATGGAGAATCGGTCGCCGCCGCTAACGATCCCTCGTCGCGTTTCCCGACCAGCCACAAGGAAGGGTGCAACGTTGCGCCACTGCACCGAAGCGGCGATCGTACCAGCACAAGGAATCAGTGTGACAGTGGCTGCCGGCGCGTTGTGTACTCTTGACGGCAAACGTGTGGCGACGAGGGACGGGGAGAACGACGAAACCGACCAGTGTTTGCACCCTTGCGACGAACGGTAGCCAGCAGACCGACGAGCTCCTCCAGGGTTTGCATGCGCTCTTGTAGAATGGTGACATCGTTGTATACCGGTGAGGGCAAGTGGTAGAAGCCCCCACGGTGGTATGTTCGGGAGATCGAGCGGATGCCACCGTGGTTGGAGACGAAGTTAATGTGGCGACTTCCATTATCTTGTCGGCGTGCGCGGCCAATTGTGGCAAGGGAAGCTCAGAAAGCCATCGCGAGGATCATTTGAACAGACGAGGGAAGCCATTGTAGGAAAAAGTTCCTTCAGCAAGCGGGAGTCCGTGGCGGAAGGTGTTGTTGCCGAAACAGGATTTTCAGTTCGCGAAGGAGCTGCGAAGGTCGACGATTCACCCAACTCCTCCGCAGAAAAGCAGCCGCTGGAAACGCTGCCGTTCCGAAGCCTCGTGCGGCTCAAGATAACAGCCTTTATATGTTCGTAAGGGTTCGTGGTAGGTGGGTTTGCGAGGATGTCGCGAACTTCGACCGCGATCTCAATAGGTAGTGACTGTTGGAGATGGTTGAAGCGGGTCTCCTGCGACGTGGATGTGGCTCTCTCGGAAACTTCCCTCGGCTTGAAGGAACAACACGTCGGGGGTGCTGAGCACTGAAGGTGGGCAAACGGGCAGGCGATGACGGAGATGCCATGTGAAGAGGTAGCGGAGGGACGCAGAATTGCCGCCGGTGTCGCGAGGAGGGTCCATTCTGGCTCCTTGACTCCGCTGCAGCGTCCGGGTCACCAATGTTGCGAACGCGACAGAGAGACGAGCCGAGACACGTCTGAATGCTATGCCCTGCTGCCCCAGAAAACTGGGGGCCTCATTTTATTCCATGCTCGTGGCGTTCGGGGCTGCTTGCGCACCGGCGACGCGTGGTTCGCTCTCATTGGTTGTCACTCAGCACCAGCGCCATCCCCGCTGGAGCGCCGCCACAACTGTTTACGCCGACGCAGGAAACTAAGATGATTCGAAAGTGCTATCTGTGGCAACCAATAAAGCAAAAGGCATCATGGACTGCCTCCCCCAGAAGAACAAAACGATCAAACATACACAAGTAGGAGCGATTATCTTAGCCGTCGGAGCGGGAAAGTATCAAAAAGAAGTTCCAACATCATAGCACACTCCTAATTTTCTAATTGCCAGAAGAATTCTTAAGAAACTTCTCTACGCTACCAATCCAGTACCACCCAAAAAGACAGCTTGACGTTGGACCCAGGACAAGGACCAAAAGGAAATGCGGCAGCTAACTCAGAGGCCTGCAAGCTCACAAACCACGCAGAAGATAAAAGCCTGCCACCCACTTTCACCACGACAATTTTTGTCGAGGTTCTCCTAGCAACAAGGCAGGAGAGAGCAGCATTCCCACCGCACAAAGAACTCGACCGGAAGCACAACTCTGAAGAAAACTCAAGACCAACACATTCATTCACTAATCCAGGTGGTCCAAAGTGTTATGCTACAAGGCCCTTAACCTCGACGAATACTGCAAGCTCTGCGGAGAAATAGCCACAAGTTTCACGCAACGCGGGTGCGCCCTCTCCAATAGTGGGGGCACAGAAATATTCCTCCTCTCCCGTAGCGACCTCTATTTAATCATAGGAAGCAGCCCTAGCGAGCACCCCCTGCAGGAACAACTCGACCTGTTAAGAGAGGGCCAAGACTGGAGCAACCGCGCCTTAAGTGCTGTACTTTGATTTTTACCTATGATTCTGCTCATCGTTACGTCCCTTACATCCCCGTTTTCCTTCAATAAAATTTTGATTCATTGATTGTTTGATTGATTATTGATTGATAGATTGATAGACAGATAGATAGATAGATATCTAGATTGATTGATTGATTGATTGATTGATTGATTGATTGATTGATTGATTGATACGTGGTGAACGAAACGCCTTACAACGTAATCCCCAATACAACATGGTGGCGCACACAATGCTGGCACCCCCAGTTGACAATACACCACGAGTTCCTTCGTGAATAATACATCATAATGAGTGTTTTGGTGTCCTAGAATATTCAAATTCGTTGTCAGTTTCAGATTTTTCACGCTGTCAAAAATTAGAATCGCAATGAACAGTTATCGAAGTGCGCTTCCCGTCCGATTTCTTTCAGCCACCTTCCAATGCATTATGCCTGCATGCGTGTGCTACGCCAGCCGACAGCTATCATCACCTGAGCGTGATCGCGCCACACGAGTCTAAACCAGTAACTTCTCAGACAGAATTATCCTACAGCTGAACTACCTTGCAATCGGATTTGTAACAAAGAATGGTCGAACTGCTCTTGCGTACTTTTCCTCAT